>OX465376.1:19057156-19568156 GCA_950004255.1 Mesopsocus fuscifrons | reverse complement strand
AATCGGGTGAACGGTAGGTACCTACCTATAGGCTCTAGAGCAGTGCACGGACGGACGGACAGACTTTCTCCAGAAACCACTTTTTTGGACACAGGGGACCCCCAGGATCATGGGAAACCCAAAATCTCAATTTCAAATTTTGCACGGAAATAATACTTTCTCGCCATATACCATATAAGTACTTACAGCTAGTGAGAAAGTAAAAAAATTATTCAAGAGATTTCGAAGGTTCTGAAAGCTATTGTGAGAAAGCCTAAGTAACGGGAATGAAGCATAATCCAACGCCAACGGCCATACCATGTTGAATACACCGGTTCTCGTCCCATCACCGAAGTTAAGCAACATCGGGCGTGGATAGTACTTGGATGGGTGACCGCTTGGGAACACCACGTGCCGTTGGCTTTTTTTTTCTATTTTATAATATTATTGTAATGAAGTATAGTCATTTTAAACTGCATGACCTCTCTCCGGAAACAAATTTTTGAATTCGAAGAAAATACTGGGAAATTGGGGGCTCTGTTTAAAAAAAAAAAGAATTCGCAGCTCGCAGTGTTATACTTATGGCTGTGCAAAAAACGCATCGTCAGGTACCTAATGCTCAACCAACTGCTTATAGAAATAGCAATGGCTTCACTCGTTTCGGACTAGGTAACCCGAACAAAGGGTTCATCATTGATGTAAACATTCAATGAAATCAATTCAAAAACATCCATCTGCCTTTTACCTCATGTTTTTTTTTTTGTACTGATTGAAAACCGCAAATATACGAGGGTCTTTCCGTTTTTCAGAGGACAGATGGTGGCCAGACGCAAGCTATATTGGTTTCTCTGAAAAGGCGCTTTTCAGCCTCGTTTTCAGGCTTTTTATGACGGAAAATTTCTAACTGATACGGTTAGATAAGAAAGGATTTGGTACTTATACCTACGCAGATCTATTCAATAAGGATTTACCGGATATCCGGTGATAGGGATGATTTTTTCTATCCTAGAATGTAGAAAGTAACGTAGGTAACGGCTAATCCTTTCAGGACCTGCAGTAGGTAGTTAATCTTTATATCTTAGAGTCATTTATTTTCATTGCGGGTCTTATAGGGATACGTGCAGTCACGAGGTTGGGGTCAGTCAGTCCAACAATATTAGGTACACACTGTAGGTGGGTATTTTTTGTGTCACTTTATTTGACGTGTACACCGACTCTTCAAATTACATAATCATGAATCTGCAGGCTAACAACTGTCAAGTTCATTTGACGTGTACACCGACTCTACAATTACATAATCATGAATCTGCAGGCTAACAACTGTCAAGTTTACTTGACGTGTACACCGACTCTACAATTACATAATCATGAATCTGCAGGCTAACAACTGTCAAGTTTACTTGACGTGTACACCGACTCTACAATTACATAATCATGAATCTGCAGGCTAACAACTGTCAAGTTTACTTGACGTGTACACCGACTCAACAATTACATAATCATGAATCTGCAGGCTAACAACTGTCAAGTTTATTTGACGTGTACACCGACTCTACAATTACATAATCATGAATCTGCAGGCTAACAACTGTCATGTTTATTTGACGTGTACACCAACTCTACAATTACATAATCATGAATCTGCAGGCGTTTAACTGTCAGTTTATTTGACGTGTACACCGACTCTAAAATTACATGAGTCCTTGAGAGACATGAGACTTGACATCCCAAACCCCGCATCCCAGCCTGGAAGCCAGGAAGCCGTCCAAAACGCATTGTATATGTGCACCTTTAGGGCATGTCATTCCCAGTTCACTATAGAATTCCTCACTTTCTTCTTAATTGAAAGAACGTCAAGAACCTCACTTAAGAAGTTCCTGCTAGCACGTTTACCAATATTGGGGGTTCATACCGATATCGGAGATGCAAATTTTGACAAATGAATATTCAAAACACTCGGAACTTCTCTGAATTTCTTGAAATCCAATACCGCCCCACAGTTCTCCCGACAATTGACACGGCTTTAATTGAGGAAAATTTCCCACAACGAAATTCGATTTCGTTCTTTGTTTACAAGATATTTTCAATCTCCCTTTCAAGCTCCGTAGTCAAATTTTCACCTAACCACATGGAATTATTTTCAGAATTTCTTTGAACATTTTTTATCTTACCCTTTGCTTACTAGTAAGTCCTCCTTCGGATGTAATAAATTATGTGTTTGTTTACGTTTTTTTCTACACATTTACGAGGACACCTTTGTAGGTATATTTAAATGTTCTGAAGTATAATAAGTATGAAATTAAGAGGCTGTGAGGTGATTTAACGATTGGTTAAGTTTGGACGAATTTTTTGTTGACAAAAAGACATAATTATTATATTTCAGAACATTTAAATATCCAATAGTTTCCTCAAATAGTGTGTAGAAAAAACGTAAACAAATAGCGAATGTATGTTCGGTTTACTACCGATGTTAGTCATCACTACCCATAGGGCTGATTGCGATAACTGATTAGGAATCTATGGTTAACTAATTAGCGGTATAATTAATTTGAGGCACTGACCCAGCGACCAGGAATGATCTGCCATTGGCCTGTTTGCGTATGTATCAGTTCAATTGTTTCTGGCCACAAATTACAAAATCATGAGGGGCGGGAAAATTCAGTGACATGCAAAATCGGTTCCAGCTGTTCTCCGTAAATCATTCCAAATTATTGACGAGCCGGATTTCTATTGTAATTTTGACATGATTTTTTTTTGCAATCAGTGCAAGTTTTTTTTGGTAGCATGTGGACTGATGTAACTGTTTTAGGTAGATTTCGAAGAAAAATCTACCTATTGTAGTCGTACTAGTAGTCTCACTTTTGAAAAATTTCTTCACAGTTCTTCTTTTTATGACCCCCGGATCCCAAAACCACCATCAGTTCAAAAGTTTATATATATATCATTTTCACTTCCTTGTGAACACGCTAGCAGCCGTATTTTTGAAAAATAATTGGTTTTGACTATTTAATAAAATATAAAGGACTAAAATCTCGGTCGAGTTCGTTAATGGGGGAAATCGGACGAAAGGGGGGGGGGGGGGAAATGGGGGGACTTTTTCTAAATCTGGCTTTTTGGCCATAACTCCCTTAATATTGCAACTAATGAAACGTAGTTTTCTCTGAGGGTCGTCTAACAGTACTGCCTACAACTTTTCTTTGTAACGTTTTTTGATTCCACCCTTAATGGTTGAATAAGGGTGGAAAAAGAGGGTTTTGCACACAAAAAAATTCATAACTTGTGCCCTATGGGTGTTATCGAGTTCTTTTGTTTTGTATTGCATTTGCCTTAATTTTACCTACAACTTTTGTCTGAAAAAGTTTTTCGTCCGACGCACCGTTTAGGCAGGGGGTGGGGGGTTGAATTTTCAAAACGTCATAACTCACTTATTTGGTGAGATATTGAGTTTATTCTTTTTGCTATGAGTTTCTATTTATAATATCTACAACTTTTGTCTGAAAAAGTTTTTTGTAAAATCACTTTCATTTTCTTGTTAAGGTGGGGGGGGGGGGGGGGGTGAAATTTCAAAACTCAATTCCTCCGTTTGTTATTGTAGATAATGCAATTGGATGAACTGAAAATCTTCTTATCCGTCTTTCTAAATGATTTTAGACTGCTTTTAGTTGATGGAAGTAATCTTCGAAATCTACCTACGCCTTTCGGGGCTGCCGAAAGGGATTTTTTTCATTAGGATGGATTTCACCAGGTTTATAAAATAACTTTATCTGCAAGATAAGGACGTGGTGAAAGCCACTTTTACGCTCGAAAAAACATTGCCGTTGCTGCTTTTCGAACCCTGAGAACCCAGAGGAAGTCAGCTAACCTAAACCCATGGTATTATAAAAGATCTGAAAGGGTAATCAAACAGGTACGAGAACGATTTTTAGTTTCCATTTTCTAAGAAAACTGTTGGTTATTTATAGGTATGGGTTCTAAATTATAATGTCTTTTTAACGTGATCTTACGATGGAAACTTTTTCCCGTTAAGAAATTGAGTCATAGAAGACCAGAAATATGTTTTCTAACCACGAAAAAAAATAAAAAAAAATATTACGTTGGTAGAAATGCACTGTGAGCTGTCGCAAAGCCTGAATAGCTTTTACTAGAGGGGTGGGTAGATGTCTCTACACCTGAATGGAAACAAAACAGTGTTGTTCCCTACAGGGGATGCTGTTTCAATGTTTCATAATTTATTCTCCGGAGCTTTGTGAGAATGTGGGTGGGAGTACTATGGGAAGGATGTAAAGTACCTTTATCTGTATTCCCATACCAACCACCCACTCAGACGATATTTAAGGTCTTGCAACACCTCATGGTGCATTTCTAAAAATTGCGAAAAGCGAATTAAATTTTTTCCCTTCTTTCAGACTGACCAACACACAAAATATTATTCTTTCGGCTTCGGCTTCACTCTGTGCTGTAAGACCAACCAGTGCGTGTGCCCTTAAGTGAAAATAACACTGCGACAGATGGTTTAAAATAAAATATGCAAAAGAGTCTCCGGAGTCTGTAAGTTAGACAAAAGTCCCTGGTAAGCTCTTGTCCCAATGTTCAACGAAAATTCCCAGATTAGCTATCGCCGGCTTACGTCCATATTCATAACGATAATGAAGCGTGCCAGCAAAATGGCTTTTAGTGAAATTTTCCTAGATAATATATATATATTTTTTTTTATTTGATTATATTTACACAGTTAATTTTTTATCTGAACTATAATTTACCTAAGTACCTATATTATTATACCCAACCTGAACTGGTATACTAACTAAACACAGTATTATCTGAAAAATTACAGTAAAATTTTGATTGAAAACTGAATTACTACAATATTTTCTTACTTTATAATTTACCATAACTTTATAGTGCAGGCTGTGTTATGTATAGTATGTTTTCTAATTTTATGCAAAACCCCTAAGGAAATTATGAACTTTATAGGAACATCTCTGTTTACATAGGGACCTACATAATCCTTAGTTCATAGAAATCCAAAGCTTTCTTTGAAAATAAAAGAAAAACAAAACTAGAAAAAAGAACTTTACTATCAAGCATAAGAAAGTCTTGAAGTGAGAATTCAAAAGTTTGATCATTAAACATTAATGTTTCGGTATTGTATGAGCTGTCTCCTGTCTAAAGCTTCGCAGCAAAGTTTTGACGGTAAATCACTTCTACTATTCATGAGAATTACAGACATCTCTGCGCCTATAGCGGAGTAGTCTAGGTCACAGATCTCTAGAAGAATACTGCGAGCTGGGTTCGGATCGCGATTCTGTCAAAGTTTTTCTAATCGCCATTCATCTCTGGCACCTGAAGAATGTCAAGTGGTATATTGTGGTGGTTCAGAATTAGCCTAAAACTGTAGGTCCCCATCGTCAAGTTGCTTGCCCCCCCCCCCCCCCCCACCGCTCTAACCACTATATGAAAAAAGTTTGGCAATGTATATTTTTCCAATGCTATGTTTCCATACAGGAGTTTATTGTGCAGACTAAACCCCCCAGGGGGGGGGGGGGGGGGGAGGTCAATAGGGGGGAGTGTATACTCTGTGATTTTCCCACGCATCTCACTGCTTGTGTTTGTTTTCTAGCTATTTCTGTTTAAAGTTGATTGTGAGAAGGTGGCATTGGAAATCAATGGTCAAGGACACAAGGACACAAGGACACAAAAAAGAACGATTGAATGGGAGTGGTATCTAGAAGAAGTGAGGTTCTTTGGAAACCAAAGCGCAAAAAGTAATGTGCCGTGCGGGAAAGTGAAATGCGACCATTGTCAAAACCCCTATTATTCAGTAATTAGAATTGTTTGACTAGAAAACCCCGTTGATTCGTCCATGCACGCTGTTTCTATGTACCTACATATGTATGTATGATTGTAGTATGTATGCACCGACATTGTGTCAGAACAACGAAGGCGGGGGGGTTTGCCATGAATCCCGACGTTTTATCGCCTGGTTTTGAAGGGGTGGGGGTTGGGGGGATGGGGGGGTAACATGGAATGGGCTGCTGGTTTAGATGTCGACCGTGAACGTCCGAACGCCTCTCCAGGGATTGTGGTGGGGGTCCCCTGCACAAGTGGATTATACGTTCGGTCTGCTGTGAATTCATTCTAGTCTTGTTTTCTCATTATATATGGGACTACCAAATACAGACGGGGACCTACAGTTTTAAGCGGGTTCCGAACCACCACAGCCTCTCGACACAGGCTCTCGACTGCTCAGAATCACTAACTGTGTTCGTTGAATTGTGTTGTCGTGGACTTATATGCCTATCGGTTGTTGTTACGGCTGTCAGCTGTCATATGCAGTAGCAAGGGCACAGTGGGGGGGGGGGGGAAGGGGGGGCGATAGGTTACGTTGGGGGGGGGGGGGGGGGTGTCAGAACCACAACACAACACTCCAACCTTTGACTCGTTTGTTGTTTGCTAACCTGTCGATAACCTTTTTGACAACTCCTCTGTGATTTTTGAGTTCGTGGTAAAAAAAATGTTGCCTCCTAGATAAAGGAAAATGTCAACTTTTGGTTCCAAATTTCGGGTTATACACAAAGCAAAATGATAAAGCTTCTATCCGTTTCTTCAGACACTGGAAAAGAAAGAGAAAAGTCGATTACCTACTGAAAACTTTTGACACTGTATAACGAGAAAATTTGAAAATTTACTCCTAGCAGTCGTTATAGAGAGAGACTACCTACATTAAATCAAGGAAATGAACGTGCAAGATATAAATTTCTATATAGATGTGACCTAGTAAAGACCAATAAGTAAGTTCATCATTTTGTGACCTCTGCTCTCTCATCCAATTGATTTTCTTTAATTCCCTAATGCTTTTTAATTTCCGATAGACACCGGGCGATACGGGAGAAGTCCCCGCTGGGCGTTAACTGCTAACTGTATATACCTACCTATCTACCCTACGTGAACCTACTTACCTATACCTACATGTATGTACTTTTCTACCTACCTATACATGCACCTGGACTACTTTTGTATATACCTACATATATGCACCTACATATATGCACCTACCTACCCGAGGTTGCTTGAGATTGCATGAAGATTTTCCAAGATTTCCTGAGATTCTCAACGGGATTCTTGGAAAGATGCACCCCGAAGGATTAACTACTCTAGAAATTTCCAAGATTCCCTAAAATTTCATAAAGATTCCCAATGAGATTCCCAAGGAGATTCCCAAGGAGATTCCCAAGGAGATTCCTGGAGTCGTTAACCCCTCGTACCTACCTAAATACCTGTACCTTGATTATTTGAGAAATGAAAACATACATGGGTTGTTAATAATTATTTCAATAGTTTTGTACTATAGGTGTCTTGTTCTTTTTTATTCAAGTTTGTACCCATGCAGTTGGCAAACCAGCACCGCAATGGATATTTTATTTAATGTAGGTTCGTGAGGTAAGCTTCTCCAAAGTGGCCTTTGAGCTTTCTTGACTCGTATCGGAGTCTTTCCTTTTATAATATGATTGGGTCGGACTAGAGACCATCACACAAATTTCATTATTCTTCTCCTTCTCCTCAAGCTCCTATCTTGTAACATATAGGGTCTCATTTCATTTTGTCTGGTCAAAGAAATTTGAGAACTAATCTTGATTTTTTTTTCGTTGACTGACTAATTTGCATCCCTTTCGGTCCTGACCTTTCTTCAGATGTGCAAAAAAAAATAGTTTTTCTTCGTGAAAAATATATTTGAATATCCGACCTCCTTCATATTAACTAAAATATATATGCCATTGAAACTAAGTAAGGGCTTTGATTCATTGCTCAAGCTGACAAAGTTAGGTAAGTCAGAAGTGCAGATGTCTCTGCCATGGATTTCTAGCAGCGAAAGTTATAAATTGGCAAAGTTCTTGAGCTGTGAAAGATGTCGTTTGCAATTAGAGCGGAGAGTAATTTATTACATGTATTATTCCGAACGTGTGCATTATGCTTTTTCAACTAAGTGCTTTGCGAGCATATATTCAATTTGAAAAGCTATCGTTGCTGCTTGGCTCTTTGTCTATGCAGTCGTGTTTGTTTACGTTTTTACTTTCTCGCTAGCCATTATACATATAACGAAAAAAGTATTATTTTCGTGCAAAATTTCTAAATTGATATTTCAGGTTTCCCATGATCCTGGGGGTCCCTTGAGTCGAAAAAAGTGGTTTTTGGAAAAAGTCCGTCCGTTCCCTGCTCTAGAGCCTAAACCGTTCATCCGATTCTGATGAAATTTGGTATGGACCTGTCTAAAATCACGGTCAAGACAAATATTTAAGGAATTTTTGATTGCTTAAAATTTGCGGCCGCTATTGCCAAGAAACCACCAAAATAATTCAAAAATCGTGTTTTTGGTTAGTCGGACAAGCGCCGACGGTGCACGTTTCAATTTGTAACATTGAAAATTGGTAAGTGTGTTACAAAATAAATGCTTAAAGGTCATTTACAACTAAAATTGAATCGGTTGAAAATTACGGCCGTGTGTAAAACTATGTAACTTAAACATTTGTCAAACGAAATTTTGTTATCTTGAAAATTAACGCCGTTTTTGTCAAAAAAGTGTTGAAAAGGAGTTGAGAATGAGAAACCACGTTTTTGAATGGTCGGAACGCATTTGGGACTAAAGTAATAAAATGACAGTCGTGAGATTTGGTGTGAGTGATCTCAAATAGATGCTCGTGGGTCAATTTCAACCGATTTTGGATTGCGTAAAAATCTCAAAAAAAAAAAAAAAAAAAAAAAAAATCATATGGGGCGAGAAAGTCAAGTGCGACTGTTGTCGGACCCTTTATTTCTAATCATTTAGTGGAACAGACGTGATTCTAGTCATTGTAATTCCAAACGTAACGATGAGAAAAATCAAAGTGGGTAGGTTTACCTTTAAAACATGATTTCCGGAAGTTATTTGAATGGTTAACAACTCGGTTTATTTAGCATTCAGTTAATTATTCTCTTGGAAACTTTCTAAAATCAACAGTTATTTTTATGGATTTATTATTTTGAGTGGTAGCCATAGGTCCTTTTCATCTCATCTGTTAAAAATAAACTTGAAAAGTCAAGTTATCTCGGGCCGATAAGGCCCAGGTCCAGAAAAAATTCAACAGAAAAATCTCCATCTTGCTCCAAGGTAGGCAGGTATTATAGGTACACGAACTACCTGATATTTTTATGAAGGAGAAGGGTTTACAAAGAGTTTTGAAAATACTGAATAAAATAGGGGAAGGAGGTGCAAAGTGAATCAGCAGCGTGGAGAGAAGGGGACTTGAACATGGGGGCAAAATAGAAAGTGGAAAACTCATTTTAGGGAAGGTGCCTGAGGTGTTTCCAGGCTCAGCATCCCACTTGTTTGTATCGGAGAATGAAAGGTTCTCAAAGAAATGCTACTTACTACTTCTTAGCGTAGAAATTTCTGTAATACTTAAGGGCCACCACACATTTGCTATTACCTTTGGACTTCAACCTTTATGAGAAAACTATTGGATATTTAAATATTCTGAAATATAATATGCCTTTTTAACGTCATTACTCATGAGGCTATGTTGTGATTTTACGGTCGAGTGATTATTGTCATGAACAAAAAAAAAATTGTCCAAAATTAACCGATCGTGAAATCACAACATAGCCTCATGAGTAGTGACGTTAAAAAGACATATTATTTAAATATCCAATACTTTTCTCACAGATTTTGATCTTCCTTTTTTTTTCAAAAATTACTGGGTATATCTAAATTCAAAATTTAGTCAGTGAGCTTCTGATGCTAAAGAGATTGGTATACTTATTACCTATATATCAGAACAAATAAATATTCAGTAGGACTAGTAAATTCGAGCTCCCCAGTCATTATGATAGTACACGATAGAGACCTACAGTTTTAGGTGGGTGGAAACTCCTTCTAACCCAGTATTTAATTAACATAGCGGATATTCAGCAAAGTAACGTAAATTACCATTTACGAGCGTCCCAGCTGTTTCCTCAGTCCAAGTTGTTTTAAAACAAATGACCCTGTTCGCATGTTCCTTTTCTGTTTCTAAAAGCAGTCCCACATGCATAAAGCACCGCAAGAGAAAGCGAACAGTCTTATAGGGCTTTCTCCGACCCGAAATGGTATGAGTACTATTTATTGCCAAGCTTTACGAAAAGGCCCATATTGTGGCTTAGCTTCGGTTAGTTTCCCTTTCTTTGCAGAATAAATAAGGGCTACATTCAGTTATAGTTAACTTTAGGGTATAAATGCCTCTAACCTCAAGTTTCGGTTTTTGGTAGTCACGTTTTGCTGACATAGGCTCTCCAAAAACGAGGAAATACTAATTTAGCCTGTCTCAAGAACAAGAACAACACTTTTTCAAATATACAGTAGCTAGCTGAGGGTTGGGGGGGACAAGCCCAGCAACTAGACCGTTTCAAGAACTATCCATTGTGCTCAGCTGGTAGCACTACCAAATACCAGCTCCCCAGCCATCGAGTAAACGATGGGGACCTACAGTTTTAGGTGGGTTCCGAACCACCACAGCCTCGATATACATTTCACTTGACATGTTGAACATATCAGAGGTGAATGCCGAGCAGAAACACTTTTTGGTAGGATCGGGATCGAACCGGTGTGACCCGGCTCTCTCTGCTCCTCAAAAGTCTACCATTTAGTCCACTCGGCTATCGAGGCATTTTAAATATACAGTAATATTTATACAAACTTTGAACAGAAGGAGGTAGAGCATTTTTCGTTCATTATAGAGAGACTACATACCTACATTACGTAGAAACGCGGGAGTTTGGTAAGAGTGACAGGTAGTATGGATTAAAAAGAAATATTTCTGCCAAACCATTATTGAACCTTAACCTTAGTCTTAAAAACGTTAATTCCCAATCTATTTCAGCGGTAAAATTCCTCCAACCAGCAATCTTAATTATGTTGGCTGACCTGGCGAGTACCTGGCTCTTTGCCCTACAGCCCCAACCCCCAAACCATTCATCACGGGAATGTTATCTGCCATTCGTTTCCCTTTGGAGGAAGCTTCTGATCTCAACGTTCGGTGAGTGAGTGATGTTTCAACTTTGGAAAATAAATGACTTTGAGGCATAAAAAACCATTATCGCCGATTGAAAATGGGAAAAATAGAGGTTTGCTTTATATTAGTGCCAATAGGATTGACAATGGTGTGTTATACTTTCTCGTATTGAGAGAAAATATAAATATTAGTTGAAAGTGGTTTTCTTGAACTGTATACCTACTGTACCTACCATAACAACCTTGGTAGCCGACTGGGTCATACCGGTTCGATCCCATTCCTATAAAAAAATTTCTGATCTTGTCAGAATCTCAAGAGAAATAGTACGTAGAATATCGATGGTATGGTGGTTCAAAACAATCCTAAAACTGTAGGTCCCACTCATGAACTGACTATGGTTTAGTTGCTGGGCTGACAATTTCAGTTTTTCAATTCTGAACTGAAATCTTCAATTTAATTTGAAAATCCCACACATCCGTCCGCAAGTGAAAATTGAGAGACAGCTGAAATGCAAATTTCATGGTGAAAACTCGAAATGAAAAATTAAAATTTCTATGAAATATTGTTTGAGGTCTGACTTTTCATTTTGCGTGTGTCCAATTTTTTGTTCCTCGCATTTTCCTTTTTTTCCCGGAGATTATTTAAAATAAAAATTGTTCTTCACTATCCTATATCTGGTCTATCTTCTACCTACATTTCTCTACTTTCTAGTTCTCCTAGTTCTTCAAGTTTTCATGAACTATGGGAAGTAGGAATATTTCGTATTATGGTGACGAATTTTTTGATTTTTTGGTGGATAATGTACCTATACGAAGCATATCGAAATAAAATTAGCAACATAGTCACGTTCTTTTAACTCTTAGAACCCCATAACCAACAGACAAGGTCTCCAAATATATGTATACATGCAGGAAAAAGTAGACATGACAATAGCGCCGGAAAGCGAAACAAACCAAGGTCAAGGGAACTTCAGAGACACAACAAAATCCATATAACCTTCAACAATGTCATCTAGAGAAATTCAATTACTGAAGACAAAAAAATAATAAACCCGAGAAGTTTCCGTAAACCTGTCGTCGATCTAAAAATAAAAATCGGAAAAAGAAAACGATTTTCTTCTTTGGAATCCGGTATTGCATATAAATTGTAAACTAAAATGAATTCAATGTTAAAACAACGAAGGATTGACACTTGGAGTAATTCACGGAGAGTCAGGGAAATAATGGACGTAATTTTATTATTCTGGAACTGGAAACTCCAAGACAAATAGACACTACGTCAACTTTACAAACTTAACTGGCAGCTGCGACAAAAACATTTCTGTTCTTATCAATCAACCAAGTTTTGTCGCGACTCTTAACAGATTTATCTCTGCGACATTCACAAAGTGGCACTGACAATTGTTAATCTAGTTATTTATTTAAAAAAATATTTTAAAAATAATAAGTTCATTATGAAGTATAGAGTGGCTTTCAACAGTAAAATTTAACTTTTAGCTTACGACAAGTCCAATCGCACTACCTATAGTATAATATTAGTACTTACCTACTTAAGTCTACTTTAAGAAGTGGTGAACCTTAGGCTGGTCCAACAACTTGGTGTTGTAGTCCACATGAGCAACCTTTACCTATCCTCTCCGCAGGCCGAACTTCACGTTTACCAATCAACCATTTTGTTGTAGGTACAGGTTCACCGGATACCTAAAAAATAAAAATCATTATGTATTTTTCTAACCAAGTAGCCTATTATACGACTGTTCAAATGTTAAGGGAAGAAGGGATAAGATACTAAAGGATACGAAGGCTGGATCAACGTACTTGGTTAAGAGTTAAAACTCCGTTAAATTCTGTTTTCAACATGAATGAAATTTAACGGGAGTTTAACAGTTAACCGATATGGTGGGATCCAGCCTTAGATGAGCTTCTCTTACAGGCTTACTTTTTATTTACTGCACCCGTGCAACATGTTTATGCTAAAGAGAAGACACGACCATCATAATGTTCTACCGCAATGGTGCAGTTGACACCTAGTGAAGGTAAAAAGAAAGCAGTAACGATTTATCAGGACGCTTTGGAATCTCTTTCTGAAAAAGACTATACCTTAACGTCGAAGGAGACGTTCTGTTCAGCTTTAATGCGAATAGGTTCAAGAGTTGATCTGTCAATTCGGGGAGCTTGGTTCCTTGGTTTTGCGATGATAGTTGGGGTAGTAGCTTCACTTGGCTCACCAGGCCCTGCTTCGTTGACAGCGCGTACCCTGAATTCATAACCTTGGCCTTCGATCAGCCCAGGCACTGTCGCCGTCGTAGCTGATGCAGGTACTTCCACAGCCTTTTCCCATTCACCGTATCTGAAGAAAATTAAAATAGGAAATTGAAACATGGGACTCACAGGTGAACACGAGAAGAGCTTTTGTATGTAACAGCGCTTTCTTTCTACCTGCACTCAGAGTACACTGGATCAGTGATGCAAAACTTACGCTTATCATAGATAAATGAACCTTCAAGAAGATTATAGTCAGAATTGTGGACATTTTGAAATACACCGGAGTATTTTTCTGATACGCTGCCTAGGTATTTTTTTTTTTTGGGAAGAGACAGTAGGTTAGGTTAGAGATGGAGAGGGGAAGGTTAGGTTAGGTTAGAGGTGGAGAGGGTAAGGTTGGGTTGGGTTAGGTTAGAGTTGGGAAAGATACAGTAGGTTAGGTTAGACCGCGTAGAGGTGTAGAACTTTCCCTAGGTTAGGTTAGGTTAGGTTAGGTTAGGTTAGGTTAGGGTAGGTTAGGTTAGGTTAGGTTAGGTTAGGTTAGGTTAGGTTAGGTTAGGTTAGGTTAGGTTAGGTTAGGTTAGGTTAGGTTAGGTTAGGTTAGGTTAGGTTACGTTACGTTAGGTTACGTTAGGTTACGTTAGGTTACGTTAGGTTAGGTTAAATTAGGTTGGGACCACTTTAAAGAGCCTCCTAATGAACAGATTGGCTATCTTGTCGTTAAATGTATACACTATAAAACATAAAATGGCTTCCACCATAATTTTTCTTGTTGTTTATGGATTCTATAGTCCAGCTCAATACTTGGTTTTGTTTCAAGTTAAAGCTCAGGTTAAAAGTGGAAAATAAACCTAGAAGACACTCTAATTTTTCGGGTAGAATTTATATTGTTAATTATACTACAATCCCTGCCTGTGACGGATAATCTACTCGATTGCTAACAATGAGATAAGGGCGCTATCGTCGGGATGGTGAAAGATACTAACTTTTATTAACGATAGGATAACAGCCTATGGCTGAATTTCACCACCTCACGATAGTGCCTCCTAACGATCGAATAGCTATCGATTCGGTAAAGCAGCCGAAAATTATTCTCTCGTTAAATTTGTCGCGTCACTAGAATTCGTCTGCTTTGTTTACGTCAAATTCATTTCAACAATATCTAACTAAAAATGGAAAATAAACATGAAAAACACCCTATTTTTTGGAAGAAAGAAGATAAATTGTTGATTAGACTACATTAGACTACACCAAATGAGTCGCAGGTATGAAAATTATAGTTTTCGCTAACGCGCGGATAATCCACTCGAAAGCTAACGATAGGTATACGATAAGGGTGCATAGTGAAAGCAGTTAACTTTTTTTTACCGATAGGATTGCACTATCGTATCGGTAAAAAATGTTAACGGCTTTCACCACGCACCGTTACCGTTTCGTTAGCTTTCGAGTGGATTTTCCGTGCGTTAGCGAAAACTATAATTTTCATACCTGCGACTCATTTGGTGTAGTCTAATGTAGTCTAATCAACATTTGAACTTCTTTCTCCGAAAAAATAGGGGTTTTTTTACGTTTATTTCCACTTTTAGATTGAAGTTGTTGAAATAAATTTGACGTAAACAAAGCAGGCGAATTCTATTGCCACAACAAAACCTAACGAGAGGATGTCTGCTAATTCGAATCGATAGCTATTCGAACGTTAAAAGGCACTATCGTGAGGTGGTGAAATTCAGCCTAGGTCAGTTAGCGTTAAACGCTACAGTTAGTTATTATTTATAAGGAACCTAGCCGGATGGTAAATGAATTCCCGGTTGTTAAGCTGGGTGGGAAGATAACAAGAGGAATTACTTATTCAAATTTTAATAAGATTTCCCCCCCACTCCTCTATTTTTGAGGCAGTATCATCAGCAAACCACTCCATCTCCTTCACTTCCACCAGGGTTGCTATTCTCACCTCGGACGATCAATAACGAACGGAAATTTGGTCATTAGCGCAACATCAATTTTGGTTCCCCTGGGGAACTGAGTAAGCACCCTAGTTCCTTAGAATTATTTAAAAATTAATCAGTTTTTTATTTACTTTTTTTTGGTGAACTTGTTCAATTACAGACCAGGGTTTGGATCGTGATAATTTTCTCGCGACCAATTTTTGCAATTCAAATTTTTTACTAATTTTTGAACTTCATGCTGTAGATGTCTGGGTTGAAGTCCCAACACTGGCAGTAGATAATTGTGTTTTTACCGAGGGGTTAAGAGGACGCTATACCTGACGATGCATTTTTTGCCGCCCATAAGATTAACATTGCGAGCGGCGATTCATTTTCAAGGTTTACCCTTGGTTGGAAAGACAAATTTTGCCTGTACCTAGCCCTGTTCCAGGTCGTTTTCGAAGCAGATTTCCCAATTTCTCACTGGGTTTCTTTTATTGCAACTGTTTTGCAAATGCTAGCATCGCATACCTCAAGAAAAGTGCTTTATCTCGAAAACCAGTAAAAAAAATGGGAAATCTGCTTCGAACACGACCTGGAACATTGTTAGGGCTAGGTACAGGAAAAATTTTGTGTCTTTCCAACCAAAGGTAAACCTTGAAAATGAATCGGCGCTCGCAATTTTAATCTTATGGGCGGCGAAAATTGCACCGTCAGGTATAGCGGACCCTTAACCACTCCAGGAATCTTATTGGGAATCTCGTTAGGAATCTCGGGCAATCATTTGAAATCTTTATGAAATCTCAGGGAATCTTGGAAATTTCTGGAGTATCTGCATCTTTCCACGAATCTCGTAGAGAATCTCAGGAAATCTTTGGAAATCTTCATGCAATCTCAAGAAATCTCGGGAGTGGTTACCCTGTTGAGGCGTTTTACTTTTAATAAGAACACTGTGGACTTTTCTATTTTAGTTTTAATAGGCAGGACATTTCTTACTAGTTACAGGTGAACAACAACAACGGCGTAATGGCGGGTTCCTTCTTGCACCATACATTTTTAGAAAAAACCGAGATACAAAATTCAATTATCATTATTATTATTATCCTTAATTATAAATTAATATATCTAAAATCAAACCTTTGTTTTATTATAATTCACTTTAATATTCAGGATCTTGGAATTATGTATTGTAATTCCCGCTTTAATTCAACAGCCTCGCCTAATTCCAATATCCAGAATATTACATATTAAGTAAGTAGGTACATTAGAAAACCAACTTGAGAGAAAAAAAAACCCTTACATTTTACATACAACGTCACGAAATTTTTTGAACTTATTGGCTAGCAAAGGTTTCGTAAATACATCAGCGATTTGATTCTCAGAAGCACAGTGTTCTAGCTTAAACACTCTTTCATTAAATTTTTCTACAATAAAATAGTAGCGTACATCAATGTGCTTGCTGCGCATATTAAACTTTCCAGTCTTAATCAGAGCCATAGCACTAGTATTGTCAACTTTGAGGACAACTCTCAGTTTACTGCCGATCATTTCTTCAATCAAACTTTTTAGGTAAAGAACCTCTTTAATACTTTCTGCAGCTGCAATAAACTCAGCCTCTGTGGAGGAGAGAGCAACAATAGGTTGTCTGCGAGAGCACCACGCAATCGGACCGCTATTAAGAAAACAAACATACCCAGTAGTGCTACGACGGGATTCTGAATCCCCAGCATAATCACTGTCACTATAAACGGTCAGAGTATCAATATTACCGTTTGCTTTATACAAGACGCCGAGATCAGACGTCGACTTTAGGTACCGCAAAGTACGTTTTACATTAGTTACATCATTAGGGTTTGGACTTTCAGTGGATCGAGCTTCTACGTTCACTGCTAAGCTTATATCGGGGCGAGTTTTCGTACTTAGATACATTAAACTTCCAATGGCTTCACGGTACGGGAACTTGATGTCATTACACATCTCATTTTTACTATTACTCTTATTGCTCGGAGCAGGAACGATAGGCGTGTCCACTGCCTTAGCGTCAGTCATGTTAAATCTATCGATCACATCTTTACAATAATTGGTTTGGCTTAAATGAAGACCACTTTCATCACGAGACAACTCCATTCCAATGAAGTTTTTCACTTTTGTATCAACAGTGATTTCGAACATTTTCTTAAGCTTTTCCAAGACATCACACAGATCGTCTTCATTTTCACCAACCAATATTCCGTCATCTACATAGATGGCCAAGTACACGGTTTTTGCTTCATTTTTAAACATACAAGGATCTGACTTTAACGGCTTCAGGCCCAATTTTTCAAGTGACTTTTTTAAAGTTTGATTCCACATAAGTGGCGCTTCCTTGAGACCGTACAAACTCTTAGTCAACTTACAAATCATACCACTTTTCTCTTTAAAACCTTCTGGAATGTGCATGAACACATCTTCATCTAATCTACCATTCAAGAAGGCGGTTTTTACATCGAACGTTTTTACAACAAAATTTTTAGCGGCAGTCACAGCCAACAGAACACGCAAGGATGTCATGTTCACTACAGGACTATACGTTTCTCGGTAATCTATACCAGACTCTTGTTGGAATCCTCTCACAACCAAACGTGCCTTGTACACTCCATTTTCCTTCACTTTGAAGACCCATTTACTGCTAAGTATTTTACGCCCACTGGCTTCTTTTACTGGCACATAGGTACTCCCAAGTTTGGTTGAGAGAAAGAGACCTTTTCTCTTCATCGATGGCTTTTAGCCACTTATTTTTCTCATCACACGACACAGCATCACTAAACGTCAACATTACAGAACTTTGACCAAGTACTTCAGTGAGATTCATATGATAATCATCATAGACGTCAGGTTGTCTAATCTGATGACGAGGCCTGAGCTGGTACGGCACCTCCAACTGCTCATCACCCCCATCCTCACCATCAGACTCATCACCTGTACTGTGTTCATCTACTTGAGGCTGAGCCGGAGACACATCAACATCATCTCTGTCATCCACACCGTCGTCTGACTCAAGCTCAAGTTGAACAACAGAATCATTTTTACGAATGTCACGAGAGACATCTCCAAATTTTACATCACGTGATATGATCACTTTTCTTTTTACACTGTCCCACAAACGAAAACCATTGTGTGCGTAACCAACAAATTTCAATTTTTCGGATCGTTCATCGAGCTTTTTAGTATATCTCAAATTTTTCGCAAAGGCGTCACAGCCAAACAACTTTAGTTTACTTAAATCTGGTCTCACTTTGGTCCACAGTTGAATGGGTGTGACGTCGCACGAGACAGTAGGACTTCTATTTGTGACGTAACAGGACACTCTGAGTGCTTCGCCCCACATACATTTTTCAAGACCTGAGTCAAAAATAAGAGCCCTCATTTTTTCACACAAGGTACGATTTAATCTTTCTGCTTTTGAGTTCATCTGAGGACTATACGGAGCAGTGGTATCTACAGTGATACCCTTGTTTTTACACCAATCACGAATCGGTAAATACTCAGTGCCATTGTCACACTTAATGGTACACACTTTTGACTGCTTTTGTCTCTCAACTCTAGTTACAAAACTTTTTACGATTTCTGGCACTTGCGACTACTCATAAGATAGACTTCACAATAGTGAGTGTAATCGTCCAGAAAAGTGATGAAATAACGCTTTCCATCATACGTTTCTGTTTCAATGGGGCCGCATACATCTGTATGTATTATCTGAAGCTCTCTAGTAGCTTTCGGCAATTCACCACTAAACGGGCTCCTCGCATGTTTCGCTTTGACGCAAACTTCGCAAAGAAACTCATCATCTTTTGGTAACTCAGATTCTTTTACACCATCTGCCATTTTTACTAACTTTTTTAAATTTTTAATGCCCAAGTGGCCCATTTTTCGATGCAAAATTTGTGCGTCTCGCACAAGCAAAGCATGTTCAGGCTCAAGTTTTACATTACCAATATCAACAGTAAACAAACCATTCTGCGTTTTACGACCTGTTAAAACAGTCTCACCATTTTTACTTATAGTTACACCATCATTTGTAAACAGAACAGAACCACCGTTCTCAGTTACTCGACCCACCGATATAAGATTAGCAGTTAACTTAGGTACGAAAGCGACTTGATTTAGCCTGCATTTCTCAGCACAGACCGTGCCAATAGCTTCACCTTCCATCTTCTGGTTGTTTGCAACCGTGAAAGGAGTAGTCTTAGGCGTGGCATTTTTCAGAAATTCAACGCTATTCGTCATGTGAAAGCTCGCTCCACTGTCCACAGTCCAACCAGTATGAGAATCTGAAAAACAATCATTGTTTGTTAGAAACACGTTATTGTTATTACTTTTACTGTTGTTACGATTGTTGTTACCTCTGTTGCGAAAGAAACAGTCTTTCTCCAGATGGTTGGTCTTTTTACAAATATTGCAAGGCTTTTTGTAACCATTGTTACTATTACTGTTATTGTTATTTTTACTTTTACGGGTACAGTTTCGTGCAATGTGCCCAAAGCCAGAACAGGCATGGCACTTATAGTTTTTATATTTATTACTACCTGCAAGAAAAGAAACGTTACTCTCCTTATTAGGTTCGGTTTCTTTCAGCTTGGCTTCCTCAGACAGCAACCGGGCACTCAGGTTGGCTATCGTCCTTTCAGCAACATCAGTGGATTCCCAAGCCGTCGAAAAATGTCTGTATTTGTCTGGCAGCTCACTCAGGATCTTGGCTACGACCATGGAATCGCTCACGTTCTCCTTTAGGGCTGTCAATCTGAAGGCGATGTTTTGAAGTTCGGCTATGTTTTCTGCGACGCTTCTACTTTCATCGAACTTGAACTGGTACAGTTTAGTAAGAAGATTGCACTTCTGCTGATCGGTATCACGTTCAAAGATAGTCTTTAGCTTCACATACATTTCACAGGAATTTGCACACGACATCAAGTGCACAAGCAGGTTCTTGTCTATAGTTGTCACGAGATGTTTTTGAACTTTTGCGTCTTGCTTTTTCCATTCTGCTATTTTCTTTTCATCGGTTTCGGGGCACTTTTGCATTCCATCAGCAATGGCATACAGCCCAGAACTTTTAAGAAAGATGTCGATTTGGAATTTCCAAATTTGGTACGACTCTGCATCTTTCAACTTTTCTATGCCTGCCTCCTCCTGCCTGTCTGACATCTTAGGGGGTTTTTACGATTTTACTCACAGTTTTTACTGCCAATGAGATCTTGATTGGCGAACCACGCTCTGCTACCACTGTTGAGGCGTTTTACTTTTAATAAGAACACTGTGGACTTTTCTATTTTAGTTTTAATAGGCAGGACATTTCTTACTAGTTACAGGTGAACAACAACAACGGCGTAATGGCGGGTTCCTTCTTGCACCATACATTTTTAGAAAAAACCGAGATACAAAATTCAATTATCATTATTATTATTATCCTTAATTATAAATTAATATATCTAAAATCAAACCTTTGTTTTATTATAATTCACTTTAATATTCAGGATCTTGGAATTATGTATTGTAATTCCCGCTTTAATTCAACATACCCCCTTGGTCTTGAATTTTCGAGTAGGTATAGTATAATGAAGTACAATTCTAAAAAAAAAAAAAAAAAAAAACCCTACCCCACATTGTCTTTCTATCTGTACAGGTGAATTTTTATTTGATGGTATATTTTCTAATTTTAACTTCTTTCCTGATGATTGATATAAAAACATACCAATATTTGGTATGGGATTTTCCGCCAGTGGAAATTATTTCACGCGTATTGATCATATTTCCCTGCGGCTGCAAAACGTGATTGCAAAGTAATTTAAATAGTGGATATCGGAAAGTCGATGGTGACACACTACTCTTTCTATAACGACCGCAAGGGAACACAAATTTCCTCGCTATAACGAGGTCTTCGTTGTTTTTATTTACCTACACAAGTTCCTATATAAGGTCTAATATAGTGTCCCCTAAAAGTTCACTATAGCCTAATCCTCCCGAAAAGAAAAGTTGATGCCTTTCACCATCCTGCCTATAGCACCCTTATCATAAGGTTAGCTAACGGCAAGATAAATTTTTCGTCTACTTTATCGGGAAGGTTAACTTTGTGTGTAGGCACACGTAGTATAACTGCATATACAGTCCAAGTATATTTCTGGGCGTTATAAAAATTGTAAGGTTAAGGTCGACTACACGTACTTGGTTTGCAATGCTACGTACTTCAAGCCCTACTCCGAAGTTACAGGGCAAGTGAAAAGTGTTTATAGGGGGATGTAAACCTGAGACTCTTTGTCGTGAGGTAGTGTTGTATTTTTACTTTCTCGCCCGTATGTAATACATGGGCTGAGAAAGTTATGTTATCGTGCGAAATTTCGATTTTGAGATTTTCATTGCAAAAGGCGTTTCAGAGGTCCTAGATACCAAAAAAGTGGCTTTTAGGTCATGTCCGTCCGACGTACGTCCGTCCGTCCGTCCGTCCGTCCGTCCGTCCGTCCGTCCGTCCGTCCGTCCGTACGTTTGTCTGTAGCGCGGCTACAGGTCACACCTGTCAACCGATTTGGCTCAAATTTGGAATATAGATGTCTAAAATCAGTTCCGAGATACACTTTTAATTTAATTTTGATTACTCAAAAATTGCGCCCACTATTGTCAAAAAAGTGTCAAAAAAAATTCAAAATCGTGTTTTTGTCTACTCAAGACGCATTTCACGGTACGGTAATAAAGTTAGAACCTTCAAATTTTGCAGTCGTGTTCCCAGATAGATGCTCCAGGATCATTTTTATTGTTTTGGAGATGGGCCAAAACTTCGGGCCAAAATTGGCCCATACGTGAAAATCTTGGCCCCATGAACAGTATTAGCCGGAATATCACAAAAATCCACAAACTTGTGCTTAATAACATTACTTAAAGGTTTGTCGAAGAAATATTCAATCATTTCAAAATTGCGGCCAATATAGGCAAAATAAAGTCAAAAATAGGAAAAAAAACTAGAATCTCGTTTTTGATTGGTCAAGACGGATTTGGCACTACAGTTATTAAGTTAGATCTTTGTAATTTCGCAATAGTGTTCCCAAATAGATGCTACAGGATCATTTTTATTCTTTTTGTGATGGGCCAAAAATTTGGGCCAATATTGGCATTATCGTAGGAAAAATTTTCCAAAAATGGAAATCACGTTTTTGATTAGTTAAGACGGATTTGCAACAACCCTAATCGACAGATTTCCTTCAAAATTGGTGAAAGTGGTCTCAGATAGATGCTTCAATGGCGCTTTCAATAGATTTTCATTTACTTAAAAATTAAGATGGTGACATGCAAAATAGAAAACATATACTTTGCGCGTCGAGTGACACTTCACTGTTTGACGGATATGTTTGAGATTCGGTATGCAGGTGCCTAAAAGTATCGTCCAGTGTGAGGCAAAATAATTTTTAGAAAAAGTTAAAATTTTAACAATTATTCACGTAAAAAAAAAAATCAAAATTTCGATTAAAATTGCGAGAAAGTCAAGTGCTACCATTGTCGAACCCTTTATTTTTGCATGAAATGGAGTTGCCAACAGGAGCGGTTTTAAACAGTCAACTACCAGTCCACATGTTTTTTTAACAGATCGCGAAAACACAACACTATCTCACGCGAAATATTTTTTTTTAACGTTTCGGACTACAAAATGTATGATTTTATTGTCACATTTATTAGAAAAGCTTAACAAATGTTTGTACTATTTACCGCCGCCATGTTACATTTTGACAATTTTTATTTCACTTACGGAAGCGGGTAATTTCAACAGCATTTCTCTACTTTTTCTCCTATAAAAGCTTAACATAGTGTCCTACTTTCACTAGTTCGTTTCACGTTCAAAAAGCACACTATGTTTAGCTTTTAGAGGAGACACAACCAATACGATATTGCAATTACCAGTCTCCGGCAGCACTAATATGTAAACATTAGTTTTGTCGAATATTTACTTTCGCACAGTGGTTTTGGAGGAGTTCGTCGAGAATGTATATACAGCCTTAAGAGTTAAGGCTGTATATACATAAGAGAATAAGAATAACACGGAATGAACGCGGTAATGAGGTGTCAAGTGCCCTTATATGACAGTTAAGTATTGTACGCCAACATTTCTACATTACTACAGCATGTCCCACAAACTTCAGTGGCAACGGAGTTCCTTGGTTTTGCGATGATAGTTGGGGTAGCTTCACTTGGCTCACCAGGCCCTGCTTCGTTGACAGCGCGTACCCTGAATTCATAACCTTGGCCTTCGATCAGCCCAGGCACTGTCGCCGTCGTAGCTGATGCAGGTACTTCCACAGCCTTTTCCCATTCACCGTATCTGAAAAAAATTAAAATCGGAAATTGAAACATGGGACTCACAGGTGAACACGAGAAGAGCTTTTGTATGTAACAGCGCTTTCTTTCTACCTGCACTCAGAGTACACTGGATCAGTGATGCAAACCTTACGCTTATCATAGATAAATAATGAACCTTCAAGAAGATTATAGTCAGAATTGTGGACATTTTGAAATACACCGGAGTATTTTTCTGATACGCTGCCTAGGTATTTTTTTTTTTAATACTTACTTGTCTTTCTTTTAGGTTAGGATAGGTTAGGTTAGGTTAGGTTAGGTTTGGTTAGGTTTGGTTAGGTTAGGTTAGGTTAGGTTAGGTTAGGTTAGGTTAGGTTAGGTTAGGTTAGGTTAGGTTAGGTTAGGTTAGGTTAGGTTAGGTTAGGTTAGGTTAGGTTAGGTTAGGTTAGGTTAGGTTAGGTTAGGTTAGGTTAGGTTAGGTTAGGTTAGGTTAGGTTAGGTTAGGTTAGGTTAGGTTAGGTTAGGTTAGGTTAGGTTAGGTTAGGTTAGGTTAGGTTAGGACCACATTATAGAGCCTCCTAACGAACAGATTGGCTATCTTGTCGTTAAATGTATACACTATAAAACATAAAATGGCTTCCACCATAATTTTTCTTGTTGTTTATGGATTCTATAGTCCAGCTCAATACATTTAGATATCGATAGCCGAGTAAACTAAAAAATGGTCGACTTTTGAGGAGCAGAGAGAGCCGGGTCACACCGGTTCGATCCCAATCCTACCAAAAATTTTTTCTGCTCGGCATTCACCTCTGATATGTTCAGCATGTCAACTGAAATGTATATCGAGGCTGTGGTGGTTCGGAACCCACCTAAAACTGTAGGTCCCCATCGTTTACTCGATGGCTGGGGAGCTGGTATTTGGTAGTGCTTCCAGCTGAGAACAATAGATAGTTCTTGAAAACGGTCTAGTTGCTGGGCTTGTCCCCCCCAACCCTCTGCTAACTGTCCCTTGTTTGTGGAGGGACTGTCGCGGGTACCAGGGGTACCAGACCTCGTGGGAAAATTTGACTGCCGGGCGTGATTCTGACGAAATCACCCCCATGTGTACAGAGGTCAGGAAAGGTCACTACGCCCTGGCTGTATCCAATAACTAATTATTTAACGTTGCAGCATCACAAATATGGTAACCATCAGATATTTGATGTTTTGGCGTTGCAAACCCCATTTCCGTGAGGAGATGGACGTGTATTCCCCCCTATCTCCCCCCCCCCCCTGGCACTTCTGCTCCCCCTATAGCCGCGGGAGGTTCTGTGATATTTATAGACAGCTCCCTTCATCCACGAGGCAGCCACGCTACGCACCTCATTTTCGGGATTTTCAAAATATTCTTTACCTACCTATATACCTTTAGCGCAGACCTCTCTATCTGTCGATATATTACCCTATGAAGACAGACACTTTTAAGAAAGAAACGGTGTTCTTGTATTCTTAAATAACAGGCTAAGAAGAGGGTGGTAGCGTATAAGAGAAGATTCTGATAGGGTCACCTTACGAAAAAAAAGACGGTTAACTTTGTAAGATGGGCCAGTAACAACTGTTTGCATATACACTCCATCAGTCTTCTTACCCTGTTATTTCAGAAGACAACAACACTGTTTCATTCTCAAACAAAGTGTCTGTCTTATTAGGATCATAGGTTTACAGTAGCTGAGTAGTCGTAGTAGGTAACCGGAATGAGAACTTCAGTTATATGTCATTCTAAAAAAGGAATAAATTGGTTAGGAAGAAGGAAAAAATTCGCGAGACCGTGGGTAGATACATGGGATAGTTAAGATGAACTTGCCCGAAGTGAGGAGCAACTGAACTTACACTCACGCCAATTTCAGAGAGATTTCTTTTCTTATTTTTATTTTTTCAAGGAATTTCCAGTTTTTCGCCGAATTTATATTATTTTTCTTGCCTTTTTCTTGCTCCAATGCAATGTAGCGAAAAATATCCTAGGGGTCGATTTCACACTTCTTTAAAGTGTACTATATAGTGTTTCCTATACAACCGAACATATTCGATAATTGGTGAAAGAAATAGTTAAAATTTTTATTTAATTCCTTGAAGTATAGACTGAATAAAATAATCAGTTATCAGCTGGCAGCACTAACAAAGCCAGCATCACAACATGATGGGGGCCTACAGTGTTACGGGAGTTTCGAACCACCTCAGCCTCAATGTACCTACCAAATATCACTTGACATGCTGAACATATAGGAGAGAAAAACTCAGAAAAACTTTTAGTAGGATCGGGATCGAACCTCTAACGTCGACCCTCCAGACCACTTTGCTATCGACGGTGTTGAGTGGCTCAGTAGGTATAGGTATCATTTTCCAGTAGCTCATACACATTTCTGAGAAACCGGATATTAAATATTTCCAATTTCCAAGTTAAATTAATAATTTGTCAGCAGGAGGGACCTTAAGCAGGATTCATTGGCTAATAACATGGCAGCGACAGATGGGCCCATCAATTGCTGAATTTCTGAACATTTCTACGTACCTACTTCTCCTCTGAATTACCGAAATCTGAATGCGTACATATATATAGATGGCCAATAGTCGCTGGTAGGGAACTGTAGGCTTATTCTGGATATGTTAACGCAGAGTTAACGACGAGATAACGACGACTGGTGTAGTTTTAGCTGACACCAGCTGGGGTAAATCTCAACTATCAGGCGTGATTCTGACCCAAAAAACCACCTTGTTATAGATGGCCCAGTCGTTCTATAGGGCCTTGCAAACTCCTACCTATAGCCAGTTGACTTCCCGAGCAAGTTCTGAAGACTGAAACCGAAAGCAAAAAGAGAAAAATTTTAAATTCCTTGCGAACTGATCCGTCAGCTCAAGTATACTGTGTGAAAGCGAGAAAAAATATATTCCAATGACATGAAACTCAAAAAAAGGCTTTAAGTCGAATACGGAAAGGAGAATATTCCACTTGGCTGGTGCGATGTCTACTTTCAGGTATACGAGAAGAGGAATTCTCGAAATTCGAAGAAGGAAACTGGCCGGTCAGGTGGAATGAGTCAATTTTGCATCGCGATGTTCTCTCTACTCGTTTCAAAGTTAGAAAAATGCTGGAAATTCAAAAAAAGTTGTAGTTTCCCCTTTGAACCAAAAGGCCGAATTTCACTACTTTCCGATAGTGTCTTTTAACGAGAGGATTTAACGACCGGATTTAAGTTATCGTATGTTTAGCTTACGACAAATGCCTTCCGCTGCTTGCACTTGTTTCTCTGCGATCGCACTTGTCGTAAGCTAAACTTACGAAAACGTAAATCCGTTCGTTAAATCCTCTCGTTAAGACACTATCGGAAAGTGGTGAAATTCAGCCTTAGTGGCTTGTAGGAAAACAGTAAACTGAGGTCCTGGGTTCGATTTCCCAGTACCAGAAATTTTCTGTTGGTATATAGCATGGATGTCACACCAAATTTTCATTTGGCTTCGGCCAACAGTCAGTTTATTTTATTAACATCTGTGCCTTCGGGCTGTAGACACCTACAAGGGCCTTAAATATTTTTTACAGCAAAGAAATACTAAAGGTTTTTTTTTTAGTCGGGGTGAATGCCTTTGGGGATTTTTGTTAGGAAAAGGTATAAAAAGTTCACTTTCAACGGTTTAGAAACGCAAACCTATTCTACTTCACCAACGCTTTGTGTACGTCTTCCTTTTCATCTCCCATGCTAGGGTAGAACTATTTACGTTGTTGCTGGGTTAAAACATATTTATTTCTGTTGCTTACTAGGTAATAAGCAACCAAATTTTTTTTACCCCTGAAAAAGATTTTTTTG
The DNA here is from genome assembly GCA_950004255.1 of Mesopsocus fuscifrons. NCBI lineage: Eukaryota > Metazoa > Arthropoda > Insecta > Psocodea > Mesopsocidae > Mesopsocus > Mesopsocus fuscifrons. The sequence continues at coordinate 19,540,809 of OX465376.1, read as the reverse complement.
GCGAGAAATCCCATCAGGTCCCCATGAAAAGCGTCTTTAGAGAATAGATACCAGCACCTTCTTTTCTTCTAATCATAAAATCATGAAAGGAATATAAGAACACACCTACGTCTCACCAGAAGCAGAACAAGTAGAGCCGCGATCAAGACACAGAACAAGAAACATCATTTCTTGATCTTGAATCGTTACATCACTACCCATACGTTCCTGCGTTTCTCTAGTAATTGCTTACAATCGCGTTCTATTCACGTGAGCGATCCTGACAGGCAGTTAAGAGGACGCTATACCTGACGATGCATTTTTTGCCGCCCATAAGATTAACACTTTCAAGGCTTACCCTTGTTAGGGCTAGGTACAGGCAAAATTTTGTGTCTTTCCAACCAAGGGTAAACCTTGAAAATGAATCGCCGCTCGCAATGTTAATCTTATGGGCGGCAAAAAATGCACCGTCAGGTATAGCGGACCCTTATAAGGGTCTGCCGGGTGCGCTGGACGTGCTGTAAGGTTACTGCTTTGGGGGAGAATCAGCGGGGGTTATAGGGATGGGGAAAGGGGCAGAAAAAGGTAAGATATCGCAGTGCTGAGAGGCTGAAAAGGTTTATCCGACTCAGTGACTTATCCAAACCTTTTTTCAATGCCTGGGCATTGGGAGAAAGGTTTCAAATCCTGGTTTTTTGAACTGTCGGTTATTAGATTTTCCACAACATGATACTTATAGGCAGCAAAAAAGGATTTTTGGTGTTTTGGGGTAGGTAGACGTGATGATTTCGGCTTCAACCTGGTCATATTCGGCTTCGGCCTACCTCCTGTTCAGCGTGCCTTTCCGTGATACCACGTATGATAAAATTACAGGATTTGAACTGTTGCTCACCCTACAACGCGCTGAAAATTCTCTGTTCTCTTTTGATTGATGCGTGGGCTCGGTACGTGCTCTAATTCGGTGTTGAATAAGAGGATTGAGTAGGGGAAATGGGGGTGAAACGAGTTATGGGGGCAAAATGGGGAAGTGGGGGATTATCGAAAACCTGACGATTTATTTTGCCGCGAGTGACAAAGGTCCCTGGGGGGGGGGAGGGCGTACGTATTGATTGCATTGAACTGCCATTGCTTTCCATGTTTGTATAGACATATTCCACACGATTGTCCCTTCAATTAATTCCCATAACATTGGTTTCAATCCTTCGTTATCAGTTGGAAACACCAAGTACCTACTCATCAGGAAACGTACCTGATGGGCTACAGTTTTAGGTGGGTCTCGAACCACCACAACCATCAGGACCACTTCGCTATCGAGAGTGTTTGAATTATAGGTACCCTCGAGGGGGTAACCACTCTAGAGATTAATTGAGATTGCATAAAGGTTTCTAAAGATTTCCTGAGATTCTCCCGAGACTCGTGGAAAGACGCAACCCGAAGGGTTAACCACTCCAGAAGTTTCCAAGATTCCTTGAGATTTCATAAAGATTTCCAGTGATTTCCTGAGATTCCGAACGAGATTCCTGGAGTGGTTAACCCCTCGGGTACCCTTCTTGTATTAGCATTGGGTTTTGACACCTAGTCGTGAGCAGATACATATATTGAACACCTGCCATGACATAATCCGCCATCAATCAATCATCAGTATTTATTACCCATAGGGACAATAGCTTAAGTGGTGGGTTAAGTACTTAAGTGCCACTTAGCCAACCCATCCGTTAACGCTGTCCGTTGGGTATTTCACTGCTCTGATATATAGTAAACTATTTTTGACTTAAAGTGAGGAATTAAGCAAACCATTACGACTCAAAACCTGAAAATTTAATCCTGGAATGAAATGATTTCAGCTGCGAAATTAAATTAAGTCATTAGTGAATTTTGATCTAATTTAGAACCAAGATGGCGTATTCAAACTTTTATCCTTTCAGGCTTATCAAGCGTTAATGGCATCACTTCATCTGGCTCGACATTATTAGGTACTACTACTTATCCAAAATTAGAAGGTATACTTATTAGGTATTTAATTCGTAGTGTTTTTGTCTGCATTCGTCCAAAATGAAAGTACCTATAATATAATTAGGTATACTTAAGGGTGTCTACCTTGTTTACGTTTTCTTCTGCATATTTCTGAGGATACTATTGGATATTTAAATGTTCTGAAATATAATATGTCTTTTTGACGGATGAAATTAACTGGCTGTGATGTGATTTTACGATCGGTTAATTTCGGACAAATCTTTTGTTGGCAAAAAAAGCCGATCGTGACATCATAACACAGCCTACTAATTTTGGCCGTTAAAAAGACATATTATAATTATTCAGAACATTTAAATATCCAATCGTTTCCTCTAAAAGTGTGCAGGAAAAAAGTAAACAATGTATCTTCGGCCTTAAGCTTATTTGATATTTTTTCTTTCGATATTGTCAGGATTGCAACAATTGAAGGAAATGCGAGATCCATTTCCAACGTAGTTTCCTGCTTCCTGTTATACCTGAAAATTGAGTAGAAACTGATGGAAAGAATGGAAAAGAAGGTAACTTGGCGGAAGTAATTTTGGATCAAAGGCCTGAACGCTCAGTTACCTAAATGTGTGTGCGGGATAGAAAAAGGTCCGATCCCTCAGACTTCCCCTTTTCCTTTTATCAGAACCTCTTTGTACCTTTCCTTCAATCACGTCTTCTTCTAATCTATAATATCTGGAGATTTTCTGATGATCACCAGCCTGCTGATGTCACACAGAAGCCTCTAGTAAAAATTCACATCTTCCAGCAGTAGGGTAGGGTAGGCCCCTGCCTATAAGTATTCATGGGAGCCTAAGGGTTCCCCCAGCCGCCTAATGAAAAAAAAAGAAAATATTTGGGAAACAAATCGAAGAAAAAAAATACAAAAGAACCCGCTGCAATAAATGTGTTACAAAAGAAATTCTTGATTAATTTCAGCAAATGAAAAATGACTTTTTTCTTTCCCAAACACAAACACATTTCCATTAGGGCAAAGTTTCATATCCGATTTCAGAAAATAATATTTTTTACCTTTCTATTGAAAAAGTGTGGGTTGTTATTGATTCTGGATTCTTTATAAATGTAGGAGTCGCTTTGTTATAAGGCTGGCGCTATTTCTATGAAAAGGACCGGATGTTGGCCGCATTATTAGTTTTCACATCTTTCCACGTCTTCCGCCTGCCATTCTTCTTTTCCCAACTCATGAAATGTGCGGAATGGGTAATCATCTCGTCAAATTCCGGTTACCTCACCTTTTGTGTGCTGTGCTGCGATGAGTTTTTTGTCAGGTATATGGGAATACCACCACAGAATCAGCCAAAGACGAAGAGAAGTAGGCTCGAGGGGTTAACCACTTTTTGGGAATCTCGTTGGGAATCATTGGAAATCTGTATAAAATCTCAGGGAATCTTGGAATTTTTTTGGAGTAATTACCCCTTCGGGCTTCACCTTTCTATGAATATCATTGGAATCTTTGGAAATCTTTATGGTACCTCAGGGAATCTCAAGGAATCTCTGAAGTGGTTACCCCCTCGAGTAGACTGAAGCCTAAGAGCGAGTTTAGGAGTACCTATATGTCTAATCTAAGCTATTATATATTCCGGTCAAAATTATGAGAAAATCACAATTACCAATTGCGGCCGTAAAAAATACATATTATATTTCAGAACATATAAATATCCTCATAAAGTGTGCAAAAAAACGTAAATAAATAGTGAATGTTTGGTCGCCCTTAAGGGTCCGCTTAACCTGACGATGCATTTTTTGCCGCCCATAAGATTAACATTGCGAGCGGCGATTCATTTTCAAGATTTACCATTGGTTGGAAAGACACAAAATTTTGCCTGTACCTAGCCCTAACAATGTTCTAGGGAGTGTTCGAAGCAGATTTCCCATTTTTTTTTACTGGTTTTCGAGATACAGCACTTTTTTGGAGTTATGCGATGCTAGCATTTGCAAAACAGTTGCAATAAAAGAAACCAGTGAGAAATTGTGAAATCTGCTTCGAACACTCCCTAGAAAATTTTTAGGGCTAGGTACAGACAAAATTTTGTGCCTTTCCAACCAAGGGTAAACCTTGAAAATGAATCGCCGCTCGCAATGTTAATCTTATGGGCGGCAAAAAATGCATCGTCAGGTATAGCGTCCTCTTAATCGGAAAATATTGCTTCCGCTGGGATTTAAACTCAAACCTGTCAGAAGAGAAGTCGGACCCCTTGACCTGAGGTTTATTACAGAAGGAAAGTAGGTAGGTAGGTACTGGCAGGAGAGGTTTCGAAAAATATCCGCAAAGACAGCCCATTCAATTCTCCTATTTTTCTGACACTTGGAATGACGACTAACGTTGGATTCGTCAGATTCAAGACAAAGATCAAACCATGTAATCGGAGCTTAACCAAGAAACTCGAAGCAGTGTAATGCCAAATAGCTGCAGGACTAATTTCTCTCCAAGTGTGCTGGAGAGAGAGAGGAGTGGGAGAGAATAGAGAGATAAAGCAGGCTTGGAGTAAGCCACCATCTCTGCCTGTGCAAGATTAAGCCACTCAGGTTTGAGGGTAGTTCGATCCCCCAACCAGGGATTAAATCACCCCCATTACCCACCAACCCTTACGTTAAGCTTTAGTTCCATTCAGCGCTATGTAGACACAATGCCATTGGTTAAAGTCTTTTTGCAGGGGTTCGGGAACAACTATGATGGAACCAACTATAACGCAGACCTATATCATATTTACTTGAAAATGTTTTTTATAGTTTAGAGGAATTTCTAAATTTGTAATTTAACTGGACAACCAGGCGTTTTATACTTTAGTTCCACCTATTTTGGGTGGGACAAGATCATCAAAAAAAAAATAAAAAATAAAAAAAAAGAATCCACCTCTATTATCCTAAGAAGACAGACAATTTGTTTGAGAAAGAAACAGTGTTCTTGTCTTTTGAAATACCAGGCTAAGAAGACGATGCTGGTGTATAAGAGAAGGGTCTGATAGGGTCACCTTACGGATGTAAGATGGGCCAGTAACAACTGTTTGCTTATACACTCCATCAGTCTTCTTAGCCCATTATTAAGAAGACAAGAACACTGTTTCTTTCTCGAAAAAGTGTCTGTCTTCTTAGAATAATAGAGACTGATAGAAAAGCCTGCATGAACCAAATTTGATTTCGGTGGATCAGCTCCCGAGCCATCGTGTTAGCACACGACAAGGACCTACAGTTTTAGGTGGGTTTCGAACCACCACAGCTTCGATATTCATTTAACTTGACATGCTGAATATATTTTAGGTGAATGCCAGTACCAGTACACTTTTCCTATTATCACAATGTAAATAAGGATTTATAAAAAAAAAGAGTCACGAACATTTTGCAGCGAAAAAGTCATTAGTGAGAAAGGTTTGATTTCCTGCATGGTAAACTTTTTTAGCTACACGATTTCATAATATTGACAAAAAAGGTTTAGGGAAAGAATTCTGGCTGACTGATGATAAAGAGGGATTACGAAGGGCTAAAAAAAGCACGGGTATCGGGACAGTCACAGCTCAACCCAACACGCTTAAGGGCAAAAATATATTTGGTATTTGTTAAAAAAAAATTCTGCACACTTTATGAGGATACTATATTGAATATTTGAATGATCTGAAATACAACATGCATTTTTAACAGCCGAAATTAACAGGCTGTGTTGTGATTTTACAATCGAGTGATTTTTGTCAAAAAAAAATATCTCTTAATTTCTACATGACAGGATATTTTGTACTTACGGCTGAATATACATTCGCTATTTTCGACTACACGTACTTGGTTCGCAATGCTAAGTACTTCAAGCCCTACTCCGAAGTTACAGGGCGAGTGGAAAGTGTTTGTAGGGGGATGTAAACCTGAGACTCTTTGTCGTGAGGTAGTGTTGTATTTTTGAATGAAATGGAGTAATAAGCCCACAGGAGCGATTTTAAACAGTCAACCACCAGTCCACATGTTTTTTTACAGATCGCAAAAACACAACACTACCTCATGCGGAATATTTTTTTGAAAAATTTCGGACTAAAAAATGTATGATTTTATCGTCACATTTAGTAGAAAAGCTTGATAAATGTTTGTACTATTTACCGTAGCCATGTTGCATTTTGGCAATTTTCATTTCACTTACGGAAGTGGGTAATTTCAACAGCATTTCTCTACTTTTTCTCCTGTAAAAGCTAAACATAGTGTCCTACTTTTACTCGTTCGTTTCGCGTTCAAATAGCACACTATGTTTAGCTTTTAGAGTAGACACAATCAATACGATATTGCAATATCCAGTCTCCGGTTGTACTATTTTGTAAACATTCGTTTTGTCGAATATTTACTTTCGCACAGTGGTTTTGGCGGAGTTCGTCGAGAATGTATGGTGGCCGTTAAGTTCAATATTGAATTAATCTCAAAGCTGCTTATTTGCATATTTTGCTGAGAGCCATTTCAGAACTTACTAAGTTCTCCCAGAGAGAGAACTTAGATTGCATGTGGACAGATTGAAGACAGAATCCGTCAAGTTAGCCCAAGTACAATGGAGGGAAGTTTGGAAGGGATGACGTGAGATGTAACTGACTTTGAATCACAGTGCGAGTCTTGAATTTCAATCTGAAATCAACTGATATCCCTTTTGCATTAAGGGTCCGCAATACCTGACGATGCATTTTTCGCCGCCCATAAGATTAACATTGCGAGCGGCGATTCATTTTCAAGGTTTACCCTTGGTTGGAAAGGCACAATATTTTGCCTGTACTTAGCCCTAACAATGTTCTAGGGAGTGTTCGAAGCAGATTTCCCATTTTTGTACTGGTTTTCGTGATACAGCACTTTTCTTGAGTTATGCGATGCTAACATTTGCAAAACAGTTGCAATAAAAGAAACCAGTGAGAAATTGGGAAATCTGCTCCCTGGAACATTGTTAGGGCTAGGTACAGGCAAAATTTTGTGTCTTTCCAACCAAGGGTAAACCTTGAAAATGAATCGCCGCTCGCAATGTTAATCTTATGGACGGCAAAAAATGCAGCGTCAGGTATAGCGTCCTCTTAATACCAGTTACCAGTGTAACATTGGTCAAGTATGTGGGCGGACGTGTTGCGGGGAAAGACTGGCACGACTAAGGTCTTGGGTTCGAATCCCGGTAGCAGCAATTTTCTGTTAGTAGCATGGTTGTCACACCAAATATTCATGCGGTTTCGATCAACAATTTCTGGATCTAACATGGGCCTTCTGGTCCGAGGCTCTGAAAAAATGATCCGTTACTATTCAGGGTGGATTTCACAGTTAAAAATTAAAATATGTTAAACATATCTTTAGCTTATCAGTCACAAAATATGGTAAACCATCTAAAAAAAATCCCTTTCGGCAGCCCCGAAAGGCGTAGGTAGATTTCGAAGATTACTTCCATCCACTAAAAGCAGTCTAAAACCATTTAGAAAGACGGTTAAGAAGATTTTCAGTTGACCCAAATGCATTCTCTACAATAACAGCGCAGGAATTGAGTATTGAAATTTCACCCCCCCCCCCCCCCTTAACAAGAAAATGAAAGTGATTTTACAAAAAACTTTTTCAGCCAAAAGTTGTAGTTATTATTAATAGAAACTCATAGCTAAAAGAATAAACTCAATATCTCACCAAATAAGTGAGTGATGACGTTTTGAAAATTCAACCCCCCACCCCTGCCTAAACGGTGCGTTGGACGAAAAACTTTTTCAGACAAAAGTTGTGGGTAATATTGAAGCAAATGCATTACAAAACAAAAGAACTCGATAACACCCCTAGGACACAAGGTATGATTTTTTTTGTGCGCAAAACCCTCTTTTTCCACCCTTACTCAACCATTAAGGGTGGGATCAAAAAACCTTACAAAGAAAAGTTGTAGGTAGTACTGTTAGACGACCCTTAGAGAAAATTACGTTTCATTAGTTGCAATATTAAGGGAGTTATGGCCAAAAAGCCAGATTTTGAAAAAGTCCCCCCATTTCCCCCCCCCCCCCCCCCCCTTCGTCCGATTTCCCCCATTAACGAACTCGACCGAGATTTTAGACCCTAATATTTTATTAAATAGTCAAAACCAATTATTTTTTAAAAATACGGCTGCTAGCGTTTTCACAAGGAAGTGAAAATGATATATATATATATAGGTATATTATATAGATATATATATATATAAACTTTTGAACTGATGGTGGTTTTGGGATCCAGGGGTCATAAAAAGAAGAACTTTGAAGAAATTTTTCAAAAGTGAGACTACTGGTACGACTACAATAGGTAGATTTTTCTTCGAAATCTACCTAATAGGTGAATAAGATGGTTTGGGTATTCGTAATAAATCAATATGCGCTCTATACTTTTTTATTGAACTAGGTATATAAAACTGCCAACCCTTCTGGCAGCAGTAGGTACCGATACTGTAACGAATTTTCATCTTCCTCTGTCTATTTTTTGCTCATTTGTTATTTTGTGTGACCTCGACGCTCCACTTCTCCTCAGCTGTTGCAACTGACAAAAAAAAATACAAAAAAAGGAAACAATTTGTGCTTAATTAGTGCACTGGATAGTGAACCTTAATGAAGTTATTAACGCCAGACTTTCAAGTTTTTGGAAAATAAAAAACCTGGGTAATTTTTTTTTTCTAGAAGAGATATTACTGAGAGCAACAGTAACAATAATTGTCTCCGATATTACACACAACATAACAAATATTGTAGTTGTACAGTTATTCCCACCAATAAAATATTCTGAAATACAGTATGTATTTATAACGTCATTACTCCGTGCGGCCATGTTGTGATTTCACGATCGGTTAATTTTAGAACTTTTTTTTGGTGACAAAAGTCGCTCGATCGCAAAACCACAAAATAGCCTCATGAGTAATGACGTTGAAAAGACATTATTATATTTCAGAATATTTAAATATCCAATAGCTTTCTCAGAAGTTTGAAGTTCAAACGTAATATAATAGCGAATGTATGGTGGCCCAAGAACACTAGTGAATATGTAAATGTTCTGAAATATAACGTGGCTTTTAATGACCAAAATTAACTGGTTGTGTTGTGATTTTGCGATCGAGAGATTTTTTTCAATAATTTTTCCATCGTTAAATCAGCCAGTTAAAAAAAATCGGTGTTAGGTATATTTCAGAACATTAAAAAATCCAACAGTATCCTAAAAAAATCTAAAACACTGTAAAATTACATATATTATACCTATAAGTACATCGTCTTTAGTAAAAGTGAACAAAAAAAAAAAGAAACCTGTAGTCATTTTCATTTTTTCGAAAAAAAAAAGAAAAAAATTGTATCTCAGGGATGTCAGAGTAGCATGTCCAGGGGCGCCAGATTTTGAAAATCCGGGGGGGGCAAGAAGTTGTAAACATTACATATTCAATTTACTTATCACTCTTATCAGTCTGATAGGTCTCCGTGCCTCTCAGTGACCCAGCGTCCAAGGCATTCGACTTGTGACCTGGATTCGAATCCCGGTGTATAAGGAATATTTTCCGCTTAAGGCATGGATGTAATGCCCACTCCTATTCTTATTCTTATATTTGACATGATAAAAATAATTGTCCCCCAAATTTCCGGGGGGGCTGTGCCCCCCCGGGAATATTCCGGGGGGGGCAAACTGGACCCTGCCCCCCCCAAGATGGCGCCCCTGAGCATGTCACTTCACCGCGGAGGAAGCCGTACCTATACGGCACGAACCTCAAAAACTTTTTGGCTCAACGCCACATCCACTCTTTCACATTTGCATTTTTTTCCCCTGAGTTATTTTATTTTTTCAAAAGATGACTCTTTCTCTATTTTCATGCAAATATTCCGAGATGACGGATTGAAGATGATGATGTTTTTTTCTATACTAGACGCCCATTTTCCGTCATGTCGGCTGGTTACCTGTCAGGTTCTTCAGAAGATTGATAGAGTTTTTTATGGCGAAGGTGCCGATTTTCTACTGGTGCTTACAGCCTTGGCTCGAAGGCACAGAGGTTAAGGCTGTATATACATTCTCGACGAACTCCACCAAAACCACTGTGCGAAAGTAAATATTCGACAAAAGTAATGTTTACTTATCAGTTCTGCCGGAGACTGGTAGGTAATTGCAATATCGTATTGGTTGTGTCTACTCTAAAAGCTAAACATAGTGTGATATTTGAACGCGAAACGAACGAGTGAAATTAGGACACTATATTTAGCTTTTACAGGAGAAAAGGTAGAGAAATGCTGTTGCAATTACCCACTTCCGTAAGTGAAATAAAAATTGTCAACATGTAACACGGCGGCGGTAAATATTACAAACATTTATCAAGCTTTTCTTCTAAATGTGACGATAAAATCATACATTTTTTAGTCCGAAACGTTACAAAAAAATATTTCGCGTGAGGTAGTGTTGTGTTTTCGCGATCTGTCAAAAAAACATGTGGACTGGTAGTTGACTGTTTAAAACCGCTCGTGTGGGCTTATTACTCCATTTCATGCAAAAATACAACACTACCTCACGACAAAGAGTCTCAGGTTTACATCCCCCTATAAACACTTTTCACTCGCCCTGTAACTTCGGAGTAGGGCTTGAAGTACGTAGCATTGCGAACCAAGTACGTGTAGTCGACCTTAATTAAACAAACTGATTGTTGGCAGAAGCCATATAAATATTTGATGTGATAGGTATCCATACTACAAAAAAAAATGGTGGTGCTATGATTCGAACCCAGGACCTCCGTCGTGCGAGTCTATAGTGTTCCCCCTCTTAACCACGAGGAGACTGATTTTCTCCCTGTATTTATACCCAATGTTCTAGCTGGAATATCAATAATTGAAAATAGAAGGCAGCTCGAAAAGAAAAGCTATAAAATAACAAACAAACAATAAATAATAAAATATGAAAACTTATTGGCAGAAGCGGAAGTGTACTTAGTCGCTTTGAACCTAAAAAAACAGCTATTTCCGGTTCATTCATGGGTTTCTTATTATTTCATAAGCTTTATCTTTTGCAAAGTTGAGAAGCTGAAAGTAAGCTAGAGCTCTTTTTCTTTTTGTAGTTTTATTTTTGTTATTTTTGGAGCAGAAGTCGCATTTTTCCCGCAAGAAATTTTGCGTCTGCTTTTCTATTATGAGAAAATAAAAAAATAGTAAAAATGAAAATGTAGTTTAGGCGACTAGCTGCTAGGTATTATTTATGGATAGACATGTGAGCACTTAACCAGAGGTTACGTTCAACTGAATTTTTTATACCCCCGCGACTTTCGTGGCGTATATCTACAGGTATTAAAAAAATTAAGGCTGTGCTACTTTAAGGCCGTCTACGCAGTCCTGTTTGTTTACGTTTTTTGCAAAATTTATGAGGGTACTCTTGAATATTTAAATGTTCTGAAATATAATACCTATGTCTTTTTAACGGCCGAAATTAACAGGCTATGTTGTGATTTTAGAATCGACATAATATATTTCAGAACATTTAATATTCCAGTAGTTTCCTCGTAATGCTGTTTGTTGACGTTTGATTAATTGTTCTGAAATATAATTTGTCTTTTAATCGTCAGAAACTGGATTTGAACCTCATTCCTATTAACTCCAGAACTCAGGAAAGAAGACTTAATATACCTACTTTATAAAAAAATTCCAAAGAGAAAATTTTTAAAAATTTTCTTTGCAAAAATTCTCTTTGATATCGTAAGATGAACGTTTATTTACCCACAATTTTATTCTTTGCCTACTTAACAAACCACTAACAAGTAGGTAAGTATTTGCGCTGAATGTGGGAGGTTAACAATATCTTGTCTCATTATAGAAAAGCGAGTTCTTTTTCCAGAAGCTTTCTGTCTAGAAGAATATAATTCTGAACCTATTACTTTCAGAGCAGCTGCTTTACTGGAACTAACCTCCAATTAAGACTCAATAAAAAGTGGTTTAGAAGTTTCTAGAAAAAGTTCCTGATCAGCATGTCAAGTGAATTGTATATTGAGGATATGGTGGTTTGGAACCGAGGGGGTTACCACTCCAGAGATTCCTTGAGATTCCCTGAGATTCCATAAAGATTTCCAATGATTCCCAACGAGAGGTTAACCCCTAGTTTGGAACCCACCTAAAACTGTAGGTCCCCTTCGTGTACTGACACGGTGACCATAGAACTGGGGAATTTTTTTAAACACTAGTCAGTGGAAATGCACTTGGAGGCAAGAGGACCCAAGGTCTAGTCCCGGTCTGTCGAGATATTTCCTTGAGAATCTTGCCCAGTCTCTTGGGTACCTGGCGTTCGCCGTCAGGAGTGATTCTGACTAAATCACCCCCTTGAGTATAGAGGTCACGAAAGGGTGGAAACCTGTACCTCACAAGTTTCTAACACTCCTTGGTTGTTGCGGTTGAGAATTTTTATTTTTGGTTGAACCAACTAAAGCAAGGACATACCATTGTTTAGTTGGAAAACACTAGACGAGATGTCCTGGGTTCGAATCCCGGTCACACCAAATATTCCTTTGGCTTCGGCAAAAAATCAGTTTGTTTAACATCAATACCTTCGGGGCAAGGCTGTAAGCACCAGCAGGTGCTTGGGCCATTAAAAAAATATGAAACGGCAAACTCAGATTATCAGCTAAAAGTTGGAACGTCACGTTTGCTGAATGGTGACCCCTTTTTGATCCTCGGCTGAGGACCTGAGTTTTTAATTTTATTCGAAATAATTTTGAAGAGCTCGACGGAAAATTCGAAATGTGTTCATTTCGGAAAGAGGAAAAGGCTTTTGGATATTGTTTATTTATTGGTTCGTACATTCCGGTAAACAGAAATTACTCGGCTTAAGCGAGTCAGGGCCTCTATAATTATTTTTCAGGAATTTTAAATGAAATTTTGGGAAACACGGAATGTAAGAACAAGAACAAAAAACGGCATTATCTTGTTTTCGCAAAGCGACTCTTGGTCTTGTTCTTGCAGTAAAAATACTATATAGTTCTACTTGAAATCATTTCTTGTTCTTGCTGTGAGACTTGCAATTTCTTGCATATACATGGAATTTTCTGCGGTTATAATGTGATTTTTAGCCTGTCTACCACCGCATAGTCTGCAAAGTTTTTCGTACAAAATATGGACTGCAACCCATGAATGATGCTTTGAAAAAAAAAACTGCCTGGGTTTATGCAGGACTCATGCGAGAACTATTGTAAGAGTTCTTGTAAGTCATCTTGTTCTTGTTCTAGCAGCCAAAATCAACTTCTGTTCTTTTTCTTGTTCTTGCAAGCAAGAAATACAAGAACAAAAGCAAGACAAGAAATTTTCGTGCATCACTACAGTTGAAACATTGTAGTCTAGAAAAAATTAGGATACCAAAAAAATTTTGAGAAAACTACTACATTGACTACATTTGTGTGGGTGAGTTTAAGTGCTTTGTCTGTGGTTTACATAAATAAACATGACTACTCCCATTGCACTTTAAACTCGTCAAAGTAGATGTAAGCCTATAAAATGTCTGAAGCGGTTCATGTTGTGGTTTCAGTTAAATCCAGTAATGGGTTGTTACTATGAAGATTACTCGCTCATTTCCATACCGCATTATCATGCTAAGTACTTCAATGTACATATGCCTACATCAGACCCTCCTCTTGTACACTACGACCCTCTTCTTAGCCTGTTATTTAAAAAGATAGCAACACTGTTCCTTTCTCAAACAAAGTGTCCGTCTTCTTAGGATAATAATCATAGCTAAGGGTTGGGGGGGACAAGCCCAGCAACTAGACCGTTTTCAAGAACTATCCATTGTGCTCAGCTGGCAGCACTACCAAATACCAGCTCCCCAGCCATCGAGTAAACGATGGGGACCTACAGTTTTAGGTGGGTTCCGAACACCCACAGCCTCGATATACATTTCACTTGACATGCTGAACATATCAGAGGTGAATGCCGAGCAGAAAAACTTTTTGGTAGGATCGGGATCGAACCGGTGTGACCCGGCTCTCACTGCTCCTCAAAAGTCGGCCATTTAGTCCACTCGGCTATCGAGGCCTAATGTCTTCTTTGGATAATAGAGGCAGGTAAAATTGGTTCCATCATAGTGTGAAAAGTGAAATAAAAACAAACGAAAGACAACTGCATTTTTTTTTTTTTTTTTTTTTTTTTTTTTTTTAAACGCGTGACGTTTAGAGAACATAATATATGCGCTGATGAGTTGGTTCTTACATGTTTTTTTTCTTGGCCGATGCCGAAGACGAAGTGGCCGAATCCGAATATGAGTGGGCCGAAGCCAGTTTAGGACTGGGCCGAAGCCAATACCTCCATGTCGGAAGCGGAAAATTTTTCCGTTCCGCCGGGATTCGAACCCGGATCTCTCAGGACACAAAGCGGACCCCATGATCACTCGGCCACTGAGAGGCACAACAGCAAATAATGTTTATTAGTCTATTGTTGCAGCAGCATATCCTATAGCTCTTCATCAGGGCAGCATTGTTCGCTGACGTTAACAAATTTTATTTTCAATAACGCGGTAGACCTCATTCAACAATGAAATTGCTTACGCGATTGGTTCTAAATTCAAACTGACGGCACCACAAAACCACCGACAGAGAGAAAATTAAATCTATTGAAAAGAAAAATGAAAAATGAAAATTTTGATATACCTAGCGTATATAGGTACTACGCTGAATTGAACGATTTTCGTTGTTAACATCATGTTTTGGTGATAACCAAGGGGTTAACCACTCGTTGGGAATCTCGTTGGGAATAATTGGAAATCTTTACGGAATCTCAGTGAATCATGGATTTTTTTTGAGTGGTTACCCCTTCGGGGTTCATCTTTCTATGAATATCGTTGGGAATCTTTGGAAATCTTTATGGAATCTCAGGGAATCTCAAGGAATCTCTGGAGTGGTGACCCCCTCGGTGATAACCTAACACAACAGAGTTGTGACCCCTTCTTCTTAAGGCTGGATATACATTCGATATTTTTTTACGAGAAAACTATTGGATATATAAATATTCTGAAATATAATATATGTCTTTTTAACGTCATTACTCATGAGGCTATGTTGTGATTTTACGATCGAGGGATCCCAAAAAAATTGTCCGAAATTAACCGTTCGTTAAGGTAAACATAGCCTCATGGGTAATGACAATGACGTTAAAAAGACTTAGGGTGCGTCCCACCATGCCCAGATATTTAAATATCTATTAGTTTTCTCACAAAGTTTGAAGTCCAAATAGCGAATGTATATTCAGCCTTTAACTTTATGTAAATTTAAATAACCGTGACACTGGAGTGGTGCATGAAACCCACCGTAGCTGGGAGAAGTTGTAGGGAGGACTTTACTTATTTACTGTCTAGACTGATTGATGATGGCAAAAAGCAGCTGTAGATTTTTCAGTAAAATCGAAAATCCAATTGGAGACGGAGTATAGCGACATTCTTTATGCATGGGACCCGGAGTGCACATCTGCTACAGTCGTAAGATTAGTAAACGGGAAAAAGTGGTGCTTAAGTGATACTTAAGTGATACTTATGGTGGGACTTACATGGCACACTACTTTAGAACGAGTCTTTCCAAATTGACCATTATTTCTGCGGATGTAGATCCTACAAAATCTGTCTCATACATTTCTTTTCTCGGTCTGGTTTTTCGAATATATACTTACGTTATTATTTATTCAACCTGAGGTAGCTTTAGGTAAAATCCAACTGAACCAAATCGTCTCTTTCATTTCACTGCATGGAAGAACGAGAACAAAAGTCAGTTTATTATCTAACTACGTATCTATAATAATAACAAAACGAAGTAGATATTTATTGCCATGCCTTGGTGAAAGCCTCAGCACAGGCCCAAAAATTTTCAGCATCGGCCAACGGAACAAATCCATCCGATCACTCGAAAATTTTCAACCGAAAAATCTTTTAAATCAAGGCATTTTATACGCTGGATAGGTACAGTAAACATAATTTGATAAAATTTCTACAGAATTTTGAACTTGAAGGTAAACAAAATTGAAGGGAGGTTCGTTAGATTTCTTATTTTCGCGTACCTATAGTGACGTAGATGCAAGTTTTTCTTATTTTTTCAGATCTCGGAGGTTACACTGAAATAGGTACTAGGTAGGTACCGATCTTTTGCAATTTGCAATTTCTACACAATTTTTTCGGTTCTTTACGTTTTTTCTGGCCATTTTGTGAGGACACTATTGGATGTTTTAATGTTCTGAAATATAATACATGTATATTAACGTAAAATTAACAGACTATGTTGTGATTTTTGTCAATGAAATTGTTTGAATTTTCCAAAATTACTTACAGCAAAAATAGTGCCTCTCAGTGGCCGAGTGGTCAAGGGGTCCGCTTTGTGTCCTGAGAGGTCCGGGTTCGAATCCCGGCGGAACGGAAAAATTTTCCGCTTTCGACATGGATGTATTGGCTTCGGCCCACTACTAAGCTGGCTTCGGCCCACTAATGTTCGGCTTCGGCCACTTCATCTTCGGCTTCGGCCAAAAAATCTAACAAACCAACTCATCAGCGCATATGTTCTCTGAACGTCGCGCGAATCTAAAAAAAAAAAAAAAATACAGAAAATTTAGAGGTAGGTAGGTATGTACCTAATCATTTTTTAAATGATAAAAATCACTTGATTGTTAATATGTGATTTGGGTACCTATTCTCTGATATTAAAATGATATTATATTTCAGAAGAAAAACTTTTTAAAATTTCCTTAGGAAGAAGTCGTTAAAAAACCACCCCGGTGTTACATTTCCCCCCTGCTCATCATGTAAATTGTACCCCGTTCTCAACAAAAATGAGCTGTCGGCGGGGGCGTTAGCATAGTCTAAAGAAAAGAAAATAATAAACTTCTTCTTATATATCTTGAACCACAAAAAGCTCGGGGCCAGGGGAACAATATCGCGCCACCCGTGGCTGCAGAGAACCTTCTCCCGACCCTTTCTGCAAACCTTTTCTCTCACTCCTCGAATTCTACCCGCACTATTTCCAAATGAAAAATTTCCGAGGTGTCTCCCTAAGGGCGCGCTACCAATTTCAGCATTGCACCGCAGCCCGCGCCCTATCTCTTACTAGGCTGGATTTCACCACTTTATAGTGTATACTATAGCGCTGTCCTTTCAATAAGAAAAGTTAGTGACTTTCACCATCCTTTCTTTCGAGGAAATTATCCATACGTTAGTGATCTAACGAGAACTTCCATACTTTCAACTCATTTAGGCTGGAATTAGCTAATTTTGGAATGGAGTTTACCCGAATTTTTTTCTGTAAGTTAAACAAGGTTGTCATGCGTTGCTAGGGAAATACAATTCCGACTTTATTTACCTTAGCAACGCATGGCAACCTTACAGAAAAAATATTTGGGTAAATTTCATTCAGAAACAATCTAACTTCCTCCCCCGAACTGGATTATTTACGATAAAATGGCGTATTACGACTAAAGTACAGACAGATAATGATATTTTTAGTATCTCAGGTACACGATACAATTTTGTGCTGAATTTTATAAATCTAAATCCGGATTAAAACAAGAAGTTATTGCGAGCTTCCTTTTCAATTTTAGCCAAAAGGGTATTATAATTCTCTCTCCGTCTTAAAGCAGAAATTACTTATAAACCCTCTCAAAAGGAACAAAAAGGTTTAATTTCAAACTCAAAACTGCCTGGAGTGAAAATAACCCCGAAATGAAAGGGCAGCGATGAGAAATAAAGAACGGGTGACATTATACGAAAATGTAACCAAATTTACTTTTACGATTTTATTTTATCTCACGTTTTATGGCACCATAAATCTCGGACTAAATATCCATGTTTTGTGATAAATGGAGAGTTTTGCAATCCAGTACCTACCGAAAGTTTACGCCCCAAAAAAGTTCAATTCCACGTTCTGTCAAGATTTTATAGGAGATATTGCAAACCAATTTTTTTTTTCCTTTGCTGGAAAATTTACTGTATTTACTGTATTGGTCCTGTAGCTACGGCTTCTAAATGATACTGCATGGTTACTGGTTCAAATATTGATGTAAAAAATTTTTTCCGCATGGCTGTAAAAACTTCGGCCCAGTTCTAAATTGGCTTCGGCCAAACTCCTGTGCTTAGAGAGCTGGATATTCATTAGTTCTGAAATATAATATTCATTTTTAAAACATAAGAAACCAGTTGAAACCTTGACAAACCATGACCTCAATAGCGAACTCTCTTTATAGCGAGGGAATTCGAGAGAGACTACTGTAAATTAGTGAAATAACACGTTCGACCTTTAGGAACCTGTAGCCGTTGAAAAAGAAAACTTTTAGAGAAAGAGCTAAAAAGTTTTTCATTAGAGCTTTGGAAACTACATTGAGTTGGCAAAGTTTGTTGATTTCATCAACAGCTGTTTGTTGTTAAGTACCTATATACCTTTACCTATATACCTACCTGCTCTTTCTCCTGAAGGAATTTATCTCAGCATCAATGCGACTGAACCTGAGTTCTACTAACTTTTTGGTGTGTTTCTAAAAGCTCTGGAGAATTCCAGAATCTTCGGTCTCCAGAATTTTTTCTTCGAACGCTAATGAAACTGTCAATGGCATGGTTCTAAAATTTATGGGAGAAATTGGCAGCATTCGATTTTCCGAAACTTTTTGCATTTTTTTGAACAACCGGAATATTTTTTTTAAGTCAAATAATTGAAGAAAACAAATTTTAAGGCCAACTTTTTTAATACTATTTGGTTCGAAAAATGTGACAGCATTAATTTCTTCAACCCCGTGTCACCCCAGGGCAAAGAGAGAAGACGGAAAATTGATAAATAAGTGAAAATGAAAAGCTCTTTACTTCAATTTACGGTGGAGATTTGCTGCTTGAAAAACTCAGATTATTATTAGTCTCCCCTCTTCAAGGCAGGATTGAGAGAGGATATTGCACTTAATTACATGGATCATTACAGTTACTATTAATTTTTTATTTTCTCGTTAGTTATGAAATAAGGAAGATGAAAATATTCTGCTTAAAAAAAAAAAATTCTCTGCTACGAAAAAAAATAATTTTGTTATTTTTATGTTCGTCCGTCGACATCAGCCATTTGATTACGTTTTTTCTGCACACTTTATGAGGATGATTTTTCAATGTTCTAAAATATAATATACCTTTTTAACAGCCGAAGTTAACAGGCTGTGTTGTGATTTTACGATCGAGTGATTTTCGTCGACAAAAAATTTGTCCGAAATTAACCGATCGTAAAATCACCATACAGCCTGTTAATTTCGGCCGTTAAGAAGGCATATTATATTTCAGAACATTTAAATATCCAGTATTAGACTTGAATTAGATGGGGTTGCATTACACAAACACCGAGAACCTCAGGAATTGCTGGCTGATTATAACCTCGTACCTATTTGGTATAATTTGAGTTAGGTTAGGTTGCCGTAGCCTTGCAATCCACCTTTGATCTCGTAATTGCAGGGATGTCATTACCCAGAGCGTAGGAGAGGTTTTGGCAACGAAAAGGCGTGGGAGAGAACTTTGGCGGTTAAGCCTTTTGCACAGGCATACTGCTCATTAAGCGATGTTCCCAAAACCCCAACCTTCCACTTTACTTGAGCTGTAGGGGTAGGGTTAGGGATGGGAGAACAAGCCCAGCAACTAGACTATTTCAAGAATTATCAGAAGGGGTAACCACTCCAGAGATTCCTTGAGATTCCACTGAGATTCCATAAAGATTTCCAAAGACTCCCAACGATATTCATAGAAAGATGAACCCCGAAGGGGTAACCACTCCAAAAAATTCCAAGATTCCCTGAGATTTCATAAAGAATTCCAATGATTCCCAACGAGATTCCCAACGAGTGGCTAACCCCTCAGAATTATCCATCGTGCTCAGCTGGCACCACTATACGAAATATACTTGCGCCCAAACCATGGTGTTAGTAAAAGAATAAGGGAAGCTACAATTTCCGTCCAAAAAATCTTTTAAAAAGACCGGGATCGACCAGTCACAATATTCCCCCAAGATGGAGCATAATATCATGGATGTGTTTTACAGTTGTCTTTCTCTATAACAACTCTCTCTTACAAAAACCTCCATATAACGAGCAAACGACCACTTGACAAACTGGGATTCGTTTTTAAACCCTCTCTCGAGCGAACTGTAGCAAAATTACATGGTCTCTATAGCGTCTGTTAAGGGTTGTTTTCTTTTTCTTTCAGGACGAAAATGAGCTAAGGGATGATGGGGGTGACTACACAGGGGTGGGTACTGGTGGTTCGGAATAGGGGATCCCCAGACCCAACGTGATAATATGGACGAGGGGACTTTGATGCCTGCCGGTAACCTCACGACCCTGCAAGATGACGATCAACTCACTACTGTCACAGTCCTACTCGCAGGTATACATTTCCTTCATTAAGGTGGAATACACGTACCTGTTTTGCAATGCTACGTACTTCAAGTCCTACTCCGAAGTTACAGGGCGAGTCAAAGGTATTTATATATGGGGATATAAACCTGAGACTCTTTGTCGTGAGGCAGCGTTGTATTTTTGCATGAAATGGAGTAATAAGCCCACAGCAGCGGTTTTAAACAGTCAACTACCAGTCCACATGTTTTTTTTGACAGATCGCGAAAACCCCACGCTACCTCACGCGGAATATTTTTTTTAACGTTTCGGGCTAAAACATGTAGATTTTATCGTCACATTTATTAAAAGCGCTTGATATGACTGTAGTATTTACCGTCGCCATATTACATGTTGACAATTTTTTATTTCACTTACGGAAATGGGTAATTGCAACACCATTTCTCTACTCTTTCTCCTGTAAAAGCTAAACATAGTGTCCTACTTTCACTTATGCGTTTCACGTTCGAATATCACACTATGTTTAGCTTTTAGAGTAGACACAACCAATGCGATATTAGAATTACCATGTCTCCGGCAGTACTAATACGTAAACATAAGTTTTGTCGAATATTTACTTTCGTACAGTGGTTTTGGTGGAGTTCGTCGAGAATGTATTGTGGCCCTTAAGGGGGCACATGAAGATGACGTCAGGGTGAGCTCATAAACTGTCGCTTTCTTCTTCCACAGGAGTGTTCCTTTCGGTTCTGATCTTCATGTCGATCGCCGGGAACATCTTGGTGTGCGTAGCAATCTACACCGATCGCGGCCTACGACGGATCGGGAATTTGTTCCTTGCCAGCCTCGCCATCGCTGACCTCTTCGTCGCCAGCCTCGTGATGACGTTTGCTGTTGTCAACGACCTGCTGGGCTACTGGATCTTCGGCCCAGAATTCTGCGACACGTGGATCGCGTTTGATGTCATGTGTTCTACTGCGAGCATTCTGAACCTCTGTGCTATCTCGCTGGATCGATATATTCATATCAAGGACCCCCTCAGGTAGGTACCTACAAGAAAGAAAGGTTTTTATTTTTAATCCTGTTGGGTAGGGGTCCACTGTTAGGCCGAAGCCGAAAAGGAGAGAAAATATAACAGAGAGCGAATCGAACTCACGACCTTCTGTTGCCAGTCCTTCTGTAGATCAGAAGATATACATAATCATACAATATCAAAAATTCCAAATTAGAGTTTACACTGTTAGGTCTGTAGGTTCATCAGGGTGTAACAATTTTGAAACTAAATTTACTGTTGAGTGACGCCTCATTTTCCTTGGATTCGCAAATTTTAATTTCAAAATTAATTTAGAGTTTTCAATTAATTATTAAATTTATGAATTTATGAATGATTACGGTAAACTTTCCCAACAGAGTCGATCAAAAATAATATAACATGCATTTTTGTTTACAAAAATATTAGGGTGCAGCCAGGTAACACCATTAGCCGATGATGCATGATCACTAGCCTATTAAACACACTCATATAGTTGCAAAAAATAAACACTGTATACAATCTGATTTTCCTACTTCGTAGAAATGTTGAGTCAAGATCAAACTATACCTACAGGTACATGGCAACTTCCGACTCTTCGATTTCCGAAGTCCCATAGGAATACCTAGGATGATTTGAGAGAAAGCAATATTTCCAATCAAGTGAATTTTACCTTCAACGTAAGCTCTTTTCCTTCTCATTGGTAAGTTCTGATCTTCAATGGGAATACTATGGAATTTGAACTACTATATAAGGCTGCTGGATTTCACCACTTTGACGTGAGGACTATCGTGTGCACGATAGCGCTATCGTATCGGTAAAAAATGTTAACGGCTTTCACCATGCACCGCTTATCTTAGCGTTAGCTTTCGGGTGGATTATCCGTGCGTTAGTGAAAACGATAACTTTCATATAGTAGCGCCACCCTGACCTGCCTGGCCCGAGGGCATTCTGCACTGTTCACTGTTCACAGAATCCGCTCGGGCCAGGCATGAAGGGTGGCGCTACTATACCTGCGACTCATTTGGTTTAGTCTAATCAACATTTTTACTTCTTTCACCGAAAAAATAGGGGTTTTTTCACGTTTATTTCCGTTTTAGCTTGAAATTGTTGAAATAAATTTGACGTAAACAAAGAAGGCGAATTTCTAGTGACACGACAAATTTTGACAGGATAAATATGACAGGATAATTTTTTCTTCTGCTTTACCGAACCGATAGCTATTCGATCGTTAAAAGGCACTATCGTGAGGTGGTGAAATTCAGCCTAAACTGGAAAATTATTCTTTTTAGTCCATTTATTGGTGGTTACAGCCCATACCCTTGGCCCAAAGGTACAGCCAGACAGCCATGTTAATTAAACCAACTGATTGTAGGTCGAAGCCAAATAAATATTTGGTGTGGCATCCATGCTACCAAAAGAGTATTTCTGATACCGGGATTCGAACCCGTGACCTCAGTTGTGCGAGTCTGGTATTTTCCCGTTAGACCAAGATGTTGGTATCTTTCAAGCGCGGTGAAATAAGTGTACACCGACTTTTAAATTACATAATCACGTTTTTGCAGGCGCAATGACAGAATACGTGAACAGAAAATCTGAATATCGCGAGTTTCAGGTTGGTAGGAGGTTAGAAGTTATTGGTTGATTGAGTTGTGAAGTTGTGCAGAAAAAACGTTAACAAATGATAGGAAACAGTTACTCCCAAAAACGAAATCCAAAATTTTCAACCCTTATTTGAACTATACGAAGGGGAAATTTCAGCGTCTGATGTACAGATTCTCCAAATTCCAACGCATGCTAATTCCTACATCCTTTCACCAATTCCAGAATAATTACAATTCCTGTTCTGTATACCTGTACAGGTATGGAAGGTGGGTAACGCGGCGGGTAGCAGTGGCGTCTATTGCGGGGATCTGGGTGCTGGCAGCCCTCATATCCTTTCTCCCCATATCACTGGGTCTTCACAGGCCGGACGAGCCGCCACTGCCTGGAGACCTGCCTACCTGTGCGCTGGACCTGGCGCCTACCTACGCTGTAGTCTCCAGCTGCATCAGTTTCTATATACCAACGCTGGTAAGTTCCAATAGTATCGTGTCAATATACGATGGGGACCTACAGTTACAAATGGGCTCCGAAGCACAACAACCACAGTCATCTACCTATAGGCCGAAATTTACAGACTGTATTGTGATTTTTGTCAACCAAAAATTTGTCCGAAATCACAAGACAGCTTGTTAATTTCGGCCGCCGTATTATATTTCAGAACATTTAAATATCCAATAACGGCATTCAAGGTATCAAGGTAGTTGGGTGGCCCTCCTCTTTTTTCAACAGGGCTTGGGACCTGCTTAGGCAGAGTTACCGCCATCTGCAACAGAAAACGTTAGTCAACAGCTACGGTAGATCCAGCCTCTGACGGTTCTGCCATTTTCAGATGATAGGCGGTAACGACGATTCGCTGAAAAAAAATACTTGTTAATATTGATAAACATACACCACATATGTAACAACTAAACATGTACCACAACAAATGCAACATGTAAACATGTACCACAACAAATGCAACATGTAAACATGTACCACAACAAATGCAACATGTAAACATGTATCACAACCTGTCCAACAAAACATGTACCAAAAGCCATCAATCATAAAACACAACCAATCAAACATGTTAACATATTGTACCACAACCAATCCATGCAACAACTAAACATATTATCATACTGCCAGGACTGCCTACACTGTGTTTCAAGCTACGGCCAGTGACGGTAAATTTTGAGGTACCTAGACCCAGTGTTTCACTAGCTTCTTGCTATTCACTCCAAGAAAAGGGGACTGACTAGACCCTAGACTCTGTTTCTAGCTACTATCAGTGGCGTAAACTGTTGAGGTAGGACCCAGTGTCCCGCTAGCTTCTGGCTATTTACTGAAAGGAAAGAGAACTGCCTAGAATTTCTTCGTAGCTACTATACCAGTGGCGGTAAATGTTGAGGTAGGACATATACGATCCAATGTCCCGCTTGCTTCTGGC
Organism: Mesopsocus fuscifrons; assembly: GCA_950004255.1. NCBI lineage: Eukaryota > Metazoa > Arthropoda > Insecta > Psocodea > Mesopsocidae > Mesopsocus > Mesopsocus fuscifrons. The sequence continues at coordinate 19,516,475 of OX465376.1, read as the reverse complement.
TATTCACTGTAAGAAAAGAGAACTGCCTAGACCTTGTTCCTCGCTACAATACCAGTGGCCATAAATGTTGACGTTGGTCCTAGTGTCCCGCTTGCTTCTGGCTATTCACTGTAAGAAAAGAGGACTGCCTAGACCTTGTTCCTCGCTACAATACCAGTGGCCATAAATGATGACGTTGGTCCCAGTGTCCCGCTAGCTTCTGGCTATTTACTGAAAGAAAAGAGAACTGCCTAGACCTTGTTCCTCGCTACAATACCAGTGGCCATAAATGTCGACGTTGGTCCTAGTGTCCCGCTTGCTTCTGGCTATGCACTGTAAGAAAAGAGAACTGCCTAGACCTTGTTCCTCGCTACAATACCAGTGGCCATAAATGTTGACGTTGGTCCTAGTGTCCCGCTTGCTTCTGGCTATTCACTGTAAGAAAAGAGGAGTGCCTAGACGTTCTTTCTAACTACTACCTGTGGCGGTAAATGATGAGGTAGGACCTAGAGCCCGCTAGCTTCTTGCTATTCACTGTTCACTGTAAGAAAAGAGAACTGCCTAGACTCTGTTTCTAGCTACTATCAGTGGCGTATACTGTTGAGGTACCCCGCTTGCTTCTGGCAATTAACTGAATGAAAAGAGAACTGCCTAGACTATCTTCCTAGCTACTATACCGGTTGCGCTAAGTGTTGAGGTAGGACCCAGTGTCCCTCTTGCTTCTAGCTATTCACTGTAAGAAAAGAAGACTTCCTAAACATTTTTCCTAGCTACAGTACCTGTTGCGGTAAATGTTGACGTAGGACCTGGTGCCTCCCTAGCTCCCTAGCTATTCACTGTAAAAAAAGAAGTCTTCCTAAACTTTGTTCCTAAGTACCATACCAGTGGCGGTAAATGTTGAGTCAGGTTTCTGTGTCCCGCTAGCTTCTGGCTATTCACTGTAATAAAAGTGGTCTGCCTACACTTTGTTCCTAGCTACTATACCAGTGGCGGCGTGGCAGTAAATGTTGAGTTAGGACCCAGTGTCCCTCTTGCTTTTGGCTATTCAATGAAATAAAAGGAATGCATAGACCTTGTTCCTCGCTACAATACCAGTGGCGGTAAATGTTGAGGTTGGTCGTAGTGTCCCGCTCCCTTCTGGCTATTCACTGTTCATTTCTTTGCAAGCGAAGAGAACTGCCTAGACGTTCTTTCTAGCTACTACTTATATACCCGTTGCGGAAAATGATGAGGTAGGACACAGTATCCCGCTTCCTTCTGGCTATTAACTGAATGAAAAGAGAACTGCCTAGACTTTCTTCCAAGCTACTATACCTGTTGCGGTAAATGTTGAGGTAGGAGAACTGCCTAGACTTTGTTTGTAGGTACTATACCAGTGGCGGAAAATGTTGAGGTAGGACCCACTGTCCCGCTATGCTTCTGGCTATTCATCATAAGAAAAGAGGACTGCCTACACTTTGTTCCTAGCTACAATTCCAGCGGCGGTGGATGATGAGGTAGGACTCAGTGTCCCGCTTGCTTCTGACTATTCACTGTAAAAAAAAGAGGACTGCCTAGACCTTGTTCCTAAGTACTATACCAGTTACGGTAAATGTTGAGGTTGTACTTAGTGTCCCGTTTGCTTCTGGCTATTCACTGTAAGAATAGAGGAGTACCTAGAACTTGTTCCTAAGTACTATACCAGTGGCGGTAGAGGGAGAGAAAGCATCCAGTGTCCCGCTTGCTATTGGCTATTCACTGTAAAAAAAGAGGACTGCCTAGAACTTGTTCATAAGTACTATACCAGTGACGGTAAATTTTGAGGTTGTACTTAGTGTCCCGTTTGCTTCTGGCTATTCACTGTAAGAAAAGAGGAGTGCCTAGAACTTGTTCCTAAGTACAATACCAGTGGCGGTAGAGGGAGAGGTAGCATCCAGTGTCCCGCTTGCTTCTGGCTATTCACTGTAAGAAAAGAGTACTGCCTAGACCTTGTTCCTCGCTACTTTACCAGTGGCGGTAAATTTGTAGGTTGGTCCTATTGTCCCGCTAGCTTCTGGCTAATCTGTGCAAGAGAAGAAAACTGCCTAAACTTTGTTCCTAGCTACTATTCCAGTGGTGGCGTCGCGGTGAGGTAGGACCCAGTGTCCCGCTTGCTTCTGGCTATTAACTGAAAGAAATGAGATCAGCCTAGACCTTGTTCCTCACTACAAAACCAGTGACCATAAATGTTGACGTTGGTCCTAGTGTCCCGCTTGCTTCTGGCTATTCACTGTAAGAAAAGAGTACTGCCTAGACCTTGTTCCTCGCTACTATACCAGTGGCGGTAAATTTGTAGGTTGGTCCTATTGTCCCGCTAGCTTCTGGCTAATCTGTGCAAGAGAAGAAAACTGCCTAAACTTTGTTCCTAGCTACTATTCCAGTGGTGGCGTCGCGGTGAGGTAGGACCCAGTGTCCCGCTTGCTTCTGGCTATTAACTGAAAGAAATGAGATCAGCCTAGACCTTGTTCCTCACTACAAAACCAGTGGCTGTAAATGTTGAGATTGGTGTTAAGTGTCCCACTAGCTTCGTGTTATTCTTTGCAAGCAATGAGAACTGCCTAGACGTTTCTTCCTAGCTACTACCTGTGACGGTAAATGTTGAGGTAGGATGCAGTGTCCCGCTTGCTTCTGGCTATTCACTGTAAGAAAAGAGGAGTGCCTGGACCTTTTCCTAACTACTATACCAGAGACGGTAAATGTTGAGGTTGTACCTAGTGTCCCGCTATTTTCTGGCTATTCACTGTAAGAAAACTGGACTGCCTACACTTTGTTCCTAGCTACTTTTTCAGTGGCGGCAGGGTGGTAAATGTTCAGGTTGCTCCTAGTGTCCCGCTAGCTTCTTGCTATTCACTGTTCACTGTAAGAAAAGAGAACTGCCTAGACTTTCTTCCTAGCTTCTATACCAGTGGCGGAAAATGTTAATGTAGAACCCAGTGCCTCGGTGGCTTATTGCTATTCACTGTACGAAAAGAAGACTTCCTAAACCGTGTTCCTAGCTACTATACCTGTTGCGGTAAATGTTGAGGTAGGACCCAGTGTCCCGCTTGCTTCTGGCTATTCACTGTAAGAAAAGTGGCCTGCCTACACTTTGTTCCTAGCTACTTTTCCAGTGGCGGCAGGGCGGTAAATGTTGAGGTAGGACCTTTTGTCTCACTAGCTTCTAGCTATTCACAGTACGAATAGAATACTTCCGAAACTTTGTTCCTAAATACTATGCCAGTGGCGGTAAATGTTGAGGTAGGACCCAGTGTCCCGCTAGCTTATGGCCATTCACTGAAAGCAAAGAGAACTGCCTAGACTTTCTTCCAAGCTACTATACCTGTGACGGTAAATGTTGAGGTACGACCCAGTGTCCCGCTAGCATATGGCTATTCACTGTAAGAAAAGAGGAGTGCCTAGACCTTGTGCCTAAGTACTAAACCAGTGGCGGTAGATGTTGAGGTAGGACCCAGTGTCCCTCTTGCTTCTGGCTATTCACTGAAAAGAGGAGTGCCTAGACCTTGTTCGTAAGTACTAAGTACTACACCAGTGATAGTAGATTTTAAGGTAGGACCCAGTGTCCCGCTTGCTTCTGGCTATTCACTGCAAGAAAAGAGGACTGCCTAGACTTTGTCTCTAGCTATGGCTGGTAGGAAGGACACACAGGTTTTGACTTTTCATTTTAGGAATAGATTATCCGTGAGTTTGTTTCTACTCCTTTTTGTAAAAACCTCTTGCATTGATGTCTTTTTCTGTCCATCTACCTAGTTATCTACCGGGAGCGCCAATAGCCATGCATGGGACCCATGTATGCCATTACATCCCGTAAAATGTAAAAGATATAAAATACTTCCCGAATTATAGAAGGGAGATCGCAAAGTTTATTCTAGGAAAAAATATTACACATCACTATTAATTAATCGATGAACGCACTTAAACACACTTATTATTAATATAAGTTTGTATTATTATTATTATTATTATTATTATTATTATTATTATTATTATTATTATTATTATTATTATTATTATTATTATTATTATTATTATTATTATTATTATTATTATTATTATTATTATTATTATTATTATTATTATTATTATTATTATTATTATTATTATTATTATTATTATTATTATTATTATTATTATTATTATTATTATTATTATTATTATTATTATTATTATTATTATTATTATTATTATTATTATTATTATTATTATTATTATTATTATTATTATTATTATTATACTGCCTTTTAAAACACTAAAAACTACGACATATTTCCTCTGAAACGTCTATCGAAATGAAATACTTCAACACTTATTTTTTGCACCATCACAATTCGGTAAATTAAAGACAGTAAGACTTGCCCAGCTTTTATACTCCTTTTGTGAAAAATCCCTTAGGTACACTAATATAAGAAATGGTAGAGAGAATACTGAGGAGAGAAGGGAATACTGGGGGAGAGAACTTCTCTATAGCGCGCACAGGCTAGACCGAGATGGGACCCGTGGCTAGCAGCAGTTGTATTCCCTTTCTCGAACGCAAGAAAACCCACCCCACTAACACCTTCAAAATTTATTGTAAGAAGATAAGGCACGCCATGATGCAATATACGGGGAACAGTTCTTATTACAATAAATTTTGAAGTTGGGTGGGTTTCCTGGCGTTCGAGAAAGGGAATACACCTCCAGGTGTTTAGCTGAGCGCCGCCAGCAAGAGTTGGCGCCCTGTCACACTTCCCCTAACTTAAGATAGCTCAAGTCAACCCCCGAATTCTGCAAAAACCTTAGCAATCGAATTCCACATACACGAGTATATACATATACATATATACATATATATATATACATATACAGCAGACCTGAAATTTCATCCCTTATTACATGATTAGTTTCAACTATTGGATGGTGTGCCAGTCGGAGAAAGTCGAATAATGGTCTTGCCTCTAGAGCTACTTGTGTTTACACGCATAAATTGGGGTCACTGTCCTCTAATACTCCTTTAACAATGGAAAAAGAAATCAAAATCACAATATCTGCCCATGTTCTTCATCAATACGGGAATGCTCCAACAAAAATAGCATACGTTGGGGTCATCGCCCTCTAATACCCCTTTTACAATGGAAAAAGACAGCAAAATCACAATATCTTCCCATGTTCTTCATCAGTACGGGAAAGCTCCAACGAAAATAGGAAAAGTCCACTTACCTTTCTGGAACGGGACTCGGGAACTCCACCTGTAATCACATATAGGCACTTATAATCACTTAGGTACACTGACGAAAGAAAGGGGTAGGTTTGGTATAGAGGGGGTAAAGGTATAGAGGGGTAGGATGGGATAAAACATCCCCCAGCGCGCGCACGGGTCAGATTGAGCGGGTGGGGCGACGCCCTGCAGGTGTATTCCCTTTCTCGAACGCCAGCAAACCCACCCAACTAACACCTTCAAAATTTGTTGTAAGAAGAACTGTTTTCCGTATATTGCATCATGGCGTGCCTTATCTTCTTACAGTAAATTTTGAAGGTGTTAGTTGAGTGGGTTTGCTGGCGTTCGGGAATACACCTGCTGGTCTCGCGCCTTTTCGCTTCCCGCGTGAACAGTAGCCGAGCCAACCCAGCAGGTGTATTCCCTTTCTCGAACGCCAGAAAACCCACTCAACTAACACCTTCAAAATTTATAGTAAGAAGATAAGGCCTGCCATGATGCAATATATGGAGAACAGTTCTTCTTACAATAAATTTTGAAGGTGTTGGTTGAGTGCATGGGTTTTCTGGCGTTCGAGAAAGGGGATACACCTGCTGGACCCCTATAAAACTCCTACCATTGGTCAGAGAGCATGCCCAATGGGCATGGGCATTGCCCATGGACATTTCAGTTTCTCTTTTGCCCCCAATTATTGGATGGGGATGCTTTTGTTTCAAAACCTGGACAGGCAGACGCCTTTTTCACTGAATAAATCACCATAGATATTTGTGGCACAGCCACATTTTTTGTTGTTGTGAATAAGCGATGCAGAACCCACAATCACACTGTGAACACTTGATAATCAGCTAATCACTTAGGTAAACTAAAGGAAGAAAGGGGTAGGTTGGGTAGAGAGGGTAAAGGGTAGAGTATGGTGGGAGAGATCTTCCCTAGCGCGCACAGTCAGACCGAGCGGACGGCAGCGCCGTCTGACTAGCAGGTGAATGAATGACTGAGACCAGCGACGCTTCGCGCCTTTTCACTTTCCCTATTGAATTTGTAGCCCCCCGCTATTGGATGGTCGGGACAGTCAGCAAAACTCTGTAGGGGGTTAATTTGAACATTTATACCAAATTTGAACCAAATCGGTAGAATAGTTTGGGCACTAGCTCCCCAGATACATTCCATTTACAAATAAATCACTTCCTTGGGATCGGCCTATGAAACTCCTTGCCATCAATCGAATATACGAGCAATCTTTCTATACATTGGATATTTTCCCATATAACTCGGAAATATGGGGAATGTAACAAGGAAAATAGAAAAGATACTTACCTTACCTTTGCTGGCCTTGCATGTGAACTCCATCAGATCTGTGCATCTGTGATCACTTAGACACTACCACATAATCACTACCACATTATCACTAATATGAGAAAGGATTAAGGTGGTTAGGGAGAGAAAGGACGCGGAGAACATCACCCGGCGCGCGCAAGGACGATACTGGGGTGGCACTGGCCGAGCGTCTGGAGCGACGGCTGTTGCGTCACGGTCACTCACCCTTGGGTGAGGCTGGCGAATCTGCCAAATGAGCTTTGCCTATCTTCAATTTCTTTCCCTTTTCCTGGTGGCGTTATCTATGGTAGTGCAGAGACCCAAGTTCTATTACCGACTTCTCAAGATATTTTTTGTTGCCTTCAGTTCGTGAAAATTTTCTTGAAATGGTCCCCGTCTATCTCGACGCGACGCGCCGCCGTTTTTGAGTACTCTCAGAAACGTTTACTCAGACAACCTAGGTAGGTACTTACATATAAATCTCAAGTAGACACCGTAGTAGTTCTTCAAAATCCATGGCCTGGATCTGTTATGTTGTTATGAAGCTACCATTAGTTGTAAGCCCACTGCCCCTTATATATATTAAATAAAACTGTAGATTGATCTATAAAAATATATAATGTACAGCTACTGACTGGCTCAATAAATGATAGTACCCGTATTAAAGCGGTTGGGTGGTTTTTTGGAGACTGAGTGCTGAGTCCCCCGCCAGTGATTCCCAACTTTTTTGAGCCTGCGGAGCCCTTGAGCATAATCTTACTTGGGGGGGGGGGGGGGGAGTTGCTTAGGTACGGTGACATAGGTTTGGTAGGACTGCCCCTCAAGAACCAAACCATGATAATATCATCTCAAAGTCGGTGTACCTTGTACCTACTCTTATTTCACTACGCCTGCAAAGATCATGATTATCTAAAATATAAGTGGGTGTACAGGAATCGCTAAAAAATTGAACAAACGAACCTGCAACAGCGAATGGGGGAAATGACTTGGGGGGCACCTTGAAACAAAATTACCTACTACAAGTAGAATTACCTATTAGGTTTCGCCATGGTTTCTGGGTATAGGACCTTCTCTTACCGTTTTGAATTGAAAATACTCAATAACGATTTTTTTTACGATTACAGTATTTTCCTTCTATGTACCTAGATATCGGAAACATAAAACATTGGCCTGATCCACTATTTCGCCTACCCTTGCCTGTTTCTGCCCACTCTAGTAGATTAAAATACTCGAAAACCCTTCCAAAATAAAATCAGATTGCTGAGAACCTTCCTGAATAAAAATACCTGTAAGCCCATAGCCAGTACCAACATGGGAAACCTTCACTTTCATCAAACACAGTAAACAGGCACGACTGCATAGACGCCCTTATCCAAAATATTGCTGCAACGTTTCAGCAATATCAAACTTTCTAAACTCGCTCGGCCAGCGAGAGGGTACAATTTCATTTGTTACACAAGAACAATAGAATTGCGTCTAACCAAGGCTTTATTTTCGCCTTGAAGTTTGAATATATACGGAAGATAAAAGTGGTTTTTGTTACCAACAAAGTTTCTTTCTATTCATGTTGGTTCAGGTTAGTTAACCGGAGGGTTCCTCTTGAAGAAACTTTAGAAGAGAATCGTGCCTGCAAAAAGTTCGTTTAAGTAAAGTTAGTTTAACTGAAAGTGGGTCTGAGACAGCTGCTTCTACTCCATGGCGTTTTAATTATTTGTGCTGAATTTTAGGTTCGTGAGCGACCCACGTTCTCTTTTATATCTGAATTTTAAATTTCACTTCCTGACAAAATGCTCCTTCCTCCAGTGTTTTCAAAAAGCTTTGTCTGTTTTTGGATTTGAGCCAAGCGTCAATAGACGTACCTTTTCCCCTTTAAATGAGTCGTTGACCCAATGAATACAATTAATAGTCTCTCTATAACGACTTCAATTGTTCGCTACAGAGTTTCAAGAAGAATCACTGTTTGTCCAGGGATCTTAGCGTTCACATTACTTCCTTTGACTAAAAAAAATCAATAATTTCGCTCCAAAAATATTCTTTGATCTTTCTACTATGCACTAAGTACCATGTTCTCTTAACCCTTATTCAAGGTATATTTATTTAAGAGGTTCTGTTTGTTTCAGGTGATGTTGGGTATCTACCTCCGGCTGTACATGTACGCACAGAAGCACGTACAGAGTATCAAAGCTGTTACGAAACCTTTCACGAATGTTCACTTCACGCCGGATCAACCTCACGCGGTAAGTGTGCCTTAATTAAGGGTGTTGGAAAGTATCCCAAATCGAAGCTATGTTGTCCTCTTTGGGCGAACACCAGGAAAATTTTCAATCATCGGTCGTCTATCCTAGTTTACTTATGTGATTTGAAATGTTTCAGCTAGCTGCGAAACTACATCATGCACAGAACTCGTCTGCGTATCACGTCTCTGACCACAAGGCAGCCATCACTGTCGGTATCATAATGGGTGTGTTCCTTATATGTTGGGTACCGTTCTTCTGTGTCAACATCGTCGCTGCGTTCTGCAAGACGTGCATCCCAGGCGCTGCTTTCAAGGTGAAAAAAAACCCTTACGTTCCAAGTAAACTGACCCACAAAAGCGCCCTTCAGCAGTGCTGCTGCCCACACAATGGACTCTACCACACTACCCCATACACAGTGGGCCATATAGGACCATGCTGGGCGATATAGTAGCAGCGTCAGCCAGCTGAGCGATGGCGATGGCTGAGGATCGCCCATAGTGTGTGTGACTTATTTCGTTGTCTTTGCAGATTTTAACATGGCTAGGCTACTCCAATTCTGCTTTCAATCCAATCATCTATTCGATATTCAATACGGAGTTTCGGGAAGCGTTCAAGAGAATTCTGACAGCGCACTACGGTTCATGCTGCTGCGATGACTGCTGTCACGGTAGTGACTCCAGGTAATTACTTACAACAACAACAACAACAACAACAACAACAACAACAACAACAACAACAACAACACTTTTCACATGACATTCTGACTATGCCAATCAGAAAAATTAGACATGATCGGCGACGAACCTGTGGAACGAGGGGGTAACCACTCCTGAGATTCCTTGAGATTCCATAAAGATTTCCAAAGATTCCCAACGATATTTATAGAAAGATGGATACCAAAGAGGTAACCACTCCAAAAAATTCCAAGATCCCCTGAGATTTCATATAGATTTCCAATGATTCCCAACGAGATTCCCAACGATTGGTTAACCCCTCACTGTGAAACCTGGCTCATGGTGTTCCTGCCATTTAGGCTGTTTGGTTACTGAGGATCTTGATTTTTTTTCCTAGGTCAGATTTAAATCGCCCGCGCAGAAGTACAGACCTGGACAAGAAAGGTTTGGAGACGTCTTCCAAGCATAACGGATCCTGTTCTCAGATCAGAGAGTCTTCCAGTGCTGGCTCAGTGCGTCAGCTAAGAGTCTCCTCCACGGACAAAGTGGTAAGTAGCGGCAGGACCCAGGTTCGAGCCTCGTCCTATTCAGATTTTTTCTTATAATTCTTGGCCAGCCCTTGAGCCTATTCAGCCCAGCTGCTGGTGAAAATCTCGGTTCGAAACTACCTATACCTACGTCAATGAGCGAAGATAATCAGTGGATTTGCCATTATTTTCCAGGTAACGCTGGAGTCTACGGAGGCGATTGCGATTTGACAAGCTTCCCAGAGAACCACCAGAAAAGAGACATCAGTCTGAAAATATCGGTGAAGATCCGGTCGCACTGAGACTGAAAACCTCAGATCATCGTGACATCTAAAGGACCCCGTCCATCTAGCCACGCCACGCCGTGCCTCACCGCGCCTCACCGCGCCTCACCGCGCCTTCGTGGTGCGACTAGATGGACGGGGACCTTCAATCGAAATGACTTTACTTATAAGTAAACTCTTACTTGTTTCAACTAATTTCCGAATCAATGCTCATAAATATCGGCTTTATAAATGTGTGATATAATACCTCATTTTCTTCAAACTTTTAATGTTAAACTGAACCGCACATGGGAGTGCTGATGATAATTTATGTTGACCTGAGCCAAAATAAAGCACTTTTTCTCAAGTTAAGGGTCTGCTATACCTGACGGTGCATTTTTTGCCGCCCATAAGATTAACATTGCCCTAACAATGTTCTAGGGAGTGTTTGAAGCAGATTTCCCATTTTTTTTACTGGTTTTCGAGATACAGCACTTTTCTTGAGGTATGCGACGCTAGCATTTGCAAAACAGTTGCAATAAAAGAAACCAGTGAGAAATTGGGAAATCTGCTTCGAACACTCCCTAGAACATTGTTAGGGCTAGGTACAGGCAAAATTTTGTGTCTTTCCAACCAAGGGTAAACCTTGAAAATGAATCGCCGCTCGCAATGTAAATCTTATGGGCAGCAAAAAATGCATCGTCAGGTATAGCGTCCTCTTAACAGACAACCTATCCTTGTTCTGAAGTAAAAACATTGTAAATCCTTTAGCTGGTTCTTTTAAGAACATAATTTTTGCAGAAATTGATTAGAATGACTTTTGCTTACTTCACAGTTTTTGAATCACTGTATTTCAACAAACACATTGCTACAAATTGTCGAGTACCCATTTACTTTCCTTCTTAAATTTATTGGCTAAGGATTTACTATAGGTTAGTTTCCATGTTAATATGAGAAAAAGTGCTTTGTTTTGGCTCAGCTGGACATTACCGCTCCCATTTCCCCTGAAAGACTACTCACAACTACGTTTTCCCAGTCGGAATTTCGTTGAAAAATGTTAGAATTAGCCTGTGCATCTTCCATCAAATTATACTCAAAATTTCAATTTGTTATTGCTATTGTAAGAAATCCTTATGTAGCTAACGTTTAAGGCTAAGAATCCGCTGACGTTGCATTTCCTGCTACCCCATGCTAACAACAGAAAATGGTTGGGATTGGGATTAGAACCCACGACCTCAGTAGTGGAAGTCTAGTGTTTTCCTAGACCATGGTGAGACGGCTAGAAATATATTATCATTCCTTGATGTAATAGGGTCATTGGCATCTTTATCAGTTGCCAGAATCTTCCTAGAGACGAAAGAAAATGGGTCAGGTACCTATATATGCAGTAACCAGGGGTGTACATAAAGTAAGTTTGTTACATTGCAAAAGTAGAGAGTTAATAATATTATGTTTTTCTGCCCATGCATTGGAAACAGTTCGATATAAAGACCAAACATACATTCTCTATTTGTTTACGTTTCTTCTGCACACTTCATAAGGAGACTATTGGATATTTCAACGTTCTGAAATATAATATGTCTTTTTAACGGCCCAAAATAACAGGCATTGTGGAAATTTTATGATCGAGTGATTTTTACCAACAAAAAATTTGCCAAAATTAACCATTCGTAACATTTCGGCCGTTAAAAAGTTAATTATGTTTCAGAACATTTAAATATCCTCATAAAATGTGCAGAATAAACGTAAACAAACGCGAAGACGTCCTTAATTGTCACAATTTTTTTGATAGGTATTTTACTCACCCCTACCGCTACAGCATACCTGATAGGTACCTACGCTCCACTGCCTTGGTTTCAAATGCTCCCAGTCTTGTCTTTTCCACAGATACAAATTCTGATTCATTTCTAGCCTTTCCTCCACATGCAAGAACCTTTAAATAAAACCCGAACCTCCCAACTGCTGGACAAAAGTTTTTGACCAACAATGGGAGAACCAGACTTCAACCGATACTTTGATGTGGTTGACTATGTAGTTTTCGGAACGCTTCTGGCGTTTTCGGGTCTTATTGGAATCTACTTCGCATTTTGGCCGAAGCCGAAACAAAATGCAACAGCTGAATATCTCACGGGTGGCAAAAACATGGGGGTGTTTCCAGTCTCGATGTCGTTGGTCGCCAGGTAAGATTTATTATTTTAAATGTTCTGAAATATAATAATGTCTGTTTAACTTCAAAAATTAACTAGCTATGTTGTGATTTAACGATTAACTTTGGACAAATTTTTTGTTGACAAAAATCAATCATAACATATTCTGTTTACCACCCTAGATACCTATATATTATGGTACCTTCATTATGTACCTACTAGTAGAACCATCATGCTAGAACACTATAGGGACCTACAGTTTAAGGTGGGTTTCGAAGCACCATAACCTCGATACACTTGAGTTGGTCAGAAATTTTTTTATAGGATCGGGATCGAACCGGTGTGACCCATGCAGGTCTCAATATTTCCCCAAAGACAATACCCTAGGTATGGTATAGTAGGAACTCTAATGGTTTCGATGTTTTCAGTGCGATTTCGGGGATCGCCCTCCTCGGTTTTCCGTCCGAGATTTACGTATACGGAACTCAAGTTTGGGTTCTTCTCTTTGCTGAGACCTTGACCGTTATCGTCGTAGCCATCTTCTTCATTCCCGTCTTCTACAAGCTGGAGATCACATCGGTCTACGAGTACCTAAATATGAGGTTCAGTCCTAACGTCCGCACTCTAGGCTCTTTTTTCTTTCTACTAAAAATGGTAAGCATGGGAATATTATGACTTTTTGTTTTCTCTTTTCATTGGTTTTCATTATAGCGACAGTTTGAGGGACATTTTCCAGCGGTCAGGAATCTAACCTTTGGTGCGTAGGAGTCCACAGTGATGTCTATTTTTTGCAGGTGCTCTATATCCCGATAGTGATATACGTTCCGGCTCTCGCTTTGTCCCAGGTATCTGGCTTCAGCAGGGAAACCTTGATTCCCATCTTCTGCGTCGTCTGCATCTTCTACACGACTTTGGTACGAGGTACAAAGCAGCAAGCCTTGGGATTCTTAAGGCTGCGCTGCTCTTATCAACTTTAGAAGTCTGCCTACAAGTGGCTTTACTTGTTTCGGCAACTTAGGATACCTTTTCCTGTTGTTTCTCTTAGGATACCTTTTCCTGTTGTTTCTTCAGGGTGGCATAAAAGCAGTAGTTTGGACGGACACTCTTCAGATGATGCTGATGCTAGGGGGTGTGGCCACCGTAGCAGTGCTGGGTACCATCGATGTTGGAGGCGTCCAGAACGTGTACCTGAAGAATGACGACAGTGGACGTTTAGAATTTTTAAAGTAAGTCCCAAAAACTGTGAAACTGGATCCGATTACCGCAGTAATATATAGAGGGAAAGGCTCCAGGTTCTACGCCTCACTTGTCGAAAAGGTTTTATCTCCTGATGGTACCTGGCGTTAACCGGCTGAGGGATATCTCTACTGTCGGCCCGTAATAACTTTTCTCAACTGTTCTAGCACTTCATGGGACCCAACAGTTCGGCACACCCTTTGGAACGTTCTGATCGGAAAATTTTTCGGTCACATGGCGTCCTGTACCATTGATCAATCCATGGTCCAGAGGTTCCTCGCTGTACCTACCCTCAAGCATACAAGAATGTAAGTGGAAAAGGTTTTATATGTTTGTTTATGTTTATGTTTATGTTTATGTTTATGTTTATGTTTATGTTTATGTTTATGTTTATGTTTATGTTTATGTTTATGTTTATGTTTATGTTTATGTTTATGTTTATGTTTATGTTTATGTTTATGTTTATGTTTATGTTTATGTTTATGTTTATGTTTATGTTTATGTTTATGTTTATGTTTATGTTTATGTTTATGTTTATGTTTATGTTTATGTTTATGTTTATGTTTATGTTTATGTTTATGTTTATGTTTATGTTTATGTTTATGTTTATGTTTACAGGACGATGGCGATATCCTTAATTGGAGCGCAGCTTCTGGTTGGTCTCAGCTGCTACACTGGCCTTGTGATCTACACAGCTTTCGCTGAGTGCGATCCTGTATCGTCAGGTACCATCAGCAAAGCTGACCAGCTCCTCCCCTACTTCGTCATGAAAATCACCCGTCATGTACCTGCCCTGCCTGGAATTTTTGTCTCTGGGATTTGCAGTGCCGCTCTGAGGTAGGGATATTTCAGGCTTTGCACCAGCTACTCTATTCTACTGGTACAATGTTTATAGATCCCTCTGTGGAAAGCAAAAATATAAGGCACGCCTACATGGATTGCACTGCGCCTGCAAAACCATGATTATGTAACTAGAAAGTGGGTGTACACGTATTTCAGTGTACCTCCAAAAAATCCACAAATATTAACCAAGCCTGCGCAGATTACGGACCTAAAAGGCTCCCCGAACCTTAGTTTGGGAACCACTGTGACTAAAATTCATATTTCAGTACTATGTCTACGGGTTTAAACTCATCGTGCTGCGTTATTTTGGAAGACATCATCAAACCTCTTCAGAAGAAGCCGATGACGGAAGCTAGAGCTTCTTTCTATATGAGAGCCATCACCGTCTTCTTAGGATGCATCTGTTTCCTGTTAGCGTTCCTTGTCGACAAAGTAGGAAGCATCTACCAGGTACGTACCTATATTGCTGTAACTGGTATGTTCGAGTGTCCGGGAAATGCTTCCTCACATGCTGCTTACCCTTAATCTCCTTTCCCATTTCCAGGTTTTCGACAGTCTTGGAAGTATAACAGGTGGCCCACTTCTCGGCATGTTCTGCCTGGGAATGCTCTTTCCTTGGGCGAACACCATAGGCGCACTAGTCGGGGGGCTGACGGCTTCCCTTCTTGTGGGTTGGATGACGTTTGGGTCTCAGATTGCCATCCACAGCCAACAAATTATGTACCCGAAGAAGAACGTATCCATAGAAGGCTGTGACAACGCGACACTGACTACTTACTGGCTGCTTAAATCGAACACTTCGGAGTATACAACGTTACCAAGGTAGATTATTTCTCTCTATAACGAAAACCTCTGTCCCGTCGCCAAATCAAAATCTCTTTATAGCGAGCAAATTTACATTGTCTCTTCTCGGTCGTTATATAGAGACAAACTACTGTTGTTAGAATCAAAAGAGGGACAGGAGCTGTTTGGTTACAGGTCTCGTGACAAATTCGCCAGAATCACGACCGACAGACTAGGTTTTCCCTTGCCAGTTAAGGGTCCGCTATACCTGACGGTGCATTTTTGTCGCCCATAAGATTAACATTGCGAGCGGTGATTCATTTTCAAGGTTTACCCTTGGTTGGAAAGACACCTGTACCTAGCCCTAACAATGTTCTAGGGAGTGTTCGAAGCAGATTTCCCATTTTATCACTGGTTTTCGAGATACAGCACTTGTCTTGAGGTATGCGATGCTAGCATTTGCAAAACAGTTGCAATAAAAGAAACCAATGAGAAATTGGGAAATCTGCTTCGAACACTCCCTAGAACATTGTTAGGGCAGGTACAGACAAAATTTTGTGTCTTTCCAACCAAGGATAAACCTTGAAAATGAATCGCCGCTCGCAATGTTAATCTTATGGGCGGCAAAAAATGCGTCGTCAGGTATAGCGTCCTCTTAAGGCAAGATTCTCCATGAAAAATCTCGAAATGTTGTGATTACTCGCCCCCGCCTGGCTCGGACGCGCACGAACACAGGCGCCTGGTGCGGAAGCCCAGATTACATCCTAGGACCCATTATAGTTCTGAGTAAACTGAGCCCGAGGGGCTAACCACTCCAGGAATTTTGTTGGGAATCTTGTTGGGAATCTCGGAAAATCATTGGAAATCTTTATGAAATCTAAGGAAATCTTGGAAATCTCTGGATGAATTAACCCTTTGGGGTGTATCTTTCCACGAATCTCGTTGAGAATCTCAGAAAATCTTCATGAAATCTCATTCAATATCTTGAGTGGTTCACCCCCGACTGAGCCATTCCTAATTTCCCTGTTTCAGGGAGCCACCATTCCCACTGTACACCATTTCCTACGTGTATTTCACCGCGATCGGTCTTTTGACAGTGTTGGTGGTGGGGATGATCTTCAGCTGCTTCACAGGCTTAAATGACCCTGCTCAAATGGACCCTCGCCTGTTCAGCCCCGTCATCCAAAGATTCCTGAATACCGGTCAGCAGAAAGCAAAACTTGTGAAAAGAAGGGTCAGTTTTGTGATATTTAGGGTGGTTTTTCTATAGTGTCCCCAGAAAAGTTGACTTTAAGGATGGCACTTCAGGAGGGTACCTTTAAAGTGAACTTTTGAGGAACACTATAATGTGCTCTTAGCAACTCGTGAAAGTCAACTCATGATTTATTATTGTGATCGTAGGTAGCAGTACTGACATTAAAAAAATTTAAAAAAAAAATGGAATGAACCTAAAAATCATTTTTTTTCTCTTTTTGCAGAAAACTGATAATCCTGTTTCCAGAAGACAGAATACTCCACTTCTAGTTGCTACCTAAACGCTGACTTCACTAAGAATTGCCATAGCATGTTGGATAAGTTAGTTCCAAAAGCCAAACAAAGTGTCTGTCTTGTAGAGTGAACACGTTTGCAATTTTCCTCGAGTGTTTTTTTAAAAAAAATAGTAGTAAAAGTGCCCTCCGATTCCTAAGTCAGAGTGAAGGACTGCGGGTAAGGATGGAGTATGTTTTCTGATGACTGAACTATTCGTAAAGTTTGACAATTTTGTGAAATTACGATAAGAAGAGAACGAAGCTGACGAGGCGTCATTCAACTAATTAGTTGTGCATGGCTACCAATCAGGGGCACCAGATTTTGAAAATCCGGGGGGGGGCAAGAAGTTGTAAACATTAGATATTCAATTTACTTATCACTCTTATCAGTCTGATAGGTCTCTGTGCCTCTCAGTGACCCAGCGTCCAAGGCATTCGACTTGTGACCTGGATTCGAATCCCGGTGTATAAGGAATATTTTCCGCTTAAGGCATGGATGTAATGCCTACTCCTATTCTTATTCTTATATTTGACATGATAAAAATAATTGTCCCCCAAATTTCCGGGGGGGCAGTGCCCCCCCGGGAATATTCCGGGGGGGGGGGCAAACTGGACCTTGCCCCCCCCAAGATGGCGCCCCTGCTACCAATCACAAACTTTAAGTGTGCTGTGGACGAAGCAAATGGTCAAGGCTCTCATTAGCTCAGTTGGATAAGTGACTACCAAGTGTGATGATGACTCAAGATCAAACCCAGCTGGAAGAAATTTTTTTTTCCATCTCTGGTGATAGTCCCCCTGATCCAATCGAGATGGGATCTGAAGAGGAACTCACTCAGCTAAAACATGAAAGAGACAAGTTAAGGACCAGACTGCAGCTGTTCGAATCGGAAAGTGACGATAGAGAAACTGAATTCAAGGAAGAAATTAGACAAATGAAAGAATCGCACAAAAGAGAATTGGTAGAAGGCAAAAAATCTATAAATGCCCTATTGGACCACAACCAGAGCCTAAAAATTGCAGTGGATAGACTGGAGAAAGAGGTGGCTTCTTTACGTAAGCAAAGATCTTGTGCTGAGATTGCTGTTCAGACTGAAACTGAAATATTATCGAAGGATATCACTGGAACCGTGACAAGGAACTCGTTGTCATTGTATGATGAATTGATTTCAACCCCAGGGGAAACACTATTTGCTTCTTTGCCGCTTATCAACTTAACTTCCCCTGATCCTGATTCCCCAAAGAATGCAGACCACAAGGAAGTGCAGGTGACGTCACCGGAGAGGGAGGCAGACGAGGACAGAGACGGCAATACTGGAAGAAGGCGGAAGCACAAGCGACGTCGGAGGACCAGCGACACCTTTCAACCGAAAGACCCGGAGAAGAAGAAACTGGACTGCACCCACACCTTGGAATGCCGTGACTGCACTAACGTCATAGATAAGTTAATTGATAAGATAATTGAGAATACTGTGACAATCGACCAAACCGAACCTAATCGTGAAAAAAATGAAATCTCACCCCAGCCCCGTTCTCAGCCTAAACATTGTATAAAAATTTTCGGTAGCAGTATGGTACGAAATATTGCGGAAGAATTGAATTCTATGTTACCTAGAGACTATGCGGTTACCGGCACGTGTTTGCCCAACGCTAAGTTTGAGGAGATAATTCTGGCAGCTGAACGTGCCAGTTATCGCATGGGAGATAATGATTGTCTTGTAATAATGGGTGGTTTAAATAATGTACTGGATGGCCAAGGTTCACGCCTATTCTCCCTCGAGAAAGTGAATGAAATGGGTCAAAGGACAAATGTCATTTTAAGTGAGCTTCGTCATCTTTATCGCAAATCCCCAGAAAAACGTAAAAATGAATCTATTTACTTCCAGAATGCTAACATTTTTAAGTCGGCTATCTCCTACAATGTGCTCGAAATTAGTGACATGGGAGCTGAATTTTGCGGTAAGGACGGCATGCATCCAAACAAATATGGTAAAACTGAGATTGCCTATCGGATCAAAACTCTCCTGCTTAGGGGAAGCGGGGTTGTAAAGTCACACGAAATCATGTCTGATGAGGTAATTGGAAAAGCTATCCCTGTATTGTGTTCAAACCGAATGGATCAGCAGCTGGTCACATCACAACGTAATTTTTTAGAAGAAATTTGGCCCAGATCCATCTACAGAAAATAGAGGAGGATACTTATATTACGACGATCCCCATGGAATCTATAAGCCAAAAATCAAATAGGCCTAATTTGAAAAATTGTGACAGGGCACGTAACGAATGCCGCCACCCTAATGAAAAATTTCTTGCTCAAAATGTAAGATTTGAAGGTAGCAAAAGAGAATTTACTGTCTTTCACCAAAATGTGAACAGGGCTGAAAATAAGAAAGATAATGATGTTATAGAACCCAAAAATCAGAAATCGGAAAATTCAACTAAAATGTTTGGAGATGTTAATGTGAGTAGGTCTAATAAAATGCCTTTCACCATATTTCATCAAAATGTTAGATTTTCTGCTAACAAGACTGAGCTCATCGAAGATACTATTGAAACCTATAAACCGTCGATCTTTTGTATGACTGAGACAGCCCTATTTGAAGATGAAGCTCCTTACTATATGCTAGAAAATTTCACTCTGATTAGTAGCTATAGCAGAAAATCTAAACACAGAGGAGGAGGATGTGCGATTTATTGTTGTACCTCTATTAAAGATGTGGTCAGACAGATAGATGTCACATCATACTGTAAGCATGGAATATTAGAGGCTACTTGCGCAGCAGTAACAATAGGCAAATTGAAATGTGTTGTAGTGTGTGTGTACAGAAGACCTTCTACTCTCCACAATGATGTTGACGAATTTATATTTCTACTTACTGAGCTCCTTGAGAAAATGGCATCATTGTCTGAAACCCCTGTAATAGTTATAGGTGATACTAATATTTGCATGAACACTGATGATTACAGGAGGCAAGCGCTCACTGAGTGTATGTCACTTTTCAACCTTGTTTCACTAATTAACACACCGACTAGAGTCACAACTAACTCTCAAACGTCAATTGACAATATTCTTACAAATTTTCCGTCTGACAAATGTTTTGCAAGGGTTCATAAAACATTAGTAAGTGACCACTGGGGCATTAGTGTTGAAATACAAAGTACAGAACAGCATAAAGCTGATCCCAAAGTGGCTACTTGCAGAAATTTTCGCTCTGAAGAAAATCAAAATAATTTTATCAACTTTTTGGAAAGTGAGACGTGGAACAAAGTGTTTGAGGCTGGACCATTAGATTGCTTTGATGTCTTTCACAGCATGTTCCTATGCTACTTCCAACTTTCTTTCCCGCTTAAGACAAAGAAATTAAGTAACTTTAGAAAAAAGCAAAATCACGTAAAAAGTGAAAAAACCCTTAAGCTAAAAAATGAACTAACCATCATACACGAACTATATCTTGAACATAGAACTGATGGGTTAAAAGAGAGGTTAAATTTAAAAAAGTCAGAGTACCAAAAATACCTAAGGCAGGAAAAGTCTGAAAATTTCTCAAATAGACTGATGAAGGCAGATAATCTAAGCAAAGAGGCATGGAAGATTATAAACCAGTCCACAGGTAGGGTAGCTGAAAAAAAGAAGGGTATAAGTAAACTCTTGGTAAATGACAACAAACCAATCAGTGATACCCTACAGATTGCAAATGCGTTAAATGAGTTTAACAAAGCCGCTCCACTAAACGTTGCAAAAAAAGCTGAATCATTTAAAGGGGCATCCAGAATAAGGCCCCGTGACCATGCCCCTTCAAAATCACGACACCCTCTCCACTTGGCGCCAGTTACAGAAGAGGAAATTTTAGCCCTGGGCAAGAAAATGAACAACTCTTATTCCTCTGGACCTGATGAGATCCCTTGTATACTACTTAAAAAAGTCATCCCATACATCATCATCCCTCTGGTTTATGTTCTGAATATGTCTCTAAGCATGGGAATATTTCCTAGCATGTTAAAAAAATCCAAAGTGTTACCGATTTATAAGAATAAGGGGGAAAAAACAGATGCAGCATCGTATAGAGGTTTAGTCATTACTTCATGTTTTTCCACACTTTTTGAAAAAGTTTATATGAACCGACTTTTGGAATTTTTGGAGTATAACACTATAATTTCTACCAATCAGTATGGGTACAAGAGAGGAGTATCAACCAAGGATGCCATAGTTAGTATGGTTGAACATGTACTGAAAGGTTTTGAACAAGGTCAACAGACAATTGGTACTTTCCTTGACCTTTCCCTCGCTTTTAATTGTGTAAATCATGACTTACTGCTGAATAAGCTACAGGAAATAGGCATAATAGACGAATCCCTTAGGTGGATTAAGACTTTTCTCAGTGACAGAACACAGTACGTTGAACTTGAAGATAATAGTGTAAACGTAATAAAAAAGGTAAAGTCAGCAATGCTGATCGGAAACTGTGGGGTACCACAAGGGACGTGTATGGGTCCCATTTTATATGTCTTATATGTAAATGATTTACTGCTGAGTGAACCTGATCATAAAGTGATAATGTATGCTGATGATACGAGCTGTCTGACCTCCATGAAGCATCTTGAAGAGACAGAAATTAAAGCCAATGTTAAGGTCAATGTTCTTTGTCAAAAGTTTGCCGAATTGAATCTTCTTACCAACCCTAGGAAAACTAATGTGCTTGTTTTTAAGAGTAATGCGGCCAGGCTTGGCTTTGCCCCGTCGATAACGATTGGTGATTGCACTATACAAGAAGAGAGACAGACAAAATTCTTGGGCGTCACTTTAGACAATAACCTTTCATGGCAGCCACATGTTGATGAGCTGAGTAAGAAACTAAATAGCTGTCTCTTTATTATTCGCAAACTTGCTAAAATTTGTCCAAAACGGATTGTTTTCCTGGCATACCACGCGTTGATAGTAAGCAAAATGACATATGGGCTTATTGCCTGGGGTGCTACCTCAAAAACCAATTTTGATCGTATTTTCAGACTTCAGAAGAGAGCTATCAGGTACATTTTTAGCCTAAAAAGAACAGATTCGTGTAAGCCTTTCTTTAGAGAATACCAATTATTAACCTTGCCTGCTCACTATATGTTGATGGTGATTACCAATGTCAGAAAGAACTTTGATACCGTTGCAACGCTTGGTAAAACTCACACGTACAGCACTAGGCACAGAAATGATTTTACCGTGGATAGACACCGAACCAACTACTTTGACCAGATGCCGTGCAATAGAGGTGCAAAATTATACAATAGGCTCCCGGAAGATATCAAGACGTCAGTAACTGACAGAATTTTTTATAATAGACTTAAAAAATATCTTATTGAATTGTGTCCGTATGATCGTATGATGTGAATGTACTCCTCAGTTAAGCAATAGGTATGTGTGATTGACTGTTTGTGCTGATTTTTACCTTATTACTTATTGGTTTGTTTTGTTTTGTGTGTAATTGACTGACGCGTTGTTACAAATGTTGCATTTGAACAATTATATTTATCTTATCTTATCTTATCTTATCTTATCTGTCGGAGAGTACGGGAGAAGGTTGGAAGCAAGCCGTCGATAAACTGTTGCTGAAATTTCAAATGAAACGTGCAGATACCTATTATTTATTTATGTCAAAATTGTTTTAATGTTTTTATTTAATTAGGGTTATAAAAATATTTTAGCACGTTTAAATATCCAATAGTCTCCTCATAAAATGTGCAGAAAAAATGTAAACAAACACGACTGCGTAGACGCCCTTATTGCAGCTAATATTTGTGAGAAAACTACCAGATATTTAAATATTCTGAAATATAATATGTCTTTTTAACGTAATTACTCATGTTGTGACTGTGACGAGTGATTTTTGTCACCAAAAAAATCGTCCAAAATTGACCGATCGTGGAATCAGAACATAGCCTCAAAGGTACTGACGTTAAAAAGACATATTATATTTCTGAATATTTAAATATCCAATAGTTTTCTCACTACTTTGAAGACCAAACGTAAAAAAATAGCGAATGCAAATTCAGCCTTAACAACAATTGCCAATTTTTCAGTTTCGTTTTTGGACAGCAAGTAGGTACCTATAGTAAGCACCTACCTGAAATAGGTTGAGTAGTTAACTCACCTATATCTATGCACACACATGCTTTATACTTGATAGTTCGTTTACTCAGCTGCTCCTTCGTCTTTTATCATAGACATAATATAGGAATGTACTGCAAGTACTTGCTGTCTTCACTTTAGTTCTCTTTGCGCTGCTGCTGTTGCTGTTGTCCTACCGCTCGTTTCTACTTTCTCGTCTCTACAGATTAACGTCTGGAAGGTACTGCATGGCTTTGATTCTTATATTTCGTATTCTTCATGATACTGTGGGTCACCTGAGTAGAAAATAAGTGGTCTGCTCTGCTCGTTATAGAGAGATATTTGTTATAGAAATTGTCATTAAAGACTAACAAAGGAAGATATTTCTAACACCCACCCCTTCCCTGGGAAGTACTGACTTCCTGAGATTTGGGATTCTTTATGATGCTGCAGGTCTCCTGAATCGAAAATACGGTTTTGATCTTGGCTCTGTTAAGGGTCCGCTATACCTGACGGTGCATTTTTTGCCGCCCATAAGATTAACATTGCGAGCGGCGATTCATTTTCAAGGTTTACCCTAGGTTGGAAAGACACAAAATTTTGCCTGTACCTAGCCCTAACAATGTTCTAGGGAGTGTTCGAAGCAGATTTCCCAGTTTATTACTGGTTTTCGAGATACAGCACTTTTCTTGAGGTATGCGATGCTAGCCTTTGCAAAACAGTTGCAATAAAAGAAACCAGTGAGAAATTGGGAAATCTGCTTCGAACACTCCCTAGAACATTGTTAGGGCTAGGTACAGGCAAAATTTTGTGTCTTTGCAACCAAGGGTAAACCTTGAAAATGAATCGCCGCTCACAATGTTAATCTTATGGGCGGCAAAAAATGCATCGTCAGGTATAGCGTCCTCTTAAAGTGATTTTATACCACCGGCCTCTACAATTATTTCTTTCTAGGTCAAAAATATTGGCCGACATGGAAGAATCCGACAAGGACAGATACCTGGATGTGGTTGACTACGTAGTTTTCGGAACTCTTCTGGCGCTTTCTGGACTCATTGGCATCTACTTTGCATTTCGGCTAAGGCGGAAACGGAATGCGACAATGGAATATCTAACTGGTGGTAAAAATATGGGAGTGTTTCCTGTCTCAATGTCCTTGGTCGCCACGTAAGATATTATTTTATTTCTGTCCATGGCGAGTCGTTGTTATAGTAGCGCCACCCTGACCTGCCGGGCCCGAGGGCATTCTGCACTGTTCACTGTTCGCAGAATGCCTTTGGGCCAGGCAGGTCAGAGTGGCGCTACCATAGTTGTATATGTAATACCCCTCACAGTGTGTTGAAGATAGGCAGGAGGACTGGCCGTCCAGAACGAATTACGCTGTCACGAATAACCCCAGCTTCCATGTTTTCAGCGAAATCTCCGGAATCGCCCTTCTTGGAGTGCCATCCGAGGTTTACGTGTACGGGATTCCAATTTGGGCCCTTACCATTGCAACACACCTAGCCCTTTCAGCTGTGGCTATGTTTTTCATTTCTGTCTTGTACAATCTTGAGATAACTTCGGTGTACGAGTACCTGAATTTGAGGTTCAGCCCCACCGTTCGCACTGTAGGCTCTATTTTATTTTTGGTGAAAATGGTGAGTTCATCGCATGGAATTTTATATTTAAGAGGGCCGACATTGAGGGCCTACATTACCTCGCAGCTTAAAAAAAGTCCTTGGCTTGAAGACACAGATGCTATTTTAAAGAAATAACTGAGTAGTGATGCACGATGAAAGAACAAGAACAAGAAACGGTATTTCTTGTTCTTGTTCTCGCAAAGCGACTCTTCTTCTTGCCATGAAAATCCTATATTGTTCTTGTTCTTGTTCTTGCAGTAGAAATCATTTCTTGCTCTTGTTCTTGTTCTTGCTGTGAGAGTCTTGCAATTTCTTGCATACACATGGAATTTTATGCTGTTAAAATGTGGTTTTTTGCCTACCGAGCGGCCATTTCAAGTGCAATCTATCGTCGCATAGTCTGCAGAGTTTTTCGCAAAAAATATGGACTGCAATCCATGAATGAAGCTTTGGAAAAAATCTGCCTAGGTTTATGCAAGACTCCTGCGAGAACTCTTGCAAGAGTTCTTGTTCTTGCAAGTCACTTCTTGTTCTTGTTCTTGCAGCCAAAACAACTCTTGTTCTTGCTCTTGTTCTTGTTCTTGCATGCAAGAAGTGCAAGAACAAAAGCAAGACAAGAAATTTTCGTGCATCACTATAACTGAGTGATGGTCAAACGAATTATTGCTGACAACCATGTTACCAACAGAAAATTGCTGCATGGGTACCATACCTATACCGGGATCTCGATCATGTTGCTGTCAGCTGTAGTGTTATTGCTTTAGACCACAGTGAAGCCTCAGTTGTTTCTGGTCTCTCTGTTTCGCAGGTGCTTTACTCCCCTATAGTTATTTACGTTCCGGCTCTCGCTTTGTCCCAAGTGTCAGGCATCAGCAGGGAGACGTTGATTCCCATCTTCTGCATCGTCTGCGTCTTTTACACTACTTTGGTACGAGCTTTCATCCCTTTGTAGGTACAGAAATCCCTTTTGGGTCCATACCTGACAGACCCGCTGAATTTTGACAATCCGGAAGGAGCGAACCTCTGCCAAAATTTTTCGTGAATGTACAATATTAAAGGGTTTAGGCTGGATTTCACCACTTTAACGTGAAGACTATCGTGTACACGATAGCGCTATCGTATCGGTAAAAAATGTTAACGGCTTTCACCATGCACCGTTATCGTTTCGTTAGCTTTCGCGTGGTTTATCCGTGCGTTAGCGAAAACGATAACTTTCATACCTGCGACTCATTTGGTGTAGTCTAATGTAGTCTAATCAACATTTTAACTTCTCTCTCCGAAAAAATAGGGTTTTTTTTCACGTTTATTTGCTTGAAATTATTGAAATAAATTTGACGTAAACAAAGCAAACGAATTCTAGTGACACGACAAATTTAACGACATGATAATTTTTTCGTCTGCTTTACCGAAACAAAAGCTACTTATTCGATCGTTAAAAGGCACTATCGTGAGTTGTTGAAATTCAGACTTAATACACACATAAAAGAATCAATAAAATATAAAATATTTTATTTATATAGCTCCACTCAATTCCTCAAATAATAAACAGCCTTTTTTCGTTTGTTCCGTCAGGGAGGCATAAAAGCAGTAATTTGGACGGACACTCTGCAGACGATGCTGATGCTAGCGGGTGTGGTAACTGTAGCTGTGCTGGGTACCATCGATGTAGGAGGTGTCCAGAACGTGTACCTGAAGAACAAAGATAGTGGACGTCTAGAATTTTTTAAGTAAGCCTGAAGATTTGGGAATGACACGGAGTAAGAACAGAGTGACCCATAGCTACCCATCGCAACTTTCTTCCAATATTAGAATTTTTTCTTTTTCTTTCTGAAGAAGAAGATCCCATTTCTTCCTTTCGGCAAGAGTTACCTCACTAATTTTGCTGGGAAACCTCACTAGTGTTAACTTGTACAACCTTTTCTAGCACTTCATGGGACCCAACAGTTCGGTACACCTTCTGGAACGTATTGATCGGGAAATTTTTCAGCCAGATGGCGTCCTATACCGTTGACCAGTCCAGGGTGCAAAGATTCCTAGCAGTACCCTCTCCCAAGCACACAAGGATGTAAGTGGAAATTTTGGTCATGAGCCGGGATGAATAGCCGTTCCTAGGCCATGCGAGCCTACAAGTTAGCCTTGCCTATTATAGCCTGTCCTCCTAGAGACAGCAATTTACCCGTGTAGGTACTGTCACGATACGATATATTCTTACGAGGGGTTAACCACTCCAGGAATCTCGTTGGGAATCATTTGAAATCTTTATGAAATCTTAGGGAATCTTGGATTTTTTTTTTGAGTTACCTTTTCGGGGTTCATCTTTCTATGAACATCGTTGGGAATCTTTGGAAATTTTTAGGGAATCTCAGGGAATCACAAAGAATCTCTTGCATGGAGTGGTTACCCCCTCGTATTCAGAACATCAGATGGTTAATCAGTTTTGTTGACATCAAAGACTTAAAGAACATGGCACTGAAGTAAACGACGCATGCATCACAGACAAACATGAGACCCAGCGAAATTGCTTTACTGTTCTAGAGTAATGGCCATCTTCTTTGTTGGAGGTGACCTTCTGGTGGGTCTCAGCTGCTACACCGGACTGTTAATCTACACAGCTTTTGCTGAGTGCGATTCTGTATCGACAGGCACCGTCAGAAAAGCTGACCAGCTCCTCCCATATTTCGTAATGCAACTCACCCACCGTATACCTGCGCTGCCTGGAATTTTTATGTCCGGGATTTGCAGTGCTGCACTGAGGTAGGCATAGTTAAGGGTCCGCTATACCTGACGGTGCATTTTTTGCCGCCCATAAGACTAATATTGCGAGCGGCGATTCATTTTCAAGGTTTACCCTTGGTTGGAAAGACACAAAATTTTGCCTGTACCTAGCCCTAACAATGTTCTAGGGAGTGTTCGAAGCAGATTTCCCATTTTTTTTACTGGTTTTCGAGATACAGCACTTTTCTTGAGGTATGCGATGCTAGCATTTGAAAAACAGTTGCAATGAAAGAAACCAGTGAGAAATTGGGAAATCTGCTTCAAACACTCCCTAGAACATTGTTAGGGCTAGGCACAGGCAAAATTGTGTGCCTTTCCAACCAAGGGTAAACCTTGAAAATGAATCGCCGCTCGCAATGTTAATCTTATGGGCGGCAAAAAATGTATCGTCAGGTATAGCGTCCTCTTAAGGCTTTGCACTAGCTGACTGCCTTCAGGGAAGTGCTTTAGAGCTTTAAATCACTTCTCTAAAGTACCTTATAGTGCATGCCTCGTACCGGACAGATCTATCGAACAGATTTATTTAGTGCAATCGCACAATGCACTATAGCAAACTTTAAGAAGCTCTACTGCTGACCAATGCATTTTGTGCAAAATTTTTGTATTTCAGTACTATGTCTACTGGATTAAACTCATCATGCTGCGTTATAATGGAAGACATCATCAAACCTCTTCTTAAGAAGCCGATGACGGAAGCTAGAGCTTCCTTTTATATGAGAGCCATCACCATCTTCTTAGGGTGCCTCTGTTTGCTGTTAGCGTTTCTTGTCGAGAAAGTAGGAAGCATCTACCAGGTAAGCACTACTGAAACTGACTGAGTCTAGTTAGGAGAACTAAATTGCAGTCAGATTTGTAGATTGAGCGGTAAACGTCGCCTCTTTTGACTAATTCTGCGCTGGTGTTTGAGATCTGGTTGGCCTAGCGATGGAAACGCATCACCGTTTTTTACACACCCTTTCCTATTTTCAGGTCTTTACCAGCCTCAGAAGCATAAGTGACGGCCCCCTTCATGGCATATTCTGTTTGGGAATGCTCTTTCCTTGGGCGAACACCATAGGCGCATTGGTCGGGGGGCTGACGGCTTCCCTCCTTCTGGGCTGGATGACATTTGGGTCTCAGATTGCCATCCACAGCCAACAGATTGTGTACCCGAAGAAAAATGTGTCCGTAGACGGCTGTGACAACGCGACCTTGACGAATTTCTGGCTGAATAAATCGAACATTACAGATTATGACATTTCACCTCGGTAGGTCATTTTATTATTCCAAATTTTTATATATTTTATTTTTATTTAGAAATTTATAAAATCCCAAGAACTTGGCATTAATGTATTGCTATGTTTACCTAGGGAGTGTTTGTTGTATACCTATACAATGGGGATTTACCCACAGGTATAATTTACTACGAGTATTCATTCACAAAATTTTGAAAGTTGAGTTCCCCCTGCCGCCAATGGGGCAAGTCAAGGCTCATCATGAAATAATTCCATCCGTCTGGAGTAGGTCTCGGGCCATCTTCCTTCGTATCACAGTGTCCTGTCGGCCAGTATAGGTATACATACTACACTATAGTACGGCCAGCCTGAAATGCCTGGCCCGAGGGCATTCTGCACTGTTCACCTTACACAGTATGCCCTCGGGCCAGGCATTTCAGACTGGCCGTACTATACCTAGTTCTGATGGTACGGGCAATGCACCTAACCGGATACTTTCTATTTTTCCTATTTCAGGGAGCCACCATTCCCACTGTACACCATTTCCTACCTGTATTACTCAGCCATAGGATTTTTGACAGTGTTGGTGGTGGGAATGATCGTGAGCTGCCTCACAGGCTTAAATGACCCTGCTCAAATGGATCCTCGCCTGTTCAGCCCCGCCATCCAAAGATTCCTGAAAACTGGACGGCGCGAGGCAAGACTTGCAAAAAGAAGGGTCAGTGACATTCCTGTACCTAATCATTGTCAGATTTCAACAGTTGCTAATGTCTACTATAATGCCCCCTTAAAGTTCACTATAGCGCTATCCTCCCGATAAGAAACTGAAGAGCTTTTCACGGTTCTGCCGATAGCACTAATTGGATTATACAATATTATTTTTCTTCTCTTTTAGCGGAAAACTAACAATCCTGGTTTCAAAAAACAGAATACTCCACTTCTAGCTGATATACCTAAATACAGACTACAGCTATCTGTCGGAGAGAACGAGAACGATCATCTCTAGTAAGCGATCGATGGAGTGCTGCTGAAATTTCAAATACAGATGGCAGATACTACTTTATTTTGAGTTATAAAATAAATTCAAAATAAACTTGTAAATAAATATATTATTTAGCTTATTGTATAGGTATCTATTAGCTTAGCATCATGCATGCATATTTCAGTGAACGCTCCTATATTTTTTTAAGGCTAACTGAAGTGTGACATTCATGTAACCAATAAAAAATTGCTGGCACCGGGATTCGAACTCTGGACCTTAGTCGTGTGAGCCTAGTGTTTTACCACTATAGACAACTGTGAGGTCACTCACTGACCCGTGACGTCACGAGTTATTTAAGCTACCAAATATAGCAGCTCCTTTGTAGATTAAACTGTGATTAAGTTCGCAATTGGTAAATTGGGCACTTTAGAATTTCGCTGAAGGTCTCTGCAATGTCATGAATTTGATGTATGACTATGAACTTCTGGTTATCCTGTTACTTTCTCGCCCGTATGGAATACATGGGCTGAGAAAGTTATGTATTCGTGCAAAATTTCAATTTTGAGATTTTGGGTTTCCCATGATCCTGGAGGTCCCTCGAGTCCAAAAAAGTGGGTTTTAAAAAATTTTCCATAAATGGAAATCACGTTTTTGATTGATTAAGACGAATTTTGTAACAACCCTAATCGACAGATTTCCTTGAAAATTGGTGAAAATGGTCTCAGATAGATGTTTCAAGGTAATTTCCAATAGATTTTCAATTACTTGAAAATTAAGTCCGTGACATGGAAAATAGAAAACACGTACTATGCGCGTCGAACGACACTTCACCATTTGACGGATATGTTTGAAATCCGGTGAGTAGGTGCCTAAAATTATTGTCCAGTGTATGGCAAAATATTTTTTAGAAAAAGTTAAAATTTTGGTCCAAAAAAAATAAATTACGTAAAAAAAAAATCAAAATTTTCGATACCGCTGGCGTAAAAATTGCGAGAAAGTAAAGTGCGACCATTGTCGGACCCTTTATTTTATATTTGTCGTCAGACACGAGAACAAGAATGTTTGCAACAGAGAAAAACTGTTAGAATTTTTGGAAAACTTTTTTTATGTTTTTATAAATTTGCAAATAGTACTTCTAGCAAATTTTTATTACCGTCAAAATGCTCTCCCATGTGACAAGGAAGTCTGAACAATAGAACAAGATCAAGAACAAGAAACGCACTATCTTGTTCTTCTTCTTGCTCGTCCATATCACTACTCTCAAGGTCTTTTCCTATTGGTGCCGTAGTGCTGACCACCGTCAGCATGGCGTCCAGTCTGCTTTCAGTACTTCTCCAGTGATGTATCATCCAAAATATTTTTTGTTTCTTATAATTTTCACCAGTAAGTGAAAGTGGCTAACAATGGATTCTCCGCAGGACTTTCGCTACTTTGACGTCCTTGACTATGTGGTATTTGGGACTCTGCTGGCTTTTTCGGCCCTCATTGGGGTCTATTTTGCGTTCTTTGCCAAGCAGAAACAGAACACGGCTGCTGAATATCTCTTGGGGAGCAAGAAGATGGGTGTTTTTCCAATTTCTATGTCCCAAATATCCAGGTATGGTAGTACTTACCTTATTTTGTCGCATCACCAAAAAGAAGTTAAAATAAATAAGGCATAGTAAGACATGCACACTTTATGAGGAAACTATTGGATATTTAAATGTTCTGAAATATAATATGTCTTTTTACGGCCGAAATTAACAGGCTGTGTTATGATTTTACGATCGGTTAATTTCGGGCAAACTTTTTGTCGACAAAACCACTCGAGAAAATTTGACTGTACCTAGGTCAAACTGAACAAATCATCCATTGTGTGAATAAGAACTCACGAAAAGTGAGACAGTAAGGAACTACCTAGGTATTTGAAGAAAATTACCTAAAACTATTTTTTGATCCCTCAGCTACATCTCAGGTATCGCTCTGCTGGGATTTCCATCGGAAATGTATGTTTACGGGACTCAGCTGTGGGTGCAGGTGTTTACGGAGTTGCTGACCTCTGTAGTCATGGCCATGGTTTTCATCCCAGTTTTCTATAACCTCCAGATAACCTCTTCCTACGAGTACCTAAACAGAAGGTTCAGTCCTACAGTTAGAACCTTAGGTTCCATCCTATTTCTGTGTAAAATGGTATGTTGATTTACCTTACTTTTTTATTTTATTTTTTAGAAGTGCTAGAACGTAAGATGGTCACCATTGGTTTTTTTTTCTCAGCAAACTCAGGAGAATGAGGAAGAAGAGGCTTTATGTCAATACAATTAGAAAGTTTTCTTCTGTTATTCTTAAATAAGAAAGACGTTATTTGGAGAAGACCAAGTTAAATCTTTCTTGATAAAACAAAAAGAACGGCAGTAAAAATCTTTCTTTTTCTTCTTTATCTCAAATTGCATCTGTATCAATATACGGGGAGGTATATAGGCTTAGGATTGAATCGCGATATGTACATGTACCTGAGTTCAGTTGTTTTTTCAGATGTTTTACATACCTATAGTGATCTATGTGCCAGCTTTAGCTTTCTCGCAAGTCACTGGATTCAAACTGGAAGCTCTTATTCCAGCAGTTTGTTTGGTCTGTATATTCTACACAACTTTGGTAAGGAAGCATTAAGAAATTTTCTCTTTCTTAGATTTTCAGGCAAGGCCGTACCCAGGAAAATATTTCGGGGGGGGGGGGGGGGGGGGTTTAGGTACCTAAGTAGCACGAAACTATATTTTCTCCTTCAAAACTTAATTCTCTCTAGTGTAAAGCCGAATAGTTTCGGGGGGGGGGTTTGAACCCCCCTAACCCCCCCCCCCCCCTGGGTACGGCCTTGTTTTCAGGTATACAAAGTAGGTACACGCTTACATAGTTACACACCAAAGATAAAGATAGGGTTTCAGTGTACTTACTGTTCAACTGATACTTGTACTATTGTACTCGATAAACGTATCTAGAAAGGTTTTGGCAACTTCCAGGGCGGTATAAAAGCCGTAGTGTGGACAGACACTCTTCAGATGATGCTGATGCTCACTGGTGTCATCACTGTTGCGGTCATGGGTACATCTGACGTAGTCAGACTGGTGTCATCAGACTGGTGTCATCACTGTTGCGGTTATGGGTACATCTGACGTAGTCAGACTGGTGTCATCAGACTGGTGTCATCAGACTGGTGTCATCAGACTGGTGTCATCAGACTGGTGTCATCACTGTTGCGGTTATGGGTACATCTGACGTAGTCAGACTGGTGTCATCAGACTGGTGTCATCACTCGATAAACGTATCTAGTATGTGTCATCTGACTGGTGTCATCAGACTGGTGTCATCACTCGATAAACGTATCTTAGTAGGTGTCATCACTCGATAAACGTATCTAGTATGTGTCATCTGACTGGTGTCATCAGACTGGTGTCATCACTCGATAAACGTATCTAGTAGGTGTCATCAGACTGTTGGCATCAGACTGGTGTCATCACTCGATAAACGTATCTAGTAGGTGTCATCAGACTGGTGTCATCACTCGATAAACGTATCTAGTAGGTGTCATCAGACTGGTGTCATCACTCGAAAAACGTATCTAGTAGGTGTCATCAGACTGGTGTCATCACTCGATAAACGTATCTAGTAGGTGTCATCAGACTGGTGTCATCACTCGATAAACGTATCTAGTAGGTGTCATCAGACTGGTGTCATCACTCGATAAACGTATCTAGTAGGTGTCATCAGACTGGTGTCATCACTCGATAAACGTATCTAGTAGGTGTCATCAGACTGGTGTCATCACTCGATAAACGTATCTAGTAGGTGTCATCAGACTGGTGTCATCACTCGATAAACGTATCTAGTAGGTGTCATCAGACTGGTGTCATCACTCGATAAACGTATCTAGTAGGTGTCATCAGACTGGTGTCATCAGACTGGTGTCATCAGACTGGTGTCATCAGACTGGTCTCATCACTCGATAGACGTATCTAGTAGGTTTTGGCAACTTCCAGGGCGGTATAAAAGCCGTAGTGTGGACGGACACTCTTCAGATGATGCTGATGCTCACTGGTGTCATCACTGTTGCTGTCATGGGTACATCTGACGTTGGAGGGGTACAAAATGTCTACCAGAAGAACTACGACAGCGGACGCCTTGAGTTCCTCAAGTAAGGTATTCCGGTATCTATATGGTTGCCATTATTATTTAGGCAACATTTGAGCAAAATGAAGCAAGTTACAAGGTGCCATAGTGTGCTACATTCCCGCATGATCCTTGTTATAGCCACGAAGTAATAAGAGCTTATAGCAGTTAGTTAGCAGAGGGTTGGGGGGGACAAGCCCAGCAACTAGACCGTTTTCAAGAACTATCCATTGTGCTCAGCTGGCAGGACTACCAAATACCAGCTCCCCAGCCATCGAGTAAACAATAGGGACCTACAGTTTTAGGTGGGTTCCGAACCACCACAGCCTCGATATACATTTCACTTGACATGCTGAACATATCAGAGGTGAATGCCGAGCAGAAAAACTTTTTGGTAGGATTGGGATCGAACCGGTGTGACCCGGCTCTCACTGCTCCTCAAAAGTCGACCATTTAGTCCACTCGGCTATCGAGGCCGTTAAGTAATAAGAGCTAGGTACTTTAATGCCCAAAAAATCATGGCAACATTACTTACAAACTATGCCAAATGTTTTTTTCAGCACTTCTTGGGACCCGACAATCCGCCACACACTATGGAATGTGTTGATTGGAAAATTTTTTCACCATTTGGCAGCTTGCACTATCAACCAAGCAATGGTACAACGATGTCTCGCTATGCCGTCTCTAAAGAAAGCTCGCATGTATGTTAAAGCCATTCCTGATGCCTGATGCAATATAATAATTATTTGTTCTGTAATATAATAAGTAAGTACTAATGGCTTAGGACATTTTTGTACTTCACAAACAACAATTTCCTTTGAATGAAGTCGGAGGTGGGGGGGAGGGGGGGGGGGGGGGAGGAATAACTGCCTACCTAATCATTTCCAAAACGGTCCAAGTCGTAAATTTTTTATTGATATTAAAATAAGATAGCTTCAAATATTTTTCATACCTACGCAACTTTTTTACTATCGCCAATTTCTTTGATATGTTTCGCTCTCCAGAATCTCCAGAGATCCACGAATCTACAACATTTGTAATAAAGTATTTTTTTGTTGTTATTTTAGCACTATAGCAATTTTCGCGATAGGGATAATGGTTTTATGCAGCCTGAGTTTCTACACTGGCCTTGTGATCTACACTGCTTTCGCTGAGTGCGATCCTGTATCGTCAGGTACCATCAGCAAAGCTGACCAGCTCCTCCCGTACTTCGTCATGAAAATCACAAGTCATGTACCTGCCCTGCCTGGAATTTTCGTCTCTGGGGTGTTCAGCGCTGCTCTCAGGTATGATTCATTTCTTTGTAGGATTTTTTTGACTTTTCCACCGTTTCAATTTTTTTTTGTGATCGACTCTCTGACATCTGACCATTGGTCTTTTCAATTTTCTCTTGAAATCGCAGCACTATGTCCACTGGGCTGAACTCCATGTGCGGAGTAATCCTCGAAGACTTTGTCAGACCTCTTCACAAGAAGCCAATTTCCGAGGGGCGAGCCTCATTCTACATGAAAATCATCACGGTCATCTTGGGTATACTGTGTGTTCTTCTGGCTTTCGTCGTGGATAAGCTGGGAGGAGTGATTCAAGTAAGGAAAGAAAAAGAATTCCGTCCATTTAGCCGCGCTGCAGTTTTTGGTAGCATGGAGTAGGATAGAAAGCTGGGCCAGCTGGAGCGGCGCCTGCGTTCCTTAGTCACATCACAGTATCAAAACACACATTCTAGTTAAGAATTCCACCATTATTTTAACGTACAGTTAAAGTCAGTAACTGTATCTTTCCGTTAAGAGGACGGTGCATTTTTTGCCGCCCATAAGATTAATATTGCAAGCGGCGATTCATTTTCAAGGTTCACCCTTGGTTGGAAAGACACAAAAGTTTGCCTGTACCTAGCCCTAACAATGTTCTAGGGAGTGTTCGAAGCAGATTTCCCAATTTCTCACTGGTTTCTTTTATTGCAACTGTTTTGCAAATGCTAGCATCGCATACCTCAAGAAAAGTGCTGTATCTTGAAAACCAGTAAAAAAATGGGAAATCTGTTTCGAACACTCCCTAGAACATTGTTAGGGCTAGGTACAGGCAAAACTTTGTGTCTTTCCAACCAAGGGTAAACCTTGAAAATGAATCGCCGCTCGCAATGTTAATCTTATGGGCGACAAAAAATGCACCGTCAGGTATAGCGGACCCTTAAGGTATAGCCGAAAACTTTATCTTCCCGATAAATGTCTACTAGCTAACGTTACGATATGGGCGCTATCGGAGGATGGCGAAAGGCACCAACTTGTTCTGTTCGGGAGGTTAAACGCTAAAGTGAGCTTTTAGGGTTGAATGTTTTATGGGTTGAATTTTGGAATTGGTGAAGTATAAGCAGAAGCACTGCATTTTGATGGATCATAGAGTAGTCTCTCCCTATAGCGACCATCGCTATAGTTATAAAAAAGGTCGCAATAGAGAGGTTGACATTGTGGAGAAAGGGGAAAGGGGAACCTAGCTTTCACCCGTTATAGAGAGGTCTCTACAGTCGTTATAGAGAGTTGCATTACATTTATTTTTTTCAGGCTTCAGGCAGCCTCGGTGGGATAACTGGAGGTACTCTTCTCGGGATGTTCAGCCTGGGGATGTTGTTTCCCTGGGCGAATGCGACGGGAGCTCTTGCTGGGGGCGCCAGCGCAGCTATTTTCGTTGGCTGGATGTCTTTCGGGTCTCAGGTGTCAATCCACGCAAAACGACTTGACTTTCCGAAGAAACCGGTATCCGTCGACGGCTGTGACAACGCAACTCTCGCTAGCTACTGGAGCTCCAGGCCTGACCCTCTGGATATAGCGGATGCTCAAGTGTAAGGGTGGATTGGACCAGTTTCTAAAGTCAGCAATAGTGTTAACCTCCCGATAGCGCCGTTATCATAACTGTAGCTATAGTGGGTTAAGAATGCAGACACTTTATTAGAGAAAGAAACATTATTCTTGTCTTCTTAATAACAGGCTAAGAAGACTGATGGAGTGCATGTATAAGCTAACTGTTGTTACTGGCCCATCTTACAAAGTTGACCGTCTTTTAGGTAGATTTCGAAGAAAAACCTACCTATTGTAGTCGTACCAGTAGTCTCACTTTTGAAAAATTTCTTCACGGTTCTTCTTTTTATGACCCCTGGATCCCAAAACCACCATCAGTTCAAAAGTTTATATATATATAAATATATATATATATTCTTATATATATATCATTTTCACTTCCTTGTGAACACGCTAGGAGCTGTATTTTTGAAAAATAATAGGTTTTGACTATTTAATAAAATATAAGGGACTAAAAACTCGGTCGAGTTCGTTAATGGGGGAAATCGGGTGAAGGGGGGGAAAATGGGGGGACTTTTTCGAAATCTGGTTTTTTGGCCATAACTCCCTTAATATTGCAACTATTGAAACGTGGTTTTTCTCTGAGGGTCGTCTAACAGTATTACCTACAACTTGTCTATGTAACGTTTTTTGATCCCACCCTTAATGGTTGAATAAGGGTGTAAAAACAGGGTTTGGCACACAAAAAAAAATCATAACTTGTGTCTTAGGGGTGCTATCGAGTTCTTTCATTTTGTAATGCATTTGCCTAAATATTTCCTACTTTTGTCTGAAAACGTTTTTCGTCCGACACACCGTTTATAGGCAGGGGGTGGGGGTTGAATTTTCAAAACGTCATAACTCACTTATTTGGTGAGATATCGAGTTTATTCTTTTTTCTATGAGTTTCTATTAATAATATCCACAACTTTTGTCTGAAAAAGTTTTTTGTAAAATCACTTTAATTTTTTTGTTAAGGGGGGGGG
Source organism: Mesopsocus fuscifrons (assembly GCA_950004255.1). Taxonomy (NCBI): domain Eukaryota; kingdom Metazoa; phylum Arthropoda; class Insecta; order Psocodea; family Mesopsocidae; genus Mesopsocus; species Mesopsocus fuscifrons. The sequence continues at coordinate 19,479,096 of OX465376.1, read as the reverse complement.
GGGTGAAATTTCAAAAGTCAATTCCCCCGTTGTTATTGTAGAGAATGCATTTGGGTCAACTGAAAATCTTCTTAACCGTCATTCTAAATGATTTTAGACTGCTTTTAGTGGATGGAAGTAATCTTCGAAATCTACCTACGCCTTTCGGGGCTGCCGAAAGGGATTTTTTACTTTCTCGCCCGTATGTAATACATGGGCTGAGAAAGTTATGTTATCGTGCAAAATTTCGATTTTGAGATTTTCATTGCAAAAGGCGTTTCAGAGGTCCTAGATACCAAAAAAGTGGTTTTTAGGTCATGTCCGTCCGACGTACGTACGTACGTACGTACGTACGTACGTCCGTCCGTCCGTCCGTCCGTTTGTCTGTAGCGCGGCTACAGGTCACACCAGTCAACCGATTTGGCTCAAATTTGGAATATAGATGTCTAAAATCAGTTCCGAGATACATTTTTAATATAATTTTGATTACTCAAAAATTGCGCCCACTATTGTCAAAAAAGTGTCAAAAAAAATTCAAAATCGTGTTTTTGTCTACTCAAGACGCATTTCACGGTACGGTAATAAAGTTATAACCTTCAAATTTTGCAGTTGTGTTCCCAGATAGATGCTCCAGGATCATTTTCATTATTTTTGAGATGGGCCAAATATTTGGGCCAAACTTGGCCCATACGTGAAAATCTTGGCCCCATGAACAGTATTAGCCGGAATTTCACAAAAATCCATAAACTTGTGCTTAATAACATGACTTAAAGGTTTGTCGAAGAAATATTCAATCAATTCAAAATTGCGGCCAATATAGGCAAAATAAAGTCAAAAATAGGAAAAAAAACTAGAATCTCGTTTTTGATTGGTCAAGACGGATTTGGCACTACAGTTATTAAGTTAGATCCTTGTAATTTCGCAATAGTGTTCCCAAATAGATGCTACAGGATCATTTTTATAATTTTTGAGATGGGCCAAATACTTGGGCCAATATTGGCATTATCGTAGGAAAAAATTTCCAAAACTAGAAATCACGTTTTTGATTGGTTAAGACGGATTTGCAACAACCCTAATCGACAGATTTCCTTCAAAATTGGCGAAAGTGGTCTCAGATAGATGCTTCAAGGGCGTTTTCAATAGATTTTCATTTACTTAAAAATTAAGACGGTGACATGCAAAATAGAAAACATATACTTTGCGCGTCGAACGACACTTCACTGTTTGACGGATATGTTTGAAATTCGGTATGCAGGTGCCTAAAAGTATCGTCCAGTGTAAGGCAAAATACTTTTTAGAAAAAATTAAAATTCTGACAATTATTCACGTAAAAAAAAAAATCAAATTTTCGATAAAAATTGCGAGAAAGTCAAGTGCGACCATTGTCGAACCCTTTATTTCTCATAAGGTGACCCTATCAGACCCTTCTCTTATACACAAGGACCCTCTTCTTAACCTGATATTTAAGAAGACAAGGACACTGTTTATTTCTCAGATAAAGTGTAGGTCTTGTTAGGATAATTGAGACCGATAGACAGGTCTGCGCTAATTTTGGCTTGATTATTGTTCCAGGGAGCCACCATTCCCTCTGTTCACAGTCTCCTACGTCTACTTTGCTACCATTGGTCTGTTCATAGTTCTTGTAGTGGGGATGATCGTCAGCTACTTCACAGGCTTTAATGACCCTGGTCAAATGGACTCTACCCTCTTTAGCCCCGTCATCCAAAAATTCCTTAAAAAGGGTCAGCAAAAGGGCCAACTTGACAAGGTGATTTTATATAATACCTGAATTTTATCTGGTACTTAGCTTATGGATGTAATGGTTTACCTGAACGGCACTGAGGTATGGAGCAAGGGTCGTGATTCTGACTAAATTACCCCTTTGTGTACGGAAGGGACCCGCCTGTAGCCCACATTAGGAAATGAGTCACACTCGAGTGACACTCGAGACAACTTCTACAGCAAAGTCTCTATATAACGAGCAATTTTCCATGGTTCCTTGGCGGAGGTTATAGAGGGAGACTACTGCGTAATCTAAAAGCCACTTATCTTGACGTTTTTCTTACAGGAGACGGGAATATCCGACCGAAAACTGCCTTAGCTGGGAACTGATCCAGCTTCTATAGAGTGCAGATTTGACAATGATAAATATTTTTGACCTTAGCCTTTTCAAAAGAAGAATGTCAAGAAAATTGAGAAAAATCTATCGATGGTTTATTGATGTATTGACAACAATAAGCGATATGGTTTTATTAACTGGAGCTTGTCTATAATGCGACCAAGGTAACCACAGACCTGACTTTCTGTCTCTATTATTCTAAGATGACATTGAACTTTGAAAGGCGACCTATCAGACCTTTCTCTTTTACAATACTCTTCAGGCCCGTCTTGTTAGGTAATTACTTCAGAAGAACCGGGGGTTGCTTCCTTGCTTGGGTGTTTTTTGGGCCAGAGGGGTAGGTATTGGCCCATCTCCGTATTGGCCGACGCTGGGCGCTGGGCCAGAGTATACAGAGAACCAATATATATATAATTTTAGAACTGTTTGGTACGTATTTTATTTTTTATTCCTAGAAACAACTTCTAATCATCAAAGCTTCAACTTTTTTTTAAAGTTGAATGAAAATAGCCTTCGAAGAACTCGTAGGTATTGTAGGTAGTAGGTACAGGTAGTATTAATTAAACAATACCTTTCCACATCTAGCTGTCGGTTTGAAGTAGTCCTTTGATCTCAAGAAAAAATTTATGAGAGGTCTGTGGTACCATTGCTGTTTGTACATGGATATAGATAGGTAGTGGCGCCATCTTGCGACATGTGGGTACCTATACCTACTTACTTGAACCTACGGAACTGGATAACTCTGGTAGTTGCACGGCCATGGCTGCTCTAAAAGCTAAACATAGTGTGCTAAAGAAACGATTGCGAATAGGACACTATGTTTAGCTTGCACTGGAGAACGAATTCCTTCGAAAGATATAAATGGTGGTGCAGATACCGTATACTAAATACAGTATGCCATAGGTACTTGTAGCTACCTATTTTAGATTTTAGGTACTATACTTGTACAGTTTATGAAAGGTCCATTAGTAAAGACATCTGATTGGAAAATATTCCTTACGCTGGGGATTGAACCCAGACCCCTGACCACTCAGCACAAAACTTATACTATATTTTTCAAGACTAATACTTCGTCCATGAAAAAAAAAATCTTCTATTAACAGTTCTTAGATAACAAGTCTTTGTGTGCTCTGTCTTTTGCATATCACGGTCGTAGGCGCAACCAGTCAGTCTTCTGTTTGATCTTTGCGCTGTCGTACGCATGTATGTACGAGTATGTTAGTGATGTTTTTCGTCGAACCCCAGTGATCAGGTTTAGAAAAATAGTGAAAGCGACTCAAAAAACATGGATTCCTCGCACGATTTTCGATATTTTGACGTTCTTGACTATGTCGTTTTTGGAACCCTTCTTGCATTTTCTGCCCTTATTGGAGTGTATTTTGCGTTTTGCGCAAAACAGAAACAAAATACCACTGCTGAATACCTCATGGGCAGCAAAAAGATGGGGATTTTTCCCATTTCTATGTCCTTGATTGCCAGGTAAGTGATATTTTAGAAGGTCTCAAATAAGTAGGTACCTTCCTAGGTAAGAAGGTGTATAGGTAGCGTTTGTCTCATAAGAATAGCCAAATTATTCCAAGAGGGTTTCGCGTTCCCTTAATAAGGAGTAGGGAATGCCAGCTAAAATGCATTACTTAATTTTTTAAGCCGAAACAGTGGTGAATTAACTAATCTACAACAGGATAATAAGGTCAAACACTCATTCGCGGGTGGCAGAAATTCATAATCAGCTGCAGTATAACCTTAACCTGTATTTTTCTCTCTCAGCTACATCTCAGGTATCGCTCTTCTGGGGTTTCCTTCAGAGATGTACACTTACGGAACACAGCTGTGGGTGCTGATCGTTGCTGAGGTCTTCACAGCTGTTGTAATGGCTGTAGTCTACATCCCTGTCTTCTACAAGCTGCAGATCACATCTTCCTACGAATACCTGAATAAGAGATTCAGCCCTACTGTTAGAACTCTGGGTTCACTACTTTTTTTGTGCAAAATGGTAGGTTTAATGTCAAAGAAGACTATCTGACATCTAATCAGTGTTTATTTACGATTCTTCAGAGGATGTTTTGTATACTGAATTATAAGACTAGGTTTTATCATCATCACTAGGTTTTGAACCTAGACCACTCGGACCTTGTGAAGCGGGCCTTAACATTCTTGCGTTAGGTCCATCATATACTAAATTGAATATGTTTCAGATGCTCTACATACCTATAGTGATCTACGGCCCAGCCTTGGCCTTCTCCCAGGTCTCAGGCTTCAGCCTGGATGTTCTGATTCCAGCAGTCTGTATAGTCTGCATTTTTTATACAACACTGGTAAGCAATAGGGGGGTATCCTAGCGAAGGTAGGTATATAGAATTTTTTGAAGACGAAACCGAAGCAACCTCGGCCGTGAGTCCCTATTCAGTGGATGACCTTCACTCTCTTAAAATTGAGCACACAACAGCCTCAATAGCAAAGTGGTCTAAATGGCTGTCTTTAATAGACCACGGGTTCGATCCCGACCCTACCAAAGTTTTTCTGACCGACCTTTGATGTATTTAGTATGCTCCCACCCTTCTACGTCTACCACCGCGCACGTTGAACTGCTGATAAATAGAAACTGCTCTGTGTTTACTCTATTTGGTATTCCGTGGATGTTCGGGATAGCTGACACTGATTTAGAGTTTCCGTTTAACGCATAGGGAAAGCTAAACCAGCATGGAGGCTGCGATCAATCATATGTGTCAGCATCAACTTGCTGAGCTTATTTATCTCAAATCAAGGTTACGTGTTCTTTGCCTATATACTTTCTCACTAGTGAAAAAAAGTTGTTTCGGAAAAACGTCTCTAGCGCCTATACCGTTCATCCTATTTTGATGCAATTTTGTGCAAACCTGTCTAAAAGTACGATTCAGGTATAATCAAAAGGAATTTTAGGTGGGATGAAAAATAAACCAGTTATTGCCTAAAATACGAAAAATAATTCTGTTTCTTTCTAGGGCGGTATAAAAGCAGTTGTGTGGACGGACACTCTTCAGATGATGCTGATGCTCACTGGTGTCATCACTGTTGCGATTATGGGTACAGTCGATGTGGGAGGTTTTCAAAATGTCATTAAGAAGAATCAAGATAGCGGACGCCTTGATTTCTTCAAGTAAGGAAGGTTAGGGCGCGTGAAACGAAAATTACTCTGGTACCGGGATTTGAAGCCAGGACGTCAGTCGTATTTCTTCCGAGCTAACCTTCGTTGCTTTATTGGAGTCAGTGCTCCAGCTGATACCACAGAGTTATCAATCGAAATCAAACATCATTAATGCATTGTGTGATAATCACAAATGAATCAGTATGAACGGAATCGTTTCTTGCTTTTATCAGTAGGATTGATTAGGTATTTCCCTAAACATAATACTTTCTCGTACTCTCATAAAATGATAAACATTTTCTGAACAACCTAATTCTAGCGGTACGACGGTTCGAATCCCGGTAGCAGCAATTTTCTGTTGGAAGCATGGATATGGCACACCAAATATTCATTTAGCTTTGGCCAAAAATCAGTAGCTTTGATTAGGGTATTTGTCTTCGGGCCAAGGGCTTTAAGCACCAGTATAGTAATTTGTCACACAAATTTTTTTCTTCAGCACTTCATGGGACCCCACAGTACGTCACACTCTATGGAACGTGCTGATTGGAAAATTCTTTAGTCACATGGCAGGATGCACCATCAACCAAGCCATGGTTCAGCGATGTCTAGCCATGCCATCTCTCAGGAAAGCCCGCATGTAAGCTGAAATAATTCTTATTTTTCAGAGTAAGCCTGAACCTGAACAAAATTTAAACTGAAAATTGTCCCTTTTTTCAGGACTATTGCGATATTCGCTATCGGAATTCCAAGCTTCGTTAGCCTTAGCTGCTACACTGGTCTTGTGATCTACACAGCTTTCGCTGAGTGCGATCCTGTATCGTCAGGTACCATCAGCAAAGCTGACCAGCTCCTCCCCTACTTCGTCATGAAAATCACAAGTCATGTACCTGCACTGCCTGGAATTTTTGTATCTGGAGTGTTCAGCGCTGCTCTCAGGTATCTACTTTATGAAATCTCAGGGAATCTTGGAATTTTTTGGAGTGGTTACCCGTTCGGGGTTCATCTTTCTATAAATATCGTTGGGAATCTTTGGAAATCTTTATGGAATCCAAGTGGAATCTCAAGCAATCACTGGAGTGGTTACCCCCTCGAGTTGGATTAATAAAATGACAACAAATAAACAGTCGTATAAAGGCTGTAAGTTTCATAAGGGATTTCAAGACTTTTTTATATAACTTCCTAATGGTAGGTTTACCTCCCTCAGTTACATTTAACTGGAAGATACCCAATGTTTGATTTGTATATTAGCCCAGTGGCAGGGCATCAGGCCTTTATCGGCTGGGGAAAACCTCTTACTCTCCCAACGTTTTTACTTTCTCGCTAGCCATATATGGCGAGAAAGTATTGTTTTCGTGCAAAATTTCGAAATTGAGATTTTGGGTTTCCCATGATCCTGGGGGTCCCCTGAGTCCAAAAAAGTGGTTTCTGGAAAAAGTCTGTCCGTCCGTCCGTCAGTCCGTCAGTCCGTCAGTCCGTCAGTCCGTGCAGTGCTCTAGCGCCTATACCGTTCACCCGATTTTGATGAAATTTGGTATGGACCTGTCTAAAATCACTGCCGAGGGGCATTTTTAAGGATTTTTTGATTGGTCAAAAATTGCGGCCACTATTGTCAAAAAACCGCCAAAATAATTCAAAAATCGTGTTTTTGGTTACTTAGACAAGCGCCGACGGTACACTTTTCAATCTATAACACTGAAAATTGGTATGTGTGTTGACAAATAGATGCTTCGAGGTCATTTTTAACTAAAATTGAATTGGTTGAAAATTACGGCCGTTCTGGACCAAAGTTCGATCGTTTCGGCGCCATTCACATTTATTGACCGATTGTCATGAAATTTGGTAAATTTGTGTAGAACCATGTAACCTAAACATCTGTCGAACAGAATTTTGGTATCTTCAAAATTACGGCCGTTTTTGTCAAAAAAGTGTCGAAAATGAGTTGAGAATGAGAAACCACGTTTTTGAATGGTCGGAACGCATTTGGGACTACAGTAATAAAATGACAGACGTGAGATTTGGTATGAGTGATCTCAGATAGATGCTCGTGGGTCATTTTCAACCGATTTTCGATTGCTTAAAAATTACGCCCGCAAAAAAATCTCAAAAAACCAACAAAAAAAAATCATTCTGGGCGAGAAAGTTAAGTGCGACTGTTGTCGGACCCTTTATTTCACTTTTCTCACCATTACTGACTTAAATTTTCTTCTCTACTCTCCAGTACAATGTCAACCGGCCTGAACTCGATGTGCGGAGTAATCCTTGAAGATTTTATCAGACCTCTTCATAAGAAACCTCTCTCTGAAGGGCGTGCCTCTTTCTATATGAAGGTCATTACCGTCATCCTAGGCGCGATTTGCGTTCTTCTGGCATTTATCGTCGATAAGCTGGGAGGACTCATTCAGGTACGTATTCTATTTAGGCAGAATCACGGATTAGAATCAAGGATCATATAGTGTAGCTCGGTTAAGATGACTTGGTGACGTTCGATCTAGTTGTCTTGGTACACCCAGAATTTGTCAGGATGGTGGAGTCATCCAAACAAAGTTACAATTTACAAAACTTCGCGCCATTCCCTGGAGGGTGTTGTTTAAGTCATCTCATTAACATACTACACCAAAACTTTGAAGTTCAAGAAGTTGAAATTCAAGATATCTCTTGAAAGTATGAATTTGGTGACCTCAACGACCTATGTGCCCTTTGAAATTTTGAACCAAATTCGAACACATAAGCGATTGCCTATAAGTGGGAATATTTTCTTGAGCCAGGAAGGTATATAGCAGCAGTAAGTTGAGAAAAGTTGGGAAACTTTTCCGAGGGGTTAACCACTCGTTGGGAATCATTGGAAATCTTTATGAAATCTCAGGGAATCTTGGAATTTTTTTGGAGTGGTTACCGGTTCATCTTTCTATGAATATCGATGAGAATCTTTGGAAATCTTTATGGAATCTCATTGGAATCTCAAGGAATCTCTGGAGTGGTTACCCCCTTGAACTTTTCGTTGCTATAAATAGTCTGCAAACTAACTTCCATGTCTCCAAGTGGTCTATTCTGATACAGGTCGCTGGGTGACGTAGCGAGGTTTCCGATTATTCCAGAGAAAGCGTCTTGTGATTTTTTTATTTCTTTCCTGTTTTTGGTTTTCTAGGCTTCTGGCAGCCTAGGGGGCATCACTGCCGGCACTCTTCTCGGCATGTTCTCCCTGGGGATGTTGTTCCCCTGGGCAAACGCTGCCGGTGCGCTCGTAGGAGGCCTCAGCGGTGCCTTTCTGGTCGGTTGGATGTCCATTGGTTCTCAGTGGGCTATTCACAGCGGGCGCCTCGTTTTTCCAAAAAAACCTGTGACGATCGATGGGTGCGACAACGTCACCCTGGCTCACTACTGGAACACCAGGCCGGATCTTTTGGAAGTAGAGGACGTACGTCTGTAAGTAGGAAAAGGGTGGGTTCGTCAGATGAAAGACAGACACCGGTTTGGTGGATCCCAACCGAAAAAAATTTCCTGACGCTGGTGTTCGAACCATTGATGAGAGACACAGCTAATTTTAATGACTTTGCTTTTTTTTTTTTTTTTTTTTTTTTCAGAGAACCACCCTTCCCTCTTTACACGGTGTCGTATGTCTACTACACTCTGATAGGGATGGTAACCGTCATAGTGGTGGGGATGATCGTGAGCTGCTTCACAGGCTTAAAAGACCCAAGCGATATGGACCCTGACCTGTTCAGCCCCGTCATTCAAAGATTCCTCAAAACCAAACAGCAGAAGGCGAAGCTTGTCAAGAAAAAGGTAAGAGACTAAGGGCGCATCCCACCATACTCGGTTACCGGTTAAGAGGACGCTATACCTTACGATGCATTTTTTGCCACCCATAAGATTCATTTTCAAGTGTTACCCTTGGTTGGAAAGACACAAAATTTTGCCTGTACCTAGCCCTAACAATGTTCTAGGGAGTGTTCGAAGCAGATTTCCCAATTTCTCACTGGTTTCTTTTATTGCAACTGTTTTGCAAATGCCAGCATCGCATACCTCAAGAAAAGAGCTGTATCTCGAAAACCAGTAAAAAAATTGGGAATCTGCTTCAAACTCTCCCTAGAACATTGTTAGGGCTAGGTACAGGCAAAAGTTTGTGTCTTTCCAACCAAGGGTTAACCTTGAAAATGAATCGCCGCTCGCAATGTTAATCTTATGGGCAGCAAAAAATGCACCGTCAGGTATAGCGGACCCTTAAACTCCAGTTAAAGTCAGTTTTTACAGTGCGAAAATTGGAATTGAACTGGAGTATAACTTTAACCGAGTATGGTGGGTCGCAAGGTAAGGCAAGGTTTAGGTACGACAATTTCAGACTGTAACAGTAGGTAGCTGAGGAGGGTAACAAGAACAATAACTGTAACCTCGTAACTGGAGGATAATTTTTTTCACTTTGCTGATTTTTTTTTTTTTTGATTTCAGGAAACGGGAATTATTGCCCCTATTTCCGGCCAAAAACAACCTCTGTTGGCGAAACCTGGGAGGTGATGAAGTTTATCTTCTCTATACCTATTATGGATTATTGCTTTCTATACCTGGAAAAACAACTCGATGATAAAAGGGAGAAGAAAATGTACCTAGAAAGAAGAAAATCGAAAATTTTCCCCCTGCATGGTAGCCTTACCGAAAAATGTCTCTGACCCTATATGGTGAATGAATAACTGACACGGAAGTGTCAGTAGGTATCGTGAGGCAACTTACTGGGGTGTTTTTTCTTTTTTTTTTTTTACCATTTAGTTAATTATTGTTTAATAATTGTGAGCTTACTTGAGAAAAAATACACAAATAACATGCTAATTTGCAAATTAATGAAGGGTGTAGCTAGTCATGCATTTAGAAAGATAAAATTCGCAACAGACTATCCAGCAGTTAATTCTTCTTTCACTTTTACCTGACAGTTTAGTCACCTGACGGTGCATTTTTTGCCGCCCATAAGATTAACATTGCGAGCGGCGATTCATTTTCAAGGTTTACCCTTGTTTGGAAAGACACCAAAATTTTGCCTGTACCTATCCCTAACAATGTTCTCGGGAGTGTTCGAAGCAGATTTCCCAATTTCTCACTGGTTTCTTTTATTGCAACTGTTTTGCAAATGCTAGCATCGCATACCTCAAGAAAAGTGCTGTATCTCGAAAACCAAAAAAAAAAAAAATGGGAAATCTGCTTCGAACACTCCCTAGAACATTGTTAGGGCTAAATTTTGTGTCTTTCCAACCAAGGGTAAACCTTGAAAATGAATCTCCGCTCGCAATGTTAATCTTATGGGCGGCAAAAAATGCATCGTCAGGTATACTTAGCGTCCTCTTAACCAATTCTTCCCTATTTAATTTGTACCCTCGGAATCCGTTAACTAGTTGGACTGAGCTCAGAAGTAGGAGGACCCAAGATCTATTCCTCAATGGTCGATTTTTTTTCTGGTGGGTCAGAACCTCTGGGTACCAAGCCTTTGCTTGGTTGAAGAAAACACGAGTGTCCTTCGTAATTCTGGCTAAATATAAAAGCAGCCTCTTGCGTTTGGACGTTGGAACCCACCTAAAACTGTAGGCCCCGTTGAGTACTTACCTGGTGACTGGGGAGATGGTGCAGCCTGCTGAGAAATATGGATACGTCCAGAAACTGTCTACGATCCAGCAAAATTTCCCACAACCAGACACTTCAGAAGTCAAAAAAATGTAGCCTTAAACCTCTCCAAGAAGGAACCCCTTTGTTCTTTTCAGCTGAATAAAAAACTCAAATGGTGCGGTCAAAACTCAGCAAAAAAAAATTGAAGAGAATGAAAAAGTAAGAACGAAAAGTGGCGAACCTTTTTGACCCCTGTCGGAAATGTAACAATGATAAGGTCAGTTCTCGAGGACTTTTCAGTAAAAAATAAATCCCGCGCTCTTGAACTACAAACGAAGCGGGGCCTCTTGCTGCTGACTTTTTGATCAAAGGCTCAATTTCAAATTTCTTTGACTCACTCGTTAGGCAAAGATCAAAAAGGATTCTGACAAGCGGGGCTTGTGAATATATGTCAGCTATAAATTAGGCTTTTTGAAAGATACGAAGCTTCAGAGAATATTCACCACCTTGAAAATTGTAGTATGAATGAAACTTAGGAAACTGATGTTAACGTTCCCTGTTTACGTTATTTCTGCAGACTTTATGAGGATTATATTGGGTATTTAAATGTTCTGAAATATAATGTGCCTTTCTATACCGTCATAAATGATTTCACGATCGTTTAATTTTAGACAAATTATTTAGTGAAAAAAATAGGCAGGTAATTTCTGCCGTTAAAAAGAAATATTATATTTCAGAACATTTCGGAATTTTAGAAAAAATTGTGAGTAAAATCTTTCTGAAAGAAAAGTAAGGTACCTATCACTTCACAATTAATTTTTTTTCAAGTTTGTCGAAAGGAGAGAGAGCATAAAAATAAAATGACAATAATCCGTTTGACATTTCGTTAGTCGATGGAGGAGAAGAAACTTATCGGAGTTCCAAAAAAGTTTTTCAAAAGATTACGGAACAGTCGGATGCTCGGTACTAACTTTTTAACGACATAATGGGCTGAATGTTTTTGGAAATGAAGAGAGAACAAAGGCTTTCCTTAGCCACCAAAGGCTAATGAGTGAATGAGTTTGTAGAACTGAAAGTGCTTTCATCAAAATGTGGTAGGTACCTACTAAGTAGGTACTATTATCTCTTTTAAGGGCCACAATACATTCGATATTTTTTTACGTTTGGACTTTAAACTTTGTGAGATAACAATTTGATATTTAAATGCTCTGAAATATAATACGTCTTTTTAACGTCATTACTCATGAGGCTATGTTGTAATTTTACGATCGAGTGATTTTTGTCACCAAAAAAATTGTCCCAAATTAACCGATCGTGAAATCACAACATAGCCCCATGAGTAATGACGTTAAACAGACACATATTTCAGAATATTTAAATATCCAATAGTTTTCTCACAAGGTTTTAAAGTCCAAACGTAAAAAAATAGCGAATTTATATTTTAACCTATCCTATAAACTTCATGCATGTGGTACATATATTATTTTGATGTTTAAGGTTTTTGGTATAGTTTTCTATAACTTACTTAACTGATTGATATAGGGTGGGTTTCACCAGTAGGTATCCCCTAAATATTCACTATAGCGTTTTCCCTCCGAAAGTTAGTGCCCATCGCCACCCTGCTGATAGCGCCCTTATCTTAATTTTAACTAGTGGGTACTTTATCCAGGCGAAAGCGGTCTATAGCGGAACTGTGCCTGACGGTTATCTAGCCTCTCCGTCTAAGGGATAACTCAACTGTCGGCTGTGATTCTGACTAAATTTCATGGTATCCCAAAATCTGTAAATCAGCAGCAATAAAGGACTTCTAAGCGGTTTTCCAGAACCCTAAATTTGTTTCCAAAAGGCCTTTTCCCTTGAAATTTCAGATTTCCGGTTTCATAGTTGAGACAGTAGAGTAGCTATGTCCTTGTCAGACTTTAATACATCGATATATTATTTAGTTGATGGTTCCCACAGTTAGCTTAAAGTGAGATAGGTAGCAGAAGATGCGGAGCTTAGCAGAAGTAGCCAAAGCTTACGTCACTTTCGGTACCTAATTTCCTTCACCAACGTAAGTACAATCCGGCTTTTTATTTAGTGGTCAGAATCTAAAATGCGATAATATGGAAACTATGTCAGCCACTGACTACATAATCCAATCATTTCCAGAAGTACCTACAGTTTTGACCCCCATTGAAACTGACACCAGTGACACCACAGACTCTGACACCATACATGTTATGTGAAAGTGAGCCCTTAATGCAGTGTTTATGTTACACAATTTCGGGGGAAATAAACAAAAAACATGTCACCGGCGTAGGAAATTTATCATTTTATTTTTAAAAACAAAAATTACTGCGGACAGTTATAGCCAACAACAATAAATAAAGTATAATAATCTATACAATTCTTAAAATATAACAATAAATGCACCATTCATAGAGTTAAAAACTATAGCGCTCTCCTTTGATCACTCCTTTCTATAGTATAGGAACTGAAGAGGAATTAAGGCGCGTCCCTATTATTGACTTCTGCCGAATCACCAATATTTGGACAAATGTTTGGCTTGAATGTGTACCTAAAGTAAACATAGGTTTAAAGAGGATTGAACATCGGCCTATATAGGAGTAGAAGTAGGTTCGAGGTTCGAGGTTCAAGAGTTTCCCTTTTGGACAATAAAACAGTACCATCCTTAAACTGTAGGTCCGCAACAACCAAATGTTTAGTAAAACCCGTGAGCACCAACTTTGAAAATTTTTACTTTATTTCTTATTATTTCTTTATTTCTTTATTATTTATAGGAACGTAGGCGAGTTTTTCTTGTGGATAGTTCAATGGTTCTGAAATATAATGTGTCTTTTTAACGTCCAAAATTAAATTCTGGAAGAATTTTTTATTGACAAAAATCACTTGACCAAAAAATTGCAGAATAGCCATGTGAAAAGATATATTATATTTCAGATTAAAAAATTGTCAAAAAAAACGTAAACAAATAGCAAATGTATACTCAGTCTCCCTTACTTCCTCTCCAGAATAAAATTCCAGCGATCAAAAGGAAGCGCTAAAAATGCGACATTTTATTGACGAAAAAATGGAACTCAAATTTGTTTAAAAAGGTACAAAATTAAACAACACTTTTTTTGAGTCACATGAAGAGTTATAGCTTTCGTAAGTAACCTTTCGCAGTAGGTTGTAGGCATAAACCTGCCCATAAAGAAAGGTTTGTGTATTTAAGAGGTTGCCTCGCTTGGAGGATGATTTTTATTGGCTCACCTTCAAAAGATATAGCTGGTTGTTTCCAAATCAGGCAACCTACTGAGTGCAAGAACCTTAGTTTTAGGTAACGACTTCCTTCAGGTTTGTTTGTTAGAGTCGAATAAACTTTCAGTCATAAGTGAATCCGAGTATGTGCTTTGGTATATCCTACGATAGTAGTAATAGAAAAATCTTTGGCAAAAAGAAGAAAACAAAAAGAAATTGACTTTTAAGAGAAGTATGGCCGATATTGCTATTTTGTAAATAAAGTTCCTATTGGAGAGTATTACTGGATTTGCCTTAATTTACTGTGATTATAGGTATCCTAGTGATATGCTATCCGCCATACGTCCTCGACTTTTTTTCGGGCAAAAAAACGTTCACTACACCATTGTTCTACTTACTTGTACTACAAAGGGTTTCGCCCGCACAACCCCTACATACGTTTGCTACTATAAATAAATAGGGGAGGAAGAAATTTGGGGGCAAGGAACCACTCTGTACGGTAACTTTTCTATAGTCTGCGTCACATCGGACAATCACATTTCATTTTCTAGGATAGGCTCTAGTAGGGTTCTGGATCACAGAAACGACTCGTTGGCGGCACCAGGGCCTGAAGGAGGCTCCTCCACCCTATCAGCATGCCCAGCGTGCGAACTGTTGATGACGGTGTACTGCGGATCACCGTACTGAGAGTGGTAGAACTCCTCTCGCATCATGTCGTTCAACGACGAGCACTTGAAGAACAGAATCTGCTGGAACGGCTTGCGAAAATCGCGGTTGAGCGTGGCGTAGATGATGGGGTTGAGAAGAGAGTTGGCGTAGCCAAGCCAGAGGAACACGCTTGATAGCGAACGGATCGAGTCCTGCTGTTGCTCCTGGAGGAACGGCCGGACCAACGCTAGGACGAAGAACGGCAGCCAGCAGACGGTGAACGCCGTCATGATGATGCCGAGGGTGGTCGACGCCTTCCGCTCTTTCGCTAGTTGGAAGCGGATTCGTTTTTGACTAGGGGAACCGATTAACGCGGCTGCTGACTTGCGTCCGCTGAAGGACTGCAGGCGGTTGTTGTTGCGGGATGGCTTCGGGCCTGTGGAATCCCGCGGCCCCGCCTGCGCCTGCACCTGCGGTTGGGACGCCTGCGACTCGTTGGAGCTGCGGGGGAAACAACGGGTGCTCACGTTGGTTTGCCCGCTGCACTGGAAACAACAAAGAAAACCGTCAAAATTGGGCAGAGTCCGGAAAAGTTTGAGAGTGGTCTGCGGTGGATGGCATCTGGCATCCCATCGAAAAACCAAGATTGTATAGCTTTGATCCTGGAAATTGGAGGCCGGCTGAACAATTCTTTGACCTTTTGAGGGTTGGAACTGAACCAAATTGGAATATTTGAAACAGGAAGTTCTTTGAAACTATTCTTCCTTTGTTAAAACTCCATTTCGAATAAACCACAGAGAAAATATCTATTTTAAATTCGAAAATTCTTAGTTTAGCTTAACTAGAGGTTAAAAAAGTGCTTAGTTAGCACTAAATGACACAACTGACCCTAAGGCCTCAGGCAAACTAGTGCAAGCCATCGCAGCTCAGCTGGCTGACGCTGCTACTATATCGCCCAGCATGGTCCTATATGGCCCACTCTGATCGTGTATGGGGTAGGGTGGTAGAGTCCATTGTGTGGGCAGCAGCACTGCAGAATGCTGCTTTCGTAGGCCACAGTGGTACGTACTGGCCCGTCTTGTAGCCAGCGCAGCACAGTTTGAGGAATAAGACGACAATCCTCTTCGAGGGGACGGCGGACTATTTCCAAAGTTTGCCACAACAGCAATCACATTACTGCCCAACTTGCCCCAAAGCTCACGGACTGGTTTGACAGTTTTATGACATGAAGAATGGCTTGGGTCTTGCAACCTGTGAGAAATTGCTTCAGGGCTGCAATAAAGTTTCAAGCGCAAAGACGTAAGTGCAACGTCGCTGTTTGAAAAAAAAAATGCAATAAAATGTGGAATAGGGTGATAAAAAGGGGGGGGGGGGGGGGTTATAAACCCTTAGACCAAAACGGAAAAAATTCTAAAAATGATTTTTCACATTTAAGCTGAAAAACCTGAAGGGTGAGGGCTCGAGGGTGAAGACAGAAAGGGAAAAAGAATTGGGCGACAGAATGGAGGTGAAGAATAGACGCCCCTCTTCCCCCAGCTTATATTGCGGATAAAAACTCATTTTATATAATTTTTAATAAAAATAGGAGATAATAAAATTATTTGGAAGGATCTGTGAATTATGACGTAACTGCATTGTTCCGTAGTGACGTCACAACCCACAACCAATAACAGTTGTTACTCTCTATAACGAGAAGATTCTTTTTATAACGAGTGAACACTGTACGGCGCCTTGACAATTCCCTTCTCTCTATAGCGAACTCTTTTTATAGCGAGCATCGTTTTCCCGTTCAGTACAGACATTAGTGTTCATACCTTGGGGAATCGTTAAGGTATGAATAATGTAGAGTACAGGTATAAGAACTAAAGTTCGAAAACACCAATTTTTCACAAAGATGCCATTAAAATACCTAAATGGGTCGTTGAAAAACTTTTAACGAGATTTTGTACGAGAGGCGTTTCTCAAGGAACCGATAGCATCTCTTGTTTAATATTTGCCTATCTAAATGCTAACGTGGTACTTTACATTTTACGTCTCATAACTTTGAGCTTTTAGACGAATACAAAAAAAAATATGCACCCCAACGCCCCAGTGAAGCCCAACGTGGGGGCTCAAAAGTGACAAATCCGGAAGGGGGGTAGAAACAGAGATACGAATTTTCAGTAGAACCAAGGGGGTGGTAGATGGAGGTGAGCGAAATTGTTCGATTTGTGAGACATTTTGCTCCCCTGGGAATGCCTGGCTTTCATCTGTCTGCCCCATAAATTCCAGCCCAGCTTTTGCATCCCAATGCTGCCTGGGTGCTCCGAGGAGATTCAAAATGTAAACCACCACCCGTCACCCCACCTGACCTCTTCCTTCCTTTTAGGTTTACCCCCCCCCCCCCCCCCCCCCCCGGAATTTATATCTCAGTGAGGACGGACCATTAGGAGAAAGCAACAGCCCTATAGGACAGAACAGCCTTGGCAGAGTCCAATCTTTCGTAACCTCTGTGTACAAGGGAGTGATTTAGACAGAATCACGCCAGACAGTTGAGTTTTCCCACAGTGGGAAGACCCGGATAAGTCCAGGGTCATTCTGTGATATGATATGTCTTTTTAACGGCCGAAATTAACAGGCTGTGTTGTGATTTTACGATCGGTTAATTTCGAACAGAGTTTTTGTTAAAAAAAAATAACAACACTGCCTGGTAATTTCGGTCGTTAAAAATACGTATTATATTTCAGAACATATAAATACCCAATAGTATCCTCATAAAGTGTGCAGAACTTGAGACCAAATGTTTGATAATAATATAACTTTGTAGGAGAGACTTCCCCAAAAGGAACAAGGTAACAAATACCTACGAAATATAGGTATACCCTGTGGTATAACATATCAAACCTGAGAGTTCAGAGGTATTTATATCAGTTTTTGCTGAGTTGCAAAGCGCCGTAAGCAACAAAAGGGTCACATTGTGGTGGAAATAAGCTGAAGTTACCAAACAGCGAATTCCGCCACCTCAGGCGAACTCAATTTGTTTGGACCATATCTCCCGGTTAATTTACCGTTAACTCACTTTCAGCTACCGAGATTTATGATTTGCTCTAAGGGTGCGTCCCACCATTGTCGATTAAGAGAAAACCGTTGATATTATTGAGAATTTAACATGGTAAATATGGTAGAAAATTGATTGATTGATTTTATCTTAATTGGGCAAGGGGGGGACTGGGGGGCTTAGCCCCCCCCCCCCAGAAACCGTTAAGCCACCCTCAGGATTTTTCTGAGTCATGCATGAGGAGAAGGCCTGGGGGGCTGACCCCTCTCCAAGTTTTTGGTCCTGCTACGCCCATGGTCATTGGTTATATCTATACCTACACGTACTTTCAGGGAAATGTGTACGACCTTACAAACATGGCACTAGAACGTTAAAAACACACATTATATTTTAGATCATTAAAATATCAAACAGTACTCTAAAAGCGAAATGTAGACTGTATGCCCTCTGGCTGGTTGTGGGGGGGTGGTCGTACCAACCACCTGCCTGTCTGCTTTTGTTCAGCATGCCTGACGGGGAAGGAAGGAGGGGGGCCATAAATACGCCGATGGGGGTTTACGAGGTCGTAACCTGCTCTACCTGATAGCCCTTCAAGCGGAAAATGCTGCCGTAGTTTCGAATAAGTACCCACAGCAATCACCCCGTGTATAGAGCTATACCTTTTCATTTTTTCAAAACTGATCGATGATTTTCAAACGGGGTCTCCTAGTGACGACAAGCTACATTTTAGTCAACAACAGTGACCTCAAAAATAGTCACACAAACATACGATTGTGTAGGGCAGATTTTGTTAGGAAATTTATCTTCCCCATAAGTAGCCAAAATTTTATCTTGCCGTTAAAAGTCCACTAGCTAACAAGGGCGCTATCGGCAGGATGGTGAAAGGCACCAACATTTCTTTTCGGGAGGATAACGCTATAGTGAACTTTTTGGGGACACTATACTTTACCAACCGGAGAAACCCACCCCTTTAACGGAAGCTCAAAAATAACAGAGACTTTAGCCAGAGATAACCCAAAAGAAAAACGTAACTCCCTCAAAAAATCCCATACATCACTGGTCAAGGGGAGTATTTGTAGAAGTTCTGGAAAAGTTTGCAAGACGTTATCAGAAGTAAAAGCATTTGGGGCAGCTTCCAGACTTTCTGGATAAACTCGGTAGTCAAAGGCTTAAGCAGCAAGGGGGGGGGGGGGACAAGCCCAGCAACTAGACCGTTTTCAAGAACTATCCATTGTGCTCAGCTGGCAGCACTACCAAATACCAGCTCCCCGCCCATCGTGTTAGTACGGGGACCTACAGTTTTAGGTGGGTTCCGAACCACCACAGCCTCGATATACATTTCACGTGACACGCTGAACATATCAGAGGTGAATGTCGATCAGAAAAATCTTGGCAGGTCCGGGATCGAACCGGTGTGACCCGGTGTTCCTCTAAACCTAGACCACTCTGTGGTTGTCAACCACTTAGAGCATGGTTGTGATCAACTACTTCAAACTTAAGGGGTGAAGTTCGAAGACGTAGCCTGAAGGGTGAAGGCCCTCGTCACTTCCGTTGAAACCATGCAATTTCAAATTAAGGCAGGGAAACAGCTGATGGATTATCACAGTTCACAATGGATGAGCACCTTGGACCTAATCCCGAATTACGAAGATTTTTAGTCCCAATTTCGTAGAAAGGGACCGAGGGGGTAACCACTCCAGAGATTCCTTGAGATTCCACCAAGATTCCATAAAGATTTCCAAAGATTCCAAACGATATTCATAGAAAGATGAACCCCGAAGGGGTAACCACTCCAAAAAATTCCAAGATTCCCTGAGATTTCATAAAGATTTTCAATGATTCCCAACGAGATTCCCAGCGAGTGGTTAACCCCTCGAAAGGGACTATTGTGATGGCTAGACGAAATGTTTGGGAGGAATTTTTTTCCTCAGTAACTCCCTTGATATGGATGTTACTGTTACAAAAATCGGTGGACCGCCTAATTATAGGAGCCAAGATGTCTATAATGGGGGCAACAGCTCCGAGATGATTACATCTCCTAAAAACGAGAAGTTCATACAAATTTGAATACCTCGTAAACAGGTTTCAAGACCGGGTGACCCTACCCAGGAAGTGCCCCAATAAAGCGGCTTTCGCACCACCCTATAAACGCCGTCTTGCCATCTTGAACTATTTCAAGTTGAAGACGGAGAGTTTTTGGTCGGTATTCTACATGGCATGGTATGGTACTAGTTGGCAATTTTCACGAGGGTAAATATGGGGACTTTCTCCTTGTTGGCGAGATTTCAGTATTTATTTTCCCGCTTATTAAATTAAATCTATATAATTCCAACGCTGGGGGCAGGGTGGCTAGTTTGTACACACATCAGCTAATATCAATTATATAAGCTATACTGTCGTCCCACATGTGGGATCAAATATTGAAAAGCAGGCTAGGGGGGATTAATCCAGGGGGCGCTCTATATTATTTAGATCTCAGCGTCCCTCCAACGACCCATCCTTCTATTATTATTTACCCATGTTCCTAAATATTGGATTTTCAATGATGGAACTCCTGCTGCGCTGTGGCTGAGTGGATTAGGTGTCGCGTTTGGTATAAGCTGCAGTACCCGTGTTCGAATAACAGCCGAGGAAAATTTTTTTTCTCTAGATTTTTCTTCATGCTGAGCTGGTAGAAAACACTAACTTCATTTGTCCTTCGGAACTCATACTCTTAAATACCTAGCGGATTTTCAAAAAACCACAGTACTCTTTTCATGACATTAACGTTGAACTTTAAGGGGGGTGGAAAGTCATTGACTCTGAAAAAGCGTCCAGATTGGTAAGCTGTCTTTGATTTTCCCCTACTGGAGATAGGTATAGGAAAATCAGTTCCTTAGATTTTCGGCGTACTCAGGCATTAAATATTAATGCCGAACACATATTCGCTATTTGTTTATTTTTTCGGCACACTTTACGAGGAAACTATAGGAAATTAAAATGTTCTGATATATAGAGTGCCTTTTTAAAGGCCGAAATAAATTTTCAACAAAACATTTTTGTCCGAAATTAACCGATCGTAAAATCACAACCTAGCCTCTTCATTTCGGCCGTTAAAAAGACAAATTATTATATTTCAGAACATTTAAATATCCAATAATAACCTCATAAAGTGTGTATAAAAAACTTTAAACACACACGACTACGTAGACGCCCGTAGAAGTCTCGGATAATCACATAGATAGAAAACCCACTCTGACATGTATTTTCTCTTCCTCCAAGCGGTATCTCGTGAAACCCTTAAGCCCTGTAACCTTCCAGTAGCGGAAGTAAGTTATCGGTTAGTTAGTTATCTGTTAAATAGAAACCTGAGGCCTACTTATCCTCAGAAAGGGTCAAAATGAAACGAATGAATGAGTGAAGCAAGAAAAGAATGAAGGGAATGCGTGTAAAACTGCCATCAAGCGCTTGACAATCCACTCAAGGGAACGCCTGGACATGATTACGTGGCCGTTGGAAGTGGATTACAACCGTGACGAGGTTACCCACTGGGACATGGGACCGATCAATGACGTATCAGCCCTACGGAGGCAAAAAGGAGTTAAAAAAAATGCCGAAAAGGCGTCGAAGCCACGACAATATACCTCCGGAAAAGATTGTATTATGTAGTCTAATGGCTGACTTAGGGTGCGTCCCACCATGCCCAGTTATAATTAAACTGGAGATTTTGTCCTATGTTTAGCATGTTTAACTTTTAAGTTAAATTTCACATGGTAAATCTCCAGTTTAATTTTAGCTGGACATGGTGGGACGCACCCTTTTAGTATTTATATTATCCCATTTTAGATTCTGACCACTAAATATAAAGTTATTACACTCTAAAGTGGCCGGATTTTACGTTGGTATAGGAGGTCAGCGAAAGTGACGTAAGCTTTGGCTACTTTTGCTAGGCTCCGCATCTTCTGCTACCTATCTCGCTATGTGAGCTAACTGTAGCAACCATCAACTAAAGATATCGATATATCATGTCTTCAAGTGAACTCTCTTTATAGAGAGAAAAACTGGTCCCAGTCGTTATAGAGAGAGGGACGACTGTACTGGTAACATTACATAAAGCTGGAAAATTGTAAAATATCTCAGAATTATCATATTTACGATATTATCGTGGCCTCGACTTCTCCGACCTCGGTCCCGTCACTTGTGATAAATTTCGCTGGAAAATTTCCAAACGAAAAAACACAACAGCCATAAAAACCTGGCAACTGTCATTCACTAAATTGTACCTTAATATACAGATAATAAAAAAATAAACTTTTTCAAACTTTCTCTTCTTTCACTTAGAATTTTTCGTTTTTTGGAAAATTTCCATTTTTAACTGGGTTATAGGGAAAGTATTGATGCGAAAATCAATTTCCAAATTTTTTGTAACACCGTATCGATTCAGAGTGATTGTCGCACCATTGTCGCAACTATTCTATCGATATACATTATTGTAAATCGTAAGTTTACTCTATGGTTTCTATGGTAACCGATGTGTTTCTCTATAGTTTCGCACTAAGACAATATCGTTTCTTGATTGATCATAAACAAAATGTATGTTTTTTGAACAAGCACTGGAGCAAACCATAAGCACGTGGCTTTTTTCATTCAGTTCGGTAGTAGTGTTCTGAGGTGGTTGTGGTTCCAAACCCACCTAAAACTGTAGGTCACCGATCGGGTACTCGATGGGTGGAGAGCTTCAATTGGGTGTTCATAAATCAACATCAGAACCTAGATTTTGGCTTAATAAGGTGACCTTAAATTGATTTTTTTTTTTTTTTTTTTTTTTTTTACGTTTTGTTGACCTTGTCCCACCAAAAATAGGTGGAACTAAAGTATAAAACGCCTGGTTGTCCAGTTAAATTACAAATTTAGAAATTCCTCTAAACTATAAAAAACATTTTCAAGTAAATATGATTTTAGCAATTTTTTAAAAATCGTTAAACTTTCTTCAGATTTAATTTCAACCGGGAGAGCGTTATATAGACGAACACCTAAAATCGGAGGACTGTTCAAACGAAGGGAGGTAGCAAATTTGCCTACATGTATATTTGAACACGACCGAGTTTTATAAGAGTGAAAGTTTGAATTAAGAGGGAAGTGTTCTGGGTGTTCGCGAACAAATAATAATACCTGATAAATGAAAACACAAGGAGCAGGGAGAATAGAGAATTTCTGAAAAAGTGACCTGCAAGAAGTACGCGGTGGTGATAAAATGACGGTAAGTCAGTCTGCGGATTGGGTTACATTATTATCCTTTAATTAGCAACTAATTACAAGTCAGAATATTCCGCCGTCGTTGAACAAATTAATTAGTGAAAAGTCGTCGACGGTCCATTGCTTTGTTCAATCAGCGGTTAATTATCTCTTATTCTTTGTTAAATTGCGTGGAGTCCGTTTGATCAGAAGAAACTCGATTTCCTATTGGTTACCTTCCCCACCAATTAATCTTCCAAATATTCCAATATATCAAACTACAATTGAAATAGTGAAGTTAACAGAAATTGCTGATAATTTGAGGAAACCTGAAGTCGTCCATCCCAATAATCCTATATCTCATAGATAGGTAGCGTGGATTTCACCACTTTATAAATTATACTATACTGCCTCCTATCGAACACATTTAACGGACAGATTTATCTCCTCGTATGCTTACCTTATGACAAAAATGCTATCGCAAGGCACTGCTGGATATTTAGAACTTTTGAAATATGGTATATCTTTTTAACGTCAGAAATAATTAGTTGGCTACTAGTAGGTACTGACTATGTTGTAATTTTACAATCGAGTGATTTTGGTCAAAAAAAAATTTATCCAAAATTACTTATTCCACAGTAAAATTACAACATAGCCAGGTAATTTCTGACGTTGAAAAACTTAAATTATATTTTAGAAAATTTAAATATCTAATTCCAAAAAGAAAAAAATGTTGTGACCCTTATCTTACTTGTCTTTTATTTTTTGTAGAGCACAAAGGTAATAAATTTGTCCTATGTTCGGGAATAGCCTTGACCCGGTCCTGGTTTTTGCGAAGCAAGTTTCCCCCAGTGCCCCAAGTTGCCCCCCATTGCGGTAATCAATCATGTGGCCCGTCAGGGTGGAAATGAAGCTGGTTTACTCGTCAATGGAACTCTGGCCCAATGTCTACGCCCACACACTCGATCACTCTCTACCGGAATGGTGGTCAAATTCAGCAAAGGGGCAACTTGACACTTCAAGGAAATTGGGGATGTTTTGGTGATCTCAAGATTAATGTTATTTACACACACAATGTATTGTATAATATGGCACTAAAAAAAATTCAGGGTTTTGTGGGATGAAAAGCCTATATGTCTAAAAGGAGGTTAATTGGTAAGGATCACGACCGACAGTCGAGTCAGGTACTCATGAGGACGGGGTAGACCAATAGGGTCTGGTAAGTCTCACCAGAAAAAATCTCAGAATTTAGGGGCTCGATCCAGGGTCTTCTCGCTTCATAGTTTAATTCCTGCAATTTTTTAATTTTGGAACTAGTTGAATTTTCAATGGCCTCATCTATAATCCGAACTTTAACTGCAGGATATCTTTAACTTTTATAGTGAGAAGAGCGACAATTTTCTGAGGAAACTGTTGGATATTTATTTTCTCTGATATATAATGTCAGTCGATTAAGAGGACGCAATACCTGACGGTGCATTTTTTGCCGCCCATAAGATTAACATTGCGAGCGGCGATTCATTTTCAAGGTTTACCCTTGGTTGGAAAGACACAAAATTTTGCCGGTACCTAGCCCTAACAATGTTCTAGGGAGTGTTCGAAGCAGATTTCCCAATTTCTCACTGGTTTCTTTTATTGCAACTGTTTTGCAAATGCTAGCATCGCATACCTCAAGAAAAGTGCTGTATCTCAAAAACCAGCACAAAAATGGGAAATCTGCTTCGAACACTCCCTAGAACATTGTTAGGGCTAAGTTTGTGTCTTTCCAACCAAGGGTAAACCTTGAAAATGAATCGCCGCTCGCAATGTTAATCTTATGGGCGGCAAAAAATGCACCGTCAGGTATAGCGTCCTCTTAATAAAGTCTACTAAGGGTGCGTCCCACACTACTCGGTTAACGTTAAACTCCAGTTAAATTCCACTTAGTACACGTTAAAAACTGAATTTAACTGGAGTTTAACCGTTAACCGAGTATGGGGTGGGACGCATCCTTAAATTGTTACGATTTCAGGTGTAAAACCTATAAATTGTGACAAAAATTTGGAGATATCATTCCCCGAATTGAATTGTAGAGACATTTTCCGTCCACTTTACTGAAAAAATTTATCCTTACCCCGAAAGGTCTGAAATATAAAATTATTCATAAGTCAATAAAACTGCCCAAGCCACAAAGGTGGTTCATTTGGACCCTTTTCAGTTCTAAATTCGAGATCCCCCCCCCCCCCCCCCCCCCCGTCTCGGACCATTCTTTACCGTTATAAATATGAAACAGCTGAAAATAAAATGGCGGAATGGCGGCATTGTTTTCATGAATAGTGGTAGCTTTTGTTTTATAGTCTGTATGATCCATGCATTGTTCTTTTACGCCTTCAGTGAATGTAAGCTGCAAGGAAAGCTATTGCTGAGTCTATGTAAATAAGCAACGATTGTTTGGCTGCTTCTGCCTCTGCAAGGAACTAATGAGTTCCTGCGGGAAATTAACGACATATACTTCTTATTACAATGCTGTTTGTTGTCGTTTTTTGTGTATGTTTACTGGGGGAACTCGTCGCTACCTATTTATTTTCTCCTAAAGGTTGGATTTCACCACTTGTTATTGTAGACTGCAGTGTCTCCTATCGATCAGATTTATTTTATGGTATCGCAAGCTATCGCAAGGCATTTGTCATAAGTGATTATCATACGATTTTAACCTGTTCGTTAAGGGTCCGCTCTACCTGACGGTGCATTTTTTTGCCGCCCATAAGATTAACATTGCGAGCGGCGATTCATTTTCAAGGTTTACTCTTGGTTGGAAAGACACAAAATTTTGCCTGTACCTAGCCCTAACAATGTTCTAGGGAGTGTTCGAAGCAGATTTCCCATTTTTTTACTGGTTTTCGAGATAGAGCACTTTTCTTGAGGTATGCGATGCTAGCATTTGGAAAACAGTTGCAATAAAAGAAACCAGTGAGAAATTGGGAAATCTGCTTCGAACACTCCCTAGAACATTGTTAGGGCTAGGTACAGGCAAAATTTTGTGTATTTCCAACCAAGGGTAAACCTTGAAAATGAATCGCCGCTCGCAATGTTAATCTTATGGGCGGCAAAAAATGCATCGTCAGGTATAGCGTCCTCTTAAATAGGAGGCACAATAGTGCACTTTAAAGAAGTTGTGAAATCCAGTCTAAAAAATGTAATATGTCGAATGAAATAGTATGGACCTGAAGTTCACTGCGCCTGCGAAAACCATGATTATGTAATTTGAAAGTGGGTGTACATGGACATCAGTGCAATTAATTATTAACCTGGAGAGAAGTTTTAGGCGGGTTTCAAACCACCACTACCTGGATAACTATTTCACGAACGCTGATCAGAAAAATTCTCAGCCTGTAAATGCACTTATGGCTATTTTTTTACGTTTGGACTTCAAACTTTGTGAGAAAACTATTGGATATTTAAATATTTTGAAATTATAATATGTCTTTTTAACGTCATTACTCATGAAGCGATATTTCACGATTGGTTAATTTTGGGCCATTTTTTGGTGACAAAAATCACTCGATCGTAAAATCACAACACAGCCTCATGAGTAATAACAATAACATTAAAAAGACATATTATATTTCAGAATATTTAAATATCCAATTGTTTTCTTACAAAGTTTGAAGTCCGAACGTAAAAAAACAGCGAATGTACCTATATTCAGCCTTAAAAGAAATCTATATTTTTACCAAGTGACTGGTGGAGAATAAAACATCACGATATAATCCGATTGTTGGAGGTCGCTATACCTGACGATGCATTTTTTGCCGCCCATAAGATTAACATTGCGAGCGGCGATTCATTTTCATGGTTTACCCTTGGTTGGAAAGACACAGAATTTTGCCTGTACCTAGCCCTAACAATGGTCTAGGGAATGTTCGAAGCAAATTTCCCAATTTCTCACTGGTTTCTTTTATTGCAACTGTTTTGCAAATGCTAGCATCGCATACCTCAAGAAAAGTGCTGTATCTCGAAAACCAGTAAAAAAATGGGAAATCTGCTTCGAACACTCCCTAGAACATTGTTAGGGCTAGGTACAGGCAAAATTTTGTGTCTTTCCAACCAAGGGTAAACCTTGAAAATGAATTGCCGCTCGCAATGTTAATCTTATGGGCGGCAAAAATGCACCGTCAGGTATAGCGGACCCTTAAAAGAAATCTATATTTTTACCGAGTGACTGGTGGAGAATAAAACATCACGATATTATCCGATTGTTGGATTAAAAAGCTGCAGTAATTTTATGAAAGCTTTTACGATGTGCAGGCGACCAATCTGATAGCCAGAGTTGGAATCATCCATCAACGCTGCCCCAGGCCCGCCCTCCTTCCGATGCTTCTCTGACTAATGCTACCTTCTCTTACAACTTGCAATTACTGACCTCACGCTAATCTCTCGAGGAGTTTTTAATTTTTATGAATCGGTCGTAGACCACTGAGGTCCTTGGTTCGAATCCATACATTAAAAAAATATGATCAAGAAAAATTGTAAGGTGTAAAGTGAATTGAGTCAGTTATGATACAATTTGTATCGGCCGGTACAAATTGTATCATAACTGCTGCGACTACCTTATTCCTCTATGCTGCGATGTGTTGTTGTTGGGTCAGTCCGTTGAAAATGGCGGCTGAGGTAAAGTGGAATGGAAATGACCCATATATTAATAGAAAATGTGGAGGAGTACTTAATTTCTATATAACGATAAATTGAAAGAATATAGCAGAAATTATTTAACCTAAAACGGTTCAAAAAAGGACCCTAAAAATCTTCGGAATTTTATTTTTTTACCATATCGAGTTGCATCTCTGCTAAATATGAACACAATTTTATTATTATGTGTATTACCTACAGTTTTTCTAAAATTTTCGGGTACTCAAAAACTAGGATCATATAATAATATGACCATATATCTTTTGTAAGGTGTAATCGGGCCCTAATTGCAGTCGTGTTTGTTTACGATTTTCTGCACACTTTATGAGGATACTATTGAATATTTAAATGTTCTGAAATATAATATGAATTTTTAACGGCTGTGTTGTGATTTTACTTTTTGCCAAACGTCACCAAGACGACTGAGATATGGTTAGGTATTTCCAAAAAGGAAAATTCTTCACATTTTTTCTTTGATTAGAAATAAGGTTCGTGCCTGGCACTCCTCCTCTGTCTGTCCATCGAAAATCTCCAGAATTCTCCTCAAAGACGTTTTGACGAAACTTTGGTTGAAGACGGATGAAACTGTCATACCTCCCTCTGGAAACAGACTGGTCTCAAGCCCAGAAAAAGGGTGAGCCAGAAAATTTCTAAACGAGACATATTTTCTATAGAGGAATTTTCCATGACATTTTCCATCAAATTAGAGACATAGGCTGGATCTCGACACACTAGATTAAAAATTAAACCTCCGTTAACGGAATTTTTCGGAAGTTAACGGCAGTTTAACAGTCAACGGAGTATTGCTGATGTTATAGAACCTTCCTTTATGGACAGTCCATGGACCTAACCTCTACCTAGTAGGCAAGGAGTTTTGAAACAAGTTGAGAGCAGTGAAGTGCCCATTAAGGCTGGTTTACAGAAATAGTTAAATACAGATGAATGAACAAATCTATGCGTCAGTGGGTTTATGCTCTCTTAACTAAGAGATCACTTTGTTTTTATATATATATTTTTACTATCCTTTGTATAGGCATCGAAAGAGGCCTCGATAGCCCAGTGGACTAAATGGTCGACTTTTGAGGAGCAGTGAGAGCCGGATCACACCGGTTCGATCCCGATCCTACCAAAAAGTTTTTCTGCTCGGCATTCACCTCTGATATGTTCAGCATGTCAAGTGAAATGTATATCGAGGCTGTGGTGGTTCGGAACCCACCTAAAACTGTAGGTCCCCATCGTTTACTCGATGGCTGGGGAGCTGGTATTTGGTGCTGCCAGCTGAGCACAATAGATAGTTCTTGAAAACGGTCTAGTTGCTGGGCTTGTCCCCCCCCCACCCCTCAGCTATTATTATAAGCATCGAAATACGTAGTTGTAGGGGAGTTGGGAACAAGCCCAACCACTAGACAATTTCAAGAATTGTCGATCGTGCTCAGTAAGTGTGGCTCAAGATCATCCAAACATCAAGATAAAAAGATAAAGTCCCCTTCAGTCAACTTCTAAACCTCCTGTTAGTGACAGTCAATATAACGCTTATGTTATGAACTAACGGTTGATTTTCATAATTGCAATTAGGTGACATTCATAGTTTGTCCAACATTCCCCCTTCAACGCCGTAGGCCTCTCAGTTAATGTAATTTTCCCGGATGTCCGAGTAAACATCCATTTCACAGATGTCGTTTTGTATAATTTTGAATTTCAGTCACCTTTTCAAATGACTAAATTTCATTGCTGGCCCCCAGGTAGACAAACTTCCCTAAAAGTTCACGTTAGCGTTGTCCTTCCAAGAAGAGACGTTCGGTAAAGCGCTAGAGTGAACTTTAAGGACACAACCTAGACTTTAGCAACTTGAAATATCCAAAATTGTCCTAAAACAAAAGAAAAGTAAATTTGACGTAAAAAATTGAAATACCTATATGACGTCAGCAAACATGGCATTGGAAATGTCGCCCCCATGCCCGCATATGGCGTTGCGTTTCAGCCCCCCCCCCCCCCCCCCCCATACACTCCATTTTGGATATTGGGAGCTGTTTTATTACTTGGAATAAAACCTGGAATCTTCCAGAGCGCGTTATGATCCGGAATGACACCAAGTGCTTCCAATGATTTGTCTTGGGAAATTCACAATATGGATGGAATCCTTTAGAATTTTTTGAATGTGCTGCCACTAGAAAGAATTGAGTCAGAATTTTTTATATTTTATTGGTACTTTTAAAGTAATTCCTGAAGGACAATGTTGCTGTTCTAAGGGTGAATCCGAGGGGTTAACCACTCGTTAGGAATCTCGTTGGGAATCATAGGAAATCTTTATGAAATCTCAGGGAGTCTCGAATTTTTTTGGAGTGGTTACCCCTTCGGGGTTCGTCTTCCTATGAATATCGTTGGGAATCTCAGTGGAATCTCAAGGAATCTCTGGAGTGGTTACCCCTCGGGTGAATCCCACTAAACTCGGTTAAAACTTAAACGTCCGTTAAACTACAGTCGTCGTTACGCAAATAGCAATTCGACCTTTAGGTTAACTTCGAAATTTAGAGGGCAGACAAGGTTGCCATGAGTCCTCCCATTTGCCCTAACGGGAAGAAGGGAGATTCCCCCCCCCCCCCCACCCCGCCATTAGGTTACGCCCACCTACATTTCAGGTTCACTACAATGTGATGCTCCCATAGCACGAGATCATTTTCTGTTTATTTTCGCCGCGTGTTGCCCTGTGAAGCCCATAAATAATTTTAGTCACGGTTGTCGTTGTGCTTTCTCAGCAAAGTCTTTGCGCAGTCTGTGGCAGGATCTGTCTACTGAATGTGATAGGGACTATAGTTTCTCTCTATAGCGACCGTCAGCAACCATGTAAATAAAGGGAGTTTGCTATATAAGGTAGAGTGGGGTGGCAGTGGAGGCGGGGTTTGCCAAGGGGCTTACTTTATTGGCGCTGTCTATGTTTCTGACTAGAACTGGCAATGAAAAATAGACTTACGGTGGTGATTGTGCTTGTTGTGCTGGAGCGATGTTGGTGAGGTTTGCTGGAGAAGGGGGCGGGAGATTCTGCTCCCACCTGAGCTCCTCCGTTCCGCACGCTGATCTCCAGGTAGCAGTGCGCCTCCATGTGACTTCTGCTCTGACGCTCCTTCTTCACGATCCTCCGGGCCGCACAGAAGATTTTATAGTAAACTACGAGCATGACAGTCAAGGGGATGTAGAAACTTCCTAAAGTGGCGTAAATTTGATAAATCGGGTCCTGGCACACTATGCACTCTGTCGTGACTGTCCCGTTCTTCTCCACTTCGTGCTTGTTCCCGAGGATGAGAAGAGGAGGTAAGCTGATGCAGGCGGCGCCTAGCCAGACCAGGCTCACCCAAATCATCATCCGCTTGGGTGTGCGCTTGACGCAGTACTGCAGCGGCTTCGTTATCGCGTTATATCTATCCACGCTGATCATGCACAGGTTCAGGATCGACGCGGTGCACGACAGTACATCAAAACTCACCCAAACATTGCACATGACCGGGCCGAACGTCCACACCCCGATGATCTCGTAAGCAGTGGCCAGCGGCATCACCAGAAGAGCGACACAGATGTCCGACACCGCAAGGGACACGATGAGGTAGTTGTACGGGCGTCGGAGCTTCTTCACTAAACAAACGGCGACGCAGACCAGGATGTTCCCGATGACTGTGCCGATGATGATGCACCCCAGGACCAGCGCGATGGCGACGGCCTCGAGCACGGAGTAGCGGGAGTGCTCGCCGGGGAACCACGCCTCCGTGTCGCTGCCGTTGAACGTCACGTTGGAGCCGAGTTGGAAGCTGGTAGCGGTGGTGATCGGGAGGCTCGCCGGGCTGCTCAAGGTGAGGGGCCAGGACGTAGAGTACGCCATAAGCCGCAGCAGCCCGCCTGATCCCCGCCCTGCTCCCCGTCTTCCTTCCCCTCACACGGGCTTTCTACTTCTCCCCATCACCCACCTACAACATGAGAAACTCATTAGTCATTCAGGCTGAAGGGCGAGAAAGCTTTTCAAACGCTTCCCTGAAGTCTATGTAATTGTTCTTAAGAAAAAAACGTTTAGTTTCTAGCTGCAAGAACATTGCAAGAGTATCAGACATGGAACAGAACAAGACACATACTTACGAGGCTTGTAATAATAAGTCGGAAAACTAAAACTTTCTTATTTGATTGCGAGACGACTGAGAGTTCAAGGAGATGATTTCTGTTATTTTTGTGTTCGCTAATTTCAAGATCCGACTGAAATAGTCCTGGAGACGGTAATTTGAGTGTATGAAGTCTATAAATATAAGCTAAAAAAAATAAAGGAGCCTCGTGATTAGATAGCTGAGTGGAGAGAGATCACAAGGTTCTTCAACAGGGTCATAAGGCCACAGTAGTTCAAAATACGCTGGCCTGCCTGCTACCCCTAGGGCACCCTTCACATTTTGAGGAAAATCACCCCACCGCCCTTCCGGCTCCCTATGTAGCTCCCTGTGATCCTCTTTCATACAGGGATCTCATTATGCCTTAAAGAGAGGATACGGAATGGGTTCAGGACCCCCCCCCCCCCCCCCCCCCCACTGGGAAACTTCAAACCTTTCGGAAAATGTGACACCGGCCATCCCTTAGGTCAGACACAATATCAATATCTGCCCTACGAAAATTTTCAACTGTCACTTGGACCGCGGACCATGGTCGTCATGTCGTAAATTTGGTCGCTAAAGAGAGAACTCGCTATAGAGAGGGTATCAAAATGTGTCAATTGTGAAGACAGGCTATGGCACGCTCGTTATAAAAAGAGGTTATTGAGAATTTCTTTATAGAGAGACTGCCGCTGTTGGTTGACTTTTTGTGATCAAGTACCTCGGTAATTTTTCAATTTTTTGCCGGGATTCAAACTCAGACCTTTCAGGACACCATTCGAACCCCTTTGACCGCTCGGCCGCTGAAGGGTGCACGCAAAAAAATAAAGGGTCCGACAACAGTCGCACTTAACTTTCTCGTCCCACATGAAATTTTAGTTTCTTATTTTTTGAAATTTTTTTGCGGGCGTAATTTTCACTCAATCCAAAATCGGTTGACCCACGAGCATCTATCTGAGATCAGTCATACCAAATCTCATGACTGTCATTTTATTACTGTAGTCCCAAATGCGTTCCGACCATTCAAAAACATGGTTTCTCATTCTCAACTCATTTTCAACACTTTTTCGACAAAAAAGGCCGTGATTTTGAAAATAACCAAATTCTGGTCGACATAGTTTAAGCTACATAGTGAATTTCATGACAATCGGTCAATAAATGTGAATGGCGCCGAAAGGATCGAACTTTGGTCCAAAACGGCCGTAATTTTGAACCAATTCAATTTTAGTTGCAAATGATCTCGAAGCATCTATTATTTGTCAACACAAATACTAATTTTCAATGTTATGAGTTGAAAAGTGTACCGTCAGCACTTGTCCAACTAACCAAAAACACGATTTCTGAATTATTTTGGCGGTTTTTTGGCAATAGCGGCCGCAATTTTTAACCAATCAAAAAATCCTTGAAATCAAAAAATCCAGTCGGCAGTGATTTTAGACAGACCCATACCAATTTTTTTCAAAATCGGGTGAACGGTATAGGCTCTAGAGCACTGCACGGAAGGAAGGACTGACGGACGTCAGACTTTTTCCAGAAACCACTTTTTTTGGACTCAGGGGACCCCCAGGATCATGGGAAACCCAAAATATCAATTTCGAAATTTTGCACGAAAACAATACTTTCTCGCCATATATGGCTAGCGAGAAAGTAAAAAGTAATGTAATCGGAATATTTGTTTATTAGGATGAAAACAGTTAGCAAATAACAGCACACGTTGGGTCCCGCGCTTTATTCCAAAAGCGGGACACAGCTCGAGTCCATTACGGATGTTGGACTGATTGCAGGGCTAATTGAGACAGATGATGGCGTCAGGAATTATCAATTTTGGGTCCATCCACGAGCATGGTCCCCTCTCTCGACCAATACCTGCCTAGGAAGCTTTCAGGGATGGTAAAAAAAAAGTTTTTAGAACAAAGTGGTGTTACACCCATTTCAAAAATTGCTATAGGTATACTGTTCTCACTGAATTAAACAGCGCTGTTCTGTAGAAGGATTTCGCTCAGGCTGGACGTCAACTTAGAATTGATTAATGGGGTTGCAGCTCTCCCTCGCAATTTCTGTGGCCAGCAGGACAAAATTTCAATCTCCAACGTTTAATCTTTAAGTGAAATTGTCCCGAAGATATCGCTATAGGATAGAGGTTATTTATCTGCCAATTTGGGTAAAAGGGGTCGAAGCTCATTTGAGGGGTGGTCCAAATATCCAGGGACCTACAGTTTTAGGACCAGAGCCTTGATTTCCCTATCACATGAGACGCTAGACATATCAGAGGTGAATGCTGATCAGAAAAACTTTGATAGAATCCGAATCGAACCGGTGTGACCCACCTCTCAATATTCCTAAGATTGAACTATACTTGAAATTCTTGACTAAAAATTACTAATGCACTTTGGTGTTGTAACTAAGTCTGGGCTCTTCATGTACCAAAGGTACTCAAGTCTCCAAACGTTATCCAGAAGAGATTCTTGTGAAACTCCGTCAAGTTCAAGTACGCATGTCATGTAGGGAAATTTCGAGGGGGTAACCGCTCCAGGGATTCCTTGAGATTCCCTGAGATTCCATAAAGATTTCCTAAGATTCCCAATGATATTCATAGAAAGATGAACCCCGAAGGCACTCCAAAAAATTCCAAGATTCCCTGAGATTTCATAAAGATTTCCAAAGATTCCCAACGGGATTCCCAACGAGTGGTTAATCCCTCGGGAAATTTACAACCTCCTTTGGTTTGTGGTTCATCTAACGCTTTTTGAATACAGTTAAACACTCTTTAAAATGATGAGAATCTACAGCTTAAGGTGGGCTCTGAACCATGCAGGTACCAAAAAAGTGAACGAAAATCTAGGAAAAAAAATTCAGCCCACCGAAGTTCGAACTCCTGCTATCTTCTATTACCAGCCCAACAGTTAACCAACAGACCATGGTTTTCCCCCTCCTCTTAACCAGCAAGGTTCATAACCAGCGAAGGGTCAGGTACAGTAATTGAAATTCAGCAACACAGCTGGGGGACCAAAATTAATTTTGCCCAGCGTTACGAGCAGTGTTATGAGTAGCTACAGAAATAGCTGACTTAACTTGCACACCACTCCTGCTAATAAATTTAGCACTAGGGTCGCTGAAAATTAGAGATACAGCGGTCAGCAGGTGCGGCTTCATTTTCAAAAGCATCTAAATATAGAGCACATACGTTTGCTGCTTCCAGCATTAACAGAAACAAAGTTGACATAAATTAACCTGACTATTCTGTTCAAGAAAAGTCAGCTACGTTTTGAAAATTGATCCTTTCAAAATTTAGAATTTGCATTAGTGCACATGTAACGTATAATCAGGTTTTTGCAGTAACTCGCAAAAGTAAATACCTTCCTTTCACCATTTCCTGCAGATGAAGTTAGTAAAATTACCTTCCAGATAAAGTAGCCGATAACTTTATCGGGAGGATAACGCTATAGTGGACTTTTAGGAGACGCTATTGTAGACTTTAGGAACTACGGAAAATCCAAAATTGCTTAGTGACTTTACTTTCTCAAAGGCGTGAAAGCAAAAAAGGCAGAGGGATAGAAAAGCCGTGTTGTTTTTCAATCAAAATGTAACATCCAACGTAACGATTTTCCGACCGCCCAGGGCTAAGTCTGCACACAGCTTTATACATCCCACGCAAAACGTCAGTTACATATTCAGTTACATATTCCTCCGTTTGTCATACTCGGTGCCATGTGCTCCATTTCAACTCCTGTCCTACAGTGGCGTACCTAGGTTCGATCCCGAACCTACCAAAACTTATTTCCCCATCGGCACCCACCTAAAACTGTAGGTCCCAGGGACCTTGTGTTTAGTAGTGGTTTCAAACGAAATTTATATCGAGATTGCCCGGAACCGATTTAAACCGTAGATCCCCATTGTCTATTGATACAAGGGGGATGTCATACCTTTCATCAATGAAGATGGCGTATGGAGGACACCGCACGAGAGGCATCAGTGCTGTTGTCATGGGAACTCAGCTGCCTCATTGACGAAAACCTGAAACAATTGAGAGAAAATTGTAAAAACCATTCCATAGGTTTTTCCGAAAAACTATCCATAAGCTGAACTTACTTGGTGAATCTTGCCTCTATCGGCCTACATTGGCCTTGTCTGGCTGGGGGGAAACTCGACTGTAGGTCGTGATTCTGACAAAATTAGGTTATACTTAACCTACAATATGCATCCGCTATGGCCATGGCCCTTCCAGCGCCAAGAAGTTAGTTATTGTATTGTAGGTTATATATAACATCAACAGATATACTTCCCTCTTAAGGGTCCGCTATACCTGACGGTGCATTTTTTGCCGCCCATAAGATTAACATTGCGAGCGGCGATTCATTTTCAAGGTTTACCCTTGGTTGCAAAGACACAAAATTTTGCCTGTACCTAGCCCTAACAATGTTCTAGGGAGTGTTCGAAGCAGATTTCCCTTTTTATTACTGGTTTTCGAGATACAGCACTTTTCTTGAGGTATGTGATGCTAGCATTTGCAAAACAGTTGCAATAAAAGAAACCAGTGAGAAATTGGGAAATCTGCTTCGAACACTCCCTAGAACATTGTTAGGGCTAGGTACAGGCAAAATTTTGTGTCTTTCCAACCAAGGGTAAACCTTGAAAATGAATCGCCGCTCGCAATCTTAATCTTATGGGCGGCAAAAAATGCATCGTTAGGTATAGCGTCCTCTTAATGTTGCGGTTAGTGTGTGACATCTTACCCGGAGAAAGAAAAACATAGAATGACAACGTCGGAGGAAAGAGGATTTAAATTTGATTCTCAGTAAGACAACAAACGGCTGAGACTTCAATATTGCCATGTTTGTTTTGGAGCAGATTAAAATCAGTGCTGATGTTTACACTTCACAACGATGAAGAACGAAGAAGGGGAGAATGAAGGGGCTGAACAACAGAAGGTATAACTAGGAAAAGGCAATGCTGACGGATTTTAAGGGCAGTTTTGGGATAGTTTGGTAGAAGTTTCGAGATACAGCTGTCCCTCCCAGGCAGGAGTGTTTTCGACTTTCGCAATGTAACGCGATACATGATGGATGAACCTGAACCTATTTTCCCGGGAAAATTCGAAGCGGTTACAAGTTTAACACTCTGGGGAAAATGCTTTTGAAACAGGTGGGAGTTAAGGATCTCGTCTGTCTAGCTGCGCCGCGCCTCTATATACAGCATTCCCTATCCAGCCTATCCTACTTCATGCTATCAAAATATAGGTAGGTACTACAGTATGTTATCGGTTGTTGTTCCTGAAACAACTACTGGATATTTGTTTGTTCTGAAGTATAATATGTCTTTTTAACTAATGATAAAGATGTAGGTAGTGATTTTGCGATCGAGGGATGACAAAGGTCGAAAAAGCACATATATTATATTTCAGAATAAAATACCACACAGAGATTCCTCTCAATCCCGAAATAAATAAATAATAAATAAGCTCTAGGTATAGCTATATTCGAAGTTTCTGGGATCGCCCAAATTTTAGCGCCCAAAAACTGATGAAAGTAAATGCGCGCCCAATAGTGGAAATAGTTTTAACAATAAAATTTCGTATGGAGAAGGTATCAAGTCAGCATTCCGCGCATTTCTCTGTCGCTGACGCGCTAACGCTTTTCCGATAGATCGCGTGGAATCTTTTCCGCACAGTTCAGCATCGGGAGATGTCTATATATTTACCCGTTCAAATTGCTGACTTTTGGTAGAGGAAACTTAAACGAACAGCACTGAATAGTCGGTCTTCAGTCTGAAAGATTCAGTGACGTTTTTTGTGTCACTTTTCTTATGGAACAGTTATGCTGGTTTACGTTTTTTCTGCATATTTTATGAGGATACTATTTAAACGTTCTGAAATATAATGTCTTCTTAAAACATTACCTGCCTACCTAAAAAATTAACCAGATCGTAAAATCACCACACAGCCTGTTAAATTATTTCGGCCATTAAAAATGCATATTATATTTCAGAACATTTAAATTTCCAATAGTTTTCTCGTAAAGTGCGCAAAAAAAACGTAAACAAATAGCAAATGTATGTTCTTATAGAGATTATAGAGTGGGGGTGAGTGTACATAAGATCCATCTTTTGTTTGTTCAGCCATTTTGTTTCCAGTAAGCAAGAGGCGAGAAGGGGGAAACTCTGCATCAAATTTTACTTAGCAATATCTCAGCAAACAATGCTGAAAAGTGATCGATCTTGCGCGAATACTGCTAGGATCTTCTCAGCTGATTTTATTTTTATCTATGCCTGAAAGTGACTTGTGCTTTTGGTATAGAATGTATGATTTTGTTTTATCTTCTAACACTTGGAAAAATTTACTGAAGCTTTTCTTTAGGCAACTCAGTTTGTAAGCACAACGAAAATTCCTACAAAAGAAATTACAGGTCGATTTACCTTCTGTAAAGTTCACTATATATAGCAATGTCATTCCGGAAAGAAACGTCGGTGTTGTACTCAACTTTAATGGGGACACTAAAATAGACTTTAACAGTTGCTTAAGAGGACGCTATACCTGACGATGTATTTTTTGCCGCCCATAAGATTAATATTGCGAGCGGCGATTCATTTTCAAGGTTTACCCTTGGTTGGAAAGACACAATATTTTGCCTGTACCCAGCCCTAACAATGTTCTAGGGAGTGTTTGAAGCAGATTTCCCAATTTCTCACTGGTTTCTTTTATTGCAACTGTTTTGCAAATGCTAGCATCGCATACCTACCTCAAGAAAAGTGCTGTATCTCGAAAACCAGTAAAAAAAATGGGAAATCTGCTTCGAACACTCCCTAGCTAGAACATTGTTAGGGCTAGGTACAGGCAAAATTTTGTGTCTTTGCAACCAAGGGTATACCTTGAAAATGAATCGCCGCTCGCAATGTTAATCTTATGGGCGGCAAAAAATGCACCGTCAGGTATAGCGGACCGTTAACGGGCAGATAAAGTTTTTCTTCCTGCAAATAATGTCTGTAAAAGTCCACTACCTAACGTACCTATTTTAAGGGCGCTATCGGAAAAGGATAGATTATTTTTGGGAAGAAAACACTATCGCTAACTTTAGGGGACACTTATACTTGACTAAAGTGAATTTTAGGGGACACTTATCTTGAAAAATACAGAAGCTATTCTGTGGTTAACCGTAGTTAAATGTAAAACCTCCCGCCTCTTCACTTGATTGGAAAGAAAATGGGTTTACTCTTGGTGAACTCTCGACTCAACTCACAGCCGCAAATTAGGAGTTTTCTCTCAACGTTTACAGTTGTAAACAGATTTAATGGGCTCGGAGTGAGAACCCCCATTAACCGGGACGAATTCCTTTCTTTTAACCCCGCTGTAGGGGTGAGAGTTATCGAAGGTTTTTTTTTGCGACTAGCATCTTGCCATTAATCATTTGGGTGTGTCTTTCCTGAATGCCATCTTTTTTTTTTTTTTGGTCGATACGGCTGTCACCCGAGACAAAGGCATGCGACTGCGACCGGCAACCGGAGCCTGTGGTTTCAAGTGCGACCCGTGACGTGAAGCTGTCGCCTACATCCCTGAGTTACACTTTAGTTGGAATAAAGTATTCAAAAGTATTCAAAAAGTATTCTCAAGTCGCGGTAGCAAGGTCGGAAGAGCACGTTCACAGCATGCAAGAACAAGAACAAGGACATTTTCATTTTCATTGCGAGAACAAGAAATGACTTGCAAGAACAATATTTCTTGCAAGAATTCTTACAAGAGTCTTGCTTAAACCCAGTCATTTTTTTTTCAAAGCTTCATTCATAAGCGACCATGGATCGCAGTCCATATTTTGTACGAAGAACTCTGCAGACTATGCGACGATCGATTGCACGTGAAATGGCTGTTCGGTAGGCAACAAACCACATTTAACAGCGGAAAATTGCAAGAGTCACGCAGCAAGAACTAGAACAAGAACAAGAAATGCCATTTCTTGTTCTTGTTCTTGCATCTGGCATTACTATTACTGTTTACTGTTGGTATAATAGCTTGGATCTGCCACCCCATTTAGCATATTTTACAATATATCTACGCCTTCGTGCCTATTGTGCAGGTTTAAAAAAACCTAAATTTCCCATAAAAACAGGTCCGTTTTGTGGAAAATAGGCAATCCATTTGGGCAAAATGGCTTTGCTTGATGTTGGAGGACAGTAAGAGGGAATAATAAATGTGTAAACCCAAAAAGGTTTGGAGTGCAAATGGAAAGGTTAGGGAACTTCCGCAGTGGCAAAAGCCAAAACCCTCGGGGCTTTTTGTTCCCGAAATGGGAAAACCAGATAAATAGGGGATGCATTATATCAACATGTGGCCAGTGCCAGCAAAAGGATTCAAATTCTACCCCTTTGTACCTCAAGAAGTTTACCGTACTTTGAATGCCCCTAAATTTTAAGGGTGATGGAAAGTGCTGAGAGTGGGAGTGGAGATAACTGGCACGAGGAAGTCTTACCGAATATTTTGAGAACCCACATGACATATTTCGCAAACCTTCAATAACTCAACCCGG
The DNA here is from genome assembly GCA_950004255.1 of Mesopsocus fuscifrons. NCBI lineage: Eukaryota > Metazoa > Arthropoda > Insecta > Psocodea > Mesopsocidae > Mesopsocus > Mesopsocus fuscifrons. Next base: position 19,438,844 of record OX465376.1, on the reverse strand, counting down.
TGCGGATGAGAGGGTCGGAAATGCTTTGAGATTTTTTTTGACCACATAACTCGGTTGAGGAAGTCTTCCTGAGTATTTTGATACCCACATGGCATATTTTGTGAACATAAAAAACTGACCCTTTGAGGGGTCGTATCTCCCAAATTCGAGTTTTCCCAGATATGCCGCTAATGGGGTATTTTTTCTCATAATATGCACTATTACTCCTGAGAAAATGAACGAAATCATAGGAGCCAATTTTGAGAAAAAAATTAAAAACCTGTTTTTTTTTTTAGACAATTTTTCCCAATGGAAGATCGAAAAACAGTGAGTGTGCGCATTATTTTTTTACGCCCGTGGATCAAATTTGAACAAAATCGGCTGGACGGTTTGGGCCCTGGCTCTCTGTACATACACACACACACAAATATATGTACGAGACTTGCACACACCTAATCACCTTACTTTTCACATAGAAAAACACAGAATCAGTAAAATAGAATATTATTTCCCGCACCCCTTGGTATTAGTCTTAGGCGTTATACTGGCGTTAAAAGATGGAGAATACACTTCAAGAAATTTCTCAGCTGCTTGCTACTTTCTAATACGTAAAGGGTGGAATCTAATTCATAAATGGCATAGCCGTATCCACGGGGGGGTTAGGGGGTTAAACCCTCCCATGAGCGGAAAATTAACCCCCCCCCCCCCATTACCACTTTCTGGATACGGGCCTGATAAATGGTATACTATAGAGGCCGCATAAGTTCACTTAGCTTTACAAGGAGGTAATTTGGTAAGAATCACAACTATAGTAAGTAGTCAATTTTTCTCCCAGTTAGAGAAGGATATGTCTCCATCAGGGTGGGTCATGCCTATGGCAAAGAAAAATTTGCCAGGAAAGTTCTCGACATACCGGCACTAGAGTTTGGGTCCTATTGTTTCTCCAATTCAGCACAGAAACTTTAAAGTGACTTAGAAGTACTTGCTGTGTGACAAATAAAGGACAAAGAACTTGATCTATTATCTTCCAACTTGCAAACGTCGACAGCAAATTTAGTGAAGTTTAGGTAGAGTCAGAGTTAGAGAGTGCTGAGTTGTGAAACTATGGGGGAAGTTAACCAGTTCAATCCTCCAACAGTCTCCAATTCATTTTGCAAATTGCGTTCCTGCATGTCACTTCTATTCCGAAGAGAGAGGAATTCGTTGAACGGATGTGTCAAGAATGCGGTGTGAGAAGAATATTTCCCGAATTGGGCATCATTACTCTTCTTTATATGCAAACCCCCGATTTTATTCTTGGAAAAGGGCAAGGCGTAGTGCCATTCAAAAATTGATGATGCACTTCTACCATTAGGTAAGGCCGAGGGGGTAACCACTCCAGAGATTCCATGAGATTCCCTGAGATTCCATAAAGTTTTCCAAAGATTCCCAAAGATACTCATAGAAAAATGAACCACGAAGGGGTAACCACTACAAAAAATTCCAAGATTCCCTGAGATTTCATAAAGATTTCCAATGATTCCCAACGAGATTCCCAACGAATGGTTAACCCCTCGGGTAAGGCTGAAGGCACACAGCATAGCCTCATAAGTAATGAGGTTAAAAAAGACATATTATATTTCAGAATATTTAAATATCCAATAGGTTTCTCACAAAGTTTGAAGTCGGAACGTAAAAAAATAGCGAATGTACCTATATTTAGCCACTACTCTGGACCCAGTCTCTACTTACATGTTCTACAGTGTTGTACTTATGCAGACGCAAGTCTCTCTCTGTAGCGACTGTGACCATTAAATTTGCTTGCTACAGAGGGAATTTTAAAACGAGGCTCGTTATATAGAGTTACAATCATTGTAGTAAGACTTTCAGTTGGTTTTTAAGATTTGAAATTCCCGACCACTCGATTTTCTAGCAGAGTAGGTAGGTACTTACAGAAATGTACAAAAATTCTGAGGACTAACAAACCTTCCCAAGGACGTCACCGCTCAGTCTTTTCCTCTAAGGGAGAAAATTAAAAGTAATTCGCTGCTTGCAATGTTAATCTTATTACGGGCGGTAAAAATTGATGACCTAAGCTGCTGTTGAGTCTACACTTAAGAGGATATTCAGGATTTCCTCCCGAGATTAGTAATTAAGGTATAATAACCCAAGGTGAGTAAAATAGATTTTTTCTGCACACTTTATGAGGAAAGTAAGTATATAAATGTTCTGAAATATAATATGTCTTTTTCAGGGGCGCCAGATTTTGAAAATCCGGGGGGGGGCAAGAAGTTGTAAACATTAGATATTCAATTTACTTATCACTCTTATCAGTCTGATAGGTCTCTGTGCCTCTCAGTGACCCAGCGTCCAAGGCATTCGACTTGTGACCTGGATTCGAATCCCGGTGTATAAGGAATATTTTCCGCTTAAGGCATGGATGTAATGCCCACTCCTATTCTTATTCTTATATTTGACATGATAAAAATAATTGTCCCCCAAATTTCCGGGGGGGCAGTGCCCCCCCGGGAATATTCCGGGGGGGGGGGCAAACTGGACCCTGCCCCCCCAAGATGGCGCCCCTGGTCTTTTTAACGACCGAAATAATTAACAGGCTGTGTGGTGAATTTAACTCATTAGTGCTCAGCTGTCCCTACAGGGACAGCTGACTTTGCCGAGAGATATCTCGGGACGTATTGCAGCTACGTCACTGATTCAAGAGCTGTAGGCAAGTGTCATGTTTTGACTCTATCGCTGCATTCTAAAAATGCATGCCCTGTTGTTTTCCGCAGTTTTATTCTGCGTGCAGTCATTCAATGTTCGGTTTTTTTCGAAAAAGGTCAAACATTGCTTCAAAGAAATGTATGTACCTTTTTTATTTGTTTACCTAGAGTATTATATATTTTTTTTCAGCATTTAAGAAGGATGTAGCTAGTAGACTTGCTTTACAGAATAAGTTTACAAGCATTAGAGCCTGAGTTATGTGAGTGAGAAGTTGGACTGTCCCTGCAGGGACAGTTGAGCACAAGTCCTGATACCGAGACAGACATAATTACTCATTGGACTTCATGTTAAATTTGATTGTACAGGCGTTATTATACTTTCTTATTATATTTTTATGTTTCTACAATTGCTTATTGTCTGATTCTCGAAAAATGCTGACTTAAACGACATCTGGGACAAAGTTAGATCTGCTGGATGATTCCCGAGATTACGTCAGAGTGTCTTGCTGGGCTTCCTAGTGAACATGAAAACGCCGAAGTGGACGTGGTTTCAGAAAAATCTGACCTAAAAGATGAAGGCGATCCTGCCCATCTGCCTCATCGTCTTATGGCTGCTCCATCCCAAGTCACATGGGAGATACCAAATACCACACGATGAAGACTACTAAGAGTCAAGGATGACATGAGCCGTTCAGTGTTGGTTACTTGGACGAAAGATCCACGAAGCTGAGTCAAACTTCCCCGAAATGAAATCTCTGATGGAATTGCGAAGTACCCCCGCAATGCATTTACTCCTGAACTACGGACAACCTGCCAAAATATCAGGTGCCATGCCGTCAACACCCACTGCAACCTTGTGGGCTGCTCCCGGAAAATCAAAGCCACGTGTTGACAGTGTAAAGCTGATCGTCCATTGGGCAGAGGCTTGCCAACGCGCAGTGAAGCGGCGAAGAAACGTAAGATATCCCATTGGGCCCCTCCGTCGTACGCCGCGCCGTTTCGGCGCTTTTCGGCGCCTCGGTGCACCTCTGCCCAATGGACGGGCAGGTTAAGAAACGGACATCCTAGGTATGTCACCTGCACCTGGACTGCTTCTTCATTTCTTCACATGCAGCATGCAGTTCCAAAATTGGTAAAGTTGCGTTCAGAAAAGGGCGGTGGACGACGTTATTCTATAAGAAGCTGCTGTGTGACGCAAGCTCATCACGGCAAGCCATAGTTTTTCTAAGGCTGCGCAAACGTCTGAGCTCCCACGCTAAGAAGTCTGCCGTGACAACCACCTATACTCACCCTTCCTGCCACCTTACGCTACCTTGGAAGGCCTATTTCCAGCTTTCTGGCACCGACTATACCTATAGCTGTAACTATCAAAATGATAATGGATGTAGGTACATTGTGTATATTATGTATATGTACATATGTTTATGTGTAAAAACACATGTAGGTCCTAAATGTATATAGGTATACATAATTAAGCCCATGGAAATAAAAAAAAGCACTAATGTTTGGCAGTGCCTATGTACTAGGACTTGTGCTCAGCTGTTCCTACAGGACCACCCCATTATCTCGAGAACCGTGCATCCTATCAAAAAACTTATTTGAAACTTTTTTCTTAGAAAAAAATTAGCAATAACATACTTTAAGGAGAAGTCTGAAATAATTCTGAGCACTAATGAGTTAAGAGCGAGTGATTTTTCTCCACAAAAAAATATCCAAATGTAGGTAATAGATTGTAAAATCACAATTTATTTTAATTTGTTACAAAAAGACATACTTACTGTATTTCAGAAAATTTAAATATCCAATAGGTTCCTCAAAACTTGTGCAGAAATAAAGGGTTCAACCATCGTCGGACTTGACTTCCTCGCATTTTTTGCACTACACAAAAATTTTGATTTTTTTAAGTCATAAATTTTGTTGGCCACAATTATGATTTTATCAAAAACATTTTTCGCATACCCCTCGGCAATAATTTTAGGCACACGCACACCGAATTTCAAGCAAATCGGTGTGACCTCTAACAGCGCTAAAGACGAACATACCTATACGGACGGACGGACCTAAAAACCACGTTTTTGGTGTCAGGGACCTCTGAAACGCCTTTTGCAACGAAAATCTCGAAATTTCACACGGTAACATAACTTTCTCAGCCCATGTATTACATACGGGCGAGAAAGTAAAAACTTCAGCAAACACGACTACGTAGACGCCCTTAAAAACGTATATATTATATTTCAGAGTGCAATATCCACCAGGTTCCTTCAAAAACAAAGAGTGTTGCATCTTGAGCGCTCAAAAGGATTCCAGAGACTCAGAAACAATTACTTGCCACGACATAGCCACAATACAGGAGCTCTTTGAGGAGAATCTCACAGCAAAGGGACCAATGAGATGGGGCGTGAACAGGGGGGGGGGGGGGGGGGGGGGGTTCCGGACTATTACCACGGCGGATATGCAAACATAGGCGGAAGTAACGTCAGGTCCGCGAGGATATCAATATTGACATTAGCAGACCTCGGCAGTCGCTTCCCTTGTGCGATTATTCAATTCCATTAGGTTCAAGCCTCCTGCTAACTTCCGGTCCAGTTCCCACTTACCACTCCAGTAGGGGCAACTAAGGGGGCGAGAAATTTATGCACTGAGAATTAAGGTTGAATATACATTCGCTATTTTTTTACGATTGCAAACTTTGTGAGAAAACTATTGGATATTTAAATATTCTGAAATATAATATGTTTTCTTAACGTCATTACTCATGAGGCTATGTTGTGATTTCACGCTCGGTTAATTTTGGACTATTTTTTTTGCGACAAAAATCACTCGATCGTAAAATCACAACTTAACCTCATGAGTAATGACGTTAAAAAGACATATCCAATATTTTTCTCACAAAGCTATAAATCGGAACGTAAAAAAAATAGTGGTCACGGTCTACGGCCCCAAGACGGAGCCTATAATCACAGGTGATTCCTTCTGAAAAATGTCTCTATAGTGATCTCTTCTTTTATAGCGACGAAATTTACACAGTCCCTTATCTAGGTACGAACCAAAAAAGTGATTAGGTTTTCGACTTCCGATGTTTAATTCTTGACCTGGTCTTGTTGTTAGTCTTGTCTCTCAACCCCATTGCTACTCCCGAGTTAAAATAATGGAGATAAATGTAAATATGCACATAAGCTGCATCAGGTAGTTAAGTAATTCAGACGGGACTCAGGGGGCGAAAATCACATTAGCTTTGCTATTGCTATTCCACCCCTAAACCACTGAAGCCCTGCAGAGCTATAAAGGGTGCGCCATTTAGCAATTCCCATCTCGGGCTGCATTAAGGGATGATTTTATCTAAACCTGTGCAGGTGTACCGACATTTCCCAGCACGCTATTCTTGACTCACATACATATTTACCGTGTTGCCATGTAAGGTTTATAAATATTACAAGTTTTCTTTAGTGTGAAAAACAGGAAACAGGCACAGGCTGGGTAGAATCACACCGAGCAAGATTCGCGAAAAGTCTTGTAAACTTGGTACTAGATCCGTAGCCCTACTACTCAGCTATTCCTTAGACGCTACTGCGTATAACATTCAGATGAGACTACCTTTAGAATAAAAGAACCTTGGGTACCATGCATCAAGTTAATATCAAATCTCATGTCATTTACGAATACAGTTTCGAAATTAGAGAGTGAGTTGAAACACTATCAGGCCAATGAGGGATGAGCTTTCACACACATTTATCAATGCTGCTATCAACTTACATGTTAATTATCATCCCTCACCCTTCAAAGCTCCTTCATAGGGAACGGGGTGCCAGTGCCAGTGGCACCAAATTTTTTCACCTGGGCACAAAACTACCCCATAAAAAAAACAATTTTTTTTTTCTAAAATTTGTGGCAAAAAAATAATTTAGGTTTGAGGGATACAGGGTGGCTATGCCAGAACGAGTTATATCCACATTAGGGTCCCTTCGAAATACGAGAAAGTGAAGTACGACCATTGTCAAGCCCTTTACTATTATTCTCGGGATCAGAGGTTATCCGGAAACTTGTTTTTATGAAGGGGGGGAGAAGTGTCTGGTTTCCGGTTGAGAGGTGACTGAGTGCTGGGAGTGTATAAAAGGGGAGAGGGATGCTTGAGGTGTCATCTTGCCTTCTTGAGAACGTCTGCACGCGACTTAAGATTACCTCCTTGTTAGGATAAAGTCCTTGTTAAGATGAAGTCCTTGTTAAGCGTTTTCATTCGCCTCAACCTGATTATGCTCCTTGGGAATCATTTCCTGAGGGATATCTTGAGAAAATATTTGCCCGGGAAAATTCTCAGAAATTTTTCGCGCCAACGGCGGAATAAAGGAAATTAAACGAATCAGGTTTTGAGTTTGTAGAGGAAGTGAAAATACCGAAAGTGACGTAAGCTTTGGCTACTTCTGCTAAGCTCCGCATCTTCTGCTACCTATCTCACAGTAAGCTAACTGTAGGAACCATCAACTAAAGATCTTGATATATCAAAGTCTGACAAGGACGCAGCTACTCTACTGTCTCATCTTTACGAAACCGGAAATCAAAATTTTCAACCCGCTATTTCTTCCTTGCAATAGCCTCATTTTGTGACTACTTTAGCTTCATCTCCAACGCAAAAAGAAGTCTTTGACAAGCTTTAAAAATATAAAATAGCACTACATTTTCTAAGAGTTCCGCAGCAGTAAATCACGTTGGATTTAATTGAGTATCGCGTGGCAGCGTCAGCAAAAAGTTTCAGCAACTAAGTCCGTCTGAGACCAAAAGCGCTCTAAAATAATAATCACTAGAAAAGCCGGAAAATTGCATTTTCTTTGTAAATTTTGCACTATCGCGAGACGGAGGAAATTTGCTCTGACACAGTGGACTTAACGAGGGAAGCTGGAGAGTAATGGGGGAACATCACGAAAATCTTGAGAGAATTTCAACAAGGAGGAAAATTTCAGGGAGAACCTATAAAACTAATCTAGTCAAACATTCATCTCCATCAGAAGCTCTAAAGAAAACTGACAGCAAGAGACGAAAATAATCCTAGTGAAAACTAGCTCGAGATTGGTGGCCCTCTTTTCAAAAGCGGTTTTCAGTTACTGATGACTTTCACAAGTATTATTGTGGAAATGAATTTCTTGTTTAAAAGTAATGATATAGGTACGCCTAGTTTGGAATTTTCCAACAGTTACAAAAAGAAGTCTATAGTAGAGTCTCAGCAGCTCTATATGGATCTTGGTCGTTATCTCGGGCGTTCAGGGTCCGCTATATCTGCCGATGCATTTTTTGCCACCCATAAGATTAGATACATAAGATTCATTTTCAAGGTTTACTCTTGGTTGGAAAGACACAAAATTCTTACTAGTCATAAAAATTCATCTGTAAATTCTCATAAATTCTTTCAAATCATAAATAATAAAATTTTGTAGCAACTGCACCGTGTTGCGAATATCACATAAATTTTGGCTAGAGACAGGGAACTAGACTGGTGCATACGTACGTACACAGCAATGCTAAAAATAACATAAATTTGTACAGCTGTCTGCGCTTTTCATATTTCGTTTCTTACTTTATACGTCACGGTTAATAGATGTGACTGTAGGTTACGTAACAGGAACCAAAGCTAAATTTTATTCCAACGAAACTGATCTTTTAAGCTTTCAAGAACTTCACCACGGTGCGGCTAGATAGACGGCCTCCTTCAAAAACTTTTTAGCAGGGTTCTGAGGTATCAATATCATTTTATTTTGTAGGTACGTACCTAAATAAAAATATATATACTTTCTTTGGCAACTTAGCGGGGTTACCTTGACCTTGAGCGTCACTTACCCCCCCCCCCCCCCCCCCATAGGTTCATATTACAAGAGAGTGCTATGTATTGTTTTCCCCATCCTTTCACCTTCCACCGAATGGTCTGTAAATCTTTATTTTCTTTTCGCGGCCATCGTTTTCCTATATTTTTTTTTTCCGTTTCCACAACAAGCACCCTTAGTTTATCTTCGTTTACGTTGGTAATTTGTTCTGATCTGATTTTTTCATGAAAACTTTTGGTTTCTGCTTTCTGCTTTCCTTCAAAATATTGTGGTCTGTTGGGACGACCAAGGTCCTGGGTTCGAATCCCGGTAGCAGCAATTTTTTGTTGGTAGCATGTATATCACACCAAAAATCAACTTGGCTTCGGCCAACAACAGAGCCTGTAAATTTTGGCCGTTAAAAAAAACATAATATATTTCAGAACATTTAAATATATCTAATAGTTTCCTCATAAAGTGTGCGGAAAAGACGTAAACAAATAGCGAATGTATGTTCGGTCATAACGTCTATGCCTCTGAGCTGTATGGACCCTTAACTTTCTCGTCCCTTAAGTTGTAGGAACAAAGTGTTTATTCGCATTATACTCATCAGTAGGATATTGTTGGAACACACTAACTGGCAGAGGCGAAATTCGAAACAACTTGACGTTAACTGACAGAATGACGCATTTCTCCGGCAAATGTCGCGTAATGCCCCTAATCCACCAGGAAATGGGCTCCCCCCTACAGAGCCACCCTATTTGCAGAGCCACCCCTATCTACGGGGGCTAATTGAAAACAGGCGGTATCCAAGAGACCGAAATACCCCACCCCCCCCCCCCCCAATTTCCCCCCAGGTAGAATGAAAATGGAAACTACCCCACACAGATGTGGACAAATATGTGATTCGCAACTCAGCCCGGAGGGGGAAGGGGGGTTGCCCCCAAAATTTGAAACAGGCTAATAAAGTGGAAACTCACCCCCCTCGTTATTCAGGATTTCAACCCTTCGTGAGCTTAGAGGATGTCTTTTTAATGAATTTGTAGCTTTGTTCATTTTTCAATGAAACCTTTTCGCTTTATCGTTTTATAATTTTTTCAATCTCACCCAGAAAGTCTTTTTGATATATCTGATGACCTACAGTTTTTAGGTGGGTTCAGAACCACCACAACCTCAGTATACATTTTACGTGAATACTCAACATAATATCAGAGGTGAATGCCGAACAAAAAAATTTTGATTCGATCCAGATTCAAAGAAGTGTGTTTCGGCTCCATCTGGACCACTCGGGTACTGAGTGTATTGCGAAAGAGGGAAGGGAAGAAACCCTTGATAATAGTGAGCGGCAAGTCAGCAGAGACATTACCGCAATTACCGTAATTAAACAATGGGTTTCAGAGCCTCAGGGTACAACCCTACATCATCTAATGGTCTTACTACGTTGTTTTACTATTTCTCACGGGGGGACATATATACCAAGTGGCCTGCGATGTAGTCCCTTTGGTTTCGGACCCGTATCAGACATTATTTTAGTTTGCCCTAAAATCGGTGATTGAAAAAAAAAGGTACGACAATACCTGTTGCACATATTTTCTAGCTTTCCCTCCGCACTACTGCCACTAGGATGAGACGACTAGATTAAGGAAGCCTCCCCAAGTATTTAGATACCCCACACGACATATTTTACCATACTCTAAAAACACAGGTGGGACGATCGGAAAAACTTTTAGATGAAATGACATGACTGAGGATGTCTCCCCGAGTATTTTGAGTACCCACATGGTATATTTCAAAAACTAACCAAAACTCAGCCCTTCGTAGTATTTTGATACCCACATACTCAAGTTCAAGTTAAAATGAGTGATTTAGAAATTATACGTGGCTGGGTTCTTCTATATAGTTGGTTAAGAGCTTAACTCCCGTTAAGTTATTTAATTGTAGAAACCCGCCTTTAACTGAGGTTTAACTGGTGTGGTCCAGCCCCATATACAGGAATTTTGACGTCACAGTATAATCCATAATACTATCTCTATATTTTTCTTCCCCATCCTCCAGAAAAAATCTCACTAAGAGGAAATTTCCAATCGAAAAAGGTGTTTACACAAACAACGGCGTTTCCACTTTCAGTTTGTCCCTGCTTCAATGGATTTACACCTGATTTCGGAGCCAAACCCAGAATGGTTTGCCCGAAAAACCACTTATGGTTTAATTAGTGTCGCTGAGAAGTAAAGGACTTGGAGCCGATATTGCAAAGCTGACTGCTGACTGTAGCACTCCTGCCTAGTCAGCCAATTCCCTGCCTCTCCGAATTTTCTACAGTTGGTTTCCTTTCGAAAAATTTTCGCTGAAGTTTAGTTTCTCGTATTATACTCCAACTCATCCTTGGATCAAGGTAATCTCCGTCATTTTCAGGGGTGGATAGACTATGGGCCATTTTCACCGAGAAAAATCAACGTTGATTTGAAATAAAAATCAAATTTTACCCTAGCAACACCAATAGCGAGGCTCGAGTTTGTTGATTACCATAGCAACTGATTCAAATCAGCTTGATTTGAATTTGATTTTTCTAGGTGAAAATGGCCCTATACAAACGTGAATTATCGTTGCTAAACTCTCTTAGATCATTGTGACGCCTTGTTGTTAAGGATGTCTACGCAATCGTGTTTGTTTACATTTTTTCTGGATTTTTATAAGGATCCTATTGGACCTATAAATGTTCTGAGATATAATATGTCTTCTTAAGAGGACGCTATACCTGACGATGCATTTTTTGCCGCCCATAAGATTAACATTGCGAGCGGCGATTCATTTTCAAGGTTTACCCTTGGTTGGAAAGACACAAAATTTTGCCTGTACCTAGCCCTAACAATGTTCTAGGGAGTGTTCGAAGCAGATTTCCCAATTTCTCACTGGTTTCTTTTATTGCAACTGTTTTGCAAATGCTAGCATCGCATACCTCAAGAAAAGTGCTGTATCTCGAAAACCAGTAAAAAAATGGGAAATCTGCTTCGAACACTCCCTAGAACGTTGTTAGGGCTAGGTACAGGCAAAAGTTTGTGTCTTTCCAAACCTTGAAAATGAATCGCCGCTCGCAATGTTAATCTTATGGGTGGCAAAAAATGCACCGTCAGGTATAGCGGACCCTTAACTACCGAAATTAACAGGCTGTGTTGTGAAAGTATTGGATCGTAAAATCACAACACAGTTTGTTAATTCCCGCCGTAAAAAGACATACCTATTATATTTTAGAACATTTAAATATCAAATAGTATCTTCAGGGTTACAAATAAATGGTTCATCTGCTTTCAGGTATGCAGGTACACCAGACATCGTCATAACGAGCGGAATGACGTTTCCATTTTCGTGAGGTCTATGGGCCTTGGTAAATCTCAAGGTCAGGTCGTACCTCCTAATTGGGTAAAACCTCCTTCCATTCCTATATCATGCAATATTGCTCCTCTCAGTACCATACTGGTACCTAGAAATAAAGCATAGTGTGCAAGGTATATTTATTCCGGAGGTTGTTATATTTGTTGCTTTCGCTGGCCAATAGCAGAGGCGAACCTATATAACTGTCACCCTGTGAAACTGTTACTGGAAACCAGCCAAGTTACTAAAGATGAAGCTATCTTTAGTAAATTTACCTTCCCGACAAAGTAGCCAAAAACTTTATCCTCCAGTTAAACACTTCCTTAGGTTATGATAAGGGTCCTATCGGCAAGATGGTGAATGGGAAATCGGTATGGGTAATATTTACCTTAACTGAGCATTTTATTAAAAATAAAAAAATCCTACCTATAAATAGCTTAATTGCAATTACTTTGTCATACGTCCATCATCAATTAGGTAGTGTTAAGTAATCATTAAGTCTGAATTTAGGTAAGTCCACGAGAAGAATATAGGTACATGGGACTTCGTGGCAGTTGATGGTAAAGGTAGACTAAGGGTGCGTCCCACCATACTCAGTTAACGTTTAATCTCCAGTTAAATTTGATTTTTACCATGCAAAAATTGAAATTTAACTGGAGATTAAACGTTAACCGAGTATGGTGGGACGCACCCTTAGGGTACCTTAGGTACTTAGGTACTTAGGTACTTAGGTACTTAGGTGCTTAGGTAATTAGGTACTTAGGTCTACTTAGGTAGACGTAGACCTTATAGGATACTTGCAATTATGATATGTGTAGGTAGACATATTATTTTTAATATTATATCTAGAAACGTGTATATTAAGCTTATAATTTGAATGTTATATTACCGGAAGTTTTGGAGTCTCTTCTATGGGATAGCAAGGTTCGCAAAAAATATAAGTTAGTAGAGAATGTAAATAACTAGACCTTATCTCGAATTATCCATTGTTTCTTAGCTAGCAGCCCTAACAATCTATACATTGTTATATGGGTGGGTTCCGAACCACCACTGACTTAGCACTCATTTTAAACTTGCTTGTTTTTATTTCACTTTTTGCTGATTCCGGCGGAACCAAGGCAGGAAAGTTACCTTTTCAAAACCGTCACTGTTTGTTGTTGAAAATTTCCGATTCCTTTGTATCCGTTCTGTCGGAATTTTTTGGAAATGACAATGTTTCCAGTATTTATGGTAGATATATCTAACAACTGTTCCAAGCATCAGTGCATGATTTTAGTTACCGACGGGTGAACTGCAGCAGGGAACGGACAGACATTTTAAAGAAAGCACTATTTTCGACCCCCTGGACGATGGGAAACCTATAAAACCTCAATTTAAAAATTTAGCACGAAACAATACTTTCTCGCCGAGCGAGAAAGTAAAAACTGCTCGTGCATGAAGCGTTCAAAAGCTGACAAAAAAATACTTTGTGTATATTATCCGGCAAAGCTGAAAGCCCTTGCGGCGTTTGAAACACACTGTTTGTAAACTTGTGTTCCGTATGAAACGCAAAGTCCGTCACCTCGTGCCACACAAGCGCGAGCCTTCCGGCCAGCCTGCCCATCACGAAAAGGTCAATAGGATAAATAAACGTGTCCATGCCATCTCCACCTGTTTATTTGTTCGAAGACAGCGGAGACGAAAGATCACAGGGTGTCCAAAATTAGAATGATGTATCGATTAGCTGTCTTTATTGAAAGTAAAAATTATAGATTACAGCACAGTCGGAGTTGGAACAGTGAGGGTGGATTTCACAGTTCCTTATCGTGCAGATAAACTTAGTTCCATTGCGAGCGGCGATTCATTTTCAAGGTTTACCCTTGGTTGGAAAGACACAAAATTTTGCCTGTACCTAGCCCTAACAATGTTCTAGGGAGTGTTCGAAGCAGATTTCCCAATTTCTCACTGGTTTCTTTTATTGCAACTGTTTTGCAAATGCTATAGCATCGCATACCTCAAGAAAAGTGCTGTATCTCGAAAACCAGTAAAAAAATGGGAAATCTGCTTTGAACACTCCCTAGAACATTGTTAGGGCTAGGTACAGGCAAAATATTGTGTCTTTCCAACCAAGGGTAAACCTAGAAAATGAATCGCCGCTCGCAATGTTTATCTTATGGGCGGCAAAAAATGCACCGTCAGGCATAGCGGACCCTTAATAATATTTCACTTTATTCAATAAAAAATTTGTCCAAAACATCCAACAGTGTTCTTGAAAAATGGTCGGAAAAAACGTAAACAAATAACAAACAACTACTCTTCAGTGTTATTATCTTGCTACTTGTTTATTGATCCTTAAGTGTTTAGTGTCACCAGACAAAAACAGATTGCTGTCTTCGACTTTTACCGGCCAAGAAATGGGCTATCAACTCACGTCGAATTACGGGCTGTTAGTCCATCATGACACTTTCGACTCTAATGGCCCAATTCATACTGTTTATGAGATTTCTGTCGAATTTTTGTTTACTTGGTCGCTTTCCTGCTGGTCGGTATGGAGAAGCAGAAGAGTTGGACAGATTACAAGAAAATATTAAATTATAGTTGTATCTCTCTTTAACGAGTGGGTTCTATGGTCCCTTGAGAACCCTCTCTATAACGAACAAATTTTGATGTCTCTTGACAGTCGTTATAGATGGGTATCCATAATCCCCTTGATGTGACCGTATTAAAATAATGACTCTTCAACCTCTGTTCACAGTTCGATTTCCAGCGGCTAGCATTTGTGTACCTGTAAGTTAAACATGGTTGCCATGCGTTGCTAGGGAAATAAAATTCCAACTGGAATTCATAGAGAATTTATACAAGTCAACACTTTTGGGCTACAAAATTCCAGATCACAAGGAAAATTTTCAACAAGGCGGGACTAGATCCTCTGCCGTAGGGCATCTGGAAAAAATAGGAGGAAATAATGACTGCGGCACGTGTTGGTGGGCAGAGCCTCCCTACACGGGACACAAAAGAAAATCGGATCGAACTGCTTCCGTGGCACAAAGTACTTCCATTCACCAAACCCCTAATGATTAATTGAAATCCGAGTGATGGATGGAAAATCGATCGCACCGCTTTCCCAATACAGGTTCATTGCCCCAATTCTCTGAAACTTGGGGGAAAAAGGCTTTCCCAAAATTCCGTTGCTTAATTTCACCGCCCCGGTTCGATCCTGAGTCAATCAAAAATTTTATGATCACCTTTGATATGTATTTGGTAGTGCTGCCAACTGAGGACGATGGACATGCCGTTGGTAAAAACGTAAACAAAAGTACAGTCTTAATTAAATGCGAATGAATGGTACCAAAATTTCGTCCGAAGGGGATGAGCTGACAACGTACGTAGAAAAGGGAGGATTGATCCTTTTTCATTATAGGACAATAGGGAAAGAAGAACCGGAAATAAACCGAAATAAGGCTGATTGTCCCCCCCCCCCCCCCCCAACAGCGCTTTTGTCTGCCGCTGCCACGTTTCAAGGGTTTTTAGCCCCCACGCAAACAACACTTTTTTTGAAGAAACACATTATTCACACTCCTTCCCGCGGTGTTCAAATTTTTTACAGGTATTCTACAGGGCAATTATATTATAGGTATTTTATCCCTCTATATGGATGTTGCTCTTAACGACAGTGACCTACTTAACACGGAACTGGATAACTGCACGATCACCAATGACAGTGGCTGCTCCAAAAGCTAAACATAGTGTGTTATTTGAACTAGGGAACAGAAGACTGCGAGTAGGACACTATGTTTAGCTTTCACTGGAGAACGAACTCGTTCGATTTCCTCTTTGGAGGTCGCTTTACCTACAGGGCCCTTTAAAATTTCGAACCAACTTTCGAATCTTTTCAAGCTTTTCGTTGCTATGTCACTGCTATAAACAATAAACAGTCAGCAACAGTAACAGGCCCTCGATGAAGTTTCAAAGATATCCGTCGGGTAACTAAACAGGTCAGGTCAAGAAACAACTAGTTTTTGATAGTTCTGTTTCCTTGTTATCTGAACGAGAAAAAATAGGTAGGTAGAGACCTACACCTTAAAACTGAACCTAAAATTGATCAAAAAGTTTTTAACGTTCAAAGAAGTCATTGCAGGTATAGGAATCCCCGAAGGCACACATGGTTCGGGAGCTCGTGGGGACAAACATGCGTGAAGGGCTTGACAATTTTCACCCTCCCAGCGGGATGCGGATTTGGTCCAGTTGTTCAAAAACCGTTTTCTTGCTGTTGGGGTCTGGGGCTTTTAGCCCCCAGAATTTTTTCAAAAATCAAAAAAGGGCCTTTTTTCTCGGGAGGGGCTTGATGGGTTTAAGTGATGAGAAATGGTGCGCAGTAACCCCCAGTCACTAGAAACACCAAAGCAAGAAGGTTTGTCCGGGGCTTTCCCCTATTGCCACAAGTGTATCTTCACATTTCGACTGGTAATTATATATCTAAATAGCACCGTCGCGCTTCGCAAACAAAAAATTGGTTAAGGTTAAGCTAAAGGAGGTTTCTTACATATCTAAGCAAGTGAAAATATATTGTAAGTATGTAGTTAGTCTTAGTTATGACCCTTTAAATTATCAACATGATTAGTTTCTATATTTGTTAATTCATTGCACTTTCCTAATTTATTGTCACAAAAAGTTATCATTATCACATACATAGATATGGGTACCAATGCAACAATTTACCCAATTGACGTTCTACTTTTAAGACTAAGTAGGTGTGAAAACGGCTCTTGCCGTTTCTTAAATTTCTGAGGACATTCTGGCAACTTTTACTGACAAAAAAATTAGAAAAAATCAACATTGCGACAGATTCCTTACAGTAGTGTTTTAAGAAACTCTACAAACCTGCGTTCTTTCTACAGCTTGAGTTATTTATTATTATTTAGCACCGCATTTTGTGCCTTACTTTTTTTTATTCAGAGTCATGATCCAAGCCGTCAGATGATTCAGAAAAATCATCCTCAACGTCGTCGCCCTCCTCTTCCGACTCACTTCCTTCGGGAAATTCCAGGTCTTGTGGAACTGGAGGCTTCGAGTTCCACTGAGGACTGAAGCGGTCATTTTTCAGTTCCCACCCGTTTTCTGTAGGGGACAATTCCCTGTTCGGATTGTCGAGGTGGGGGTGCCGCCAGATATGTGAAATGTAATTACTCCTCAGAATTTTATTGAAGAATACGCTCTGGCATGGAGGGAACTGGGATGGTAGTATGTTTTTAATTGCGGCGAATGGAGCTTTCCCTCCTACAGGCTTCGCATATTTAGTGAATAAGTTTTTTCTTGCCTCGTTGACCTTTTTGCATTTTTGGCTATACATTTCACAAGTAAAGGCTTCTACGGCGTCTTTCGTTTCACTTGATACCTCCACTGATGTGCCCAAGGCTGCGAATGCAGACTGGTATGCATCCTTTTTTAACATAAGGGAGTATGGCCGTACTTTCCCCTTTCCAACAAATGCCGCTGTTGCGTCACACCCTGTGTAGGCATGAAAACCAACCAAGGCCTTGCTCACTTTAAGTCCCAGTTTCTTCGCCAGTCCGGTGATGTCCAGAACTCTTTTTTTACTACCCGTTCCGAATTCTACCCAATACTGGTGTCGTGAAGGATCGATATTTATAATGAAGATTATGACAACATCGGTGTCGTTTGTTTTTACCATAAAATGGAGGTCCTTTTTGAGGGACATCGACTGAGATATTTGGTAGCAATGAAGAAATAACCTTGAGTCGGCTTCTTCATGGTCACACCTCATTTCAGAAACTTCCTGGTTTTCTGCACCATTATTGTTACTGAGTAAAGTAAACTATTTTCGTGCCTAATAGTTTCTGGTTTTCCTCTTTCTTCCACTCCTCCGCAAGATAGTTGACCAACGATTTTTTTAAATTCGAATTTCGGAGTGCTTTTTGAAGATCCTGGGGGGCCTTCTGATGCGGACCTTGTATGATATAGTCGATTGCCTCTGCTGCGTCTCCCCTTCTTTGCCTTTCACAATCTTTCACTGAAGGTGTGATGTATTGGTCGAATACTATGTCCACTCGAGGTGCTTTCGTGGCGCATAGTCTAGTGAGGATATATCTGGCCAGTTCGCCGAAGGTTTCTGGCAAGTTCCTTGTGGGAAGGGAATGAAGGAAAACCATACCGTCTACAACATCAACGTCACAATACGAAGGAGGTTCAGCATTAGCATGAAACTTTTCCAACCGTTCCACAATGCTGCCTTGTTAGTTTTTGCCATAGTGCCATCAATACTCGCAAGTGAAAGAGGTAAAGGCGTCAAAGAGTGTTCTAAAACCGATTCAAGGTCCAACTTCTTTTCAATGGCAAGAGAGCACATCCTCGCAAATAACCCGCAGACTACTGTTACCTCTTGCAGTTTGCACGTTGGCATTACCATGTTAATTATCCGTTCATGGAGGGAATAAATAAATTTTCCAAAAAAGGCTTTCTTGGGAGGGGAAAGCCCCGGACCCCAACAGCAAGAAAGTGTTTTTTGGACTCGGGCGATCATGGGAAACCTCCTAGTGAAGGAATTTTTCATCAAGCTTTTCCCGATTTTTTTGGCCCTTTTTGAGATTTTGGAACCTTTCTTGTTGGGGGAAAGCCCCAGACAAACCTTCTTGCTTTGGTGTTTCTAGTGTATGGGGGTTACTCCGCACCATTTGCGACCGATTTTGTCCATCAACCTTTTAACTCTTTTCAGGTGGAAAATTGAAAATTTTCCAAAAACGGCTTTCTTGGGAGGGGTAAGCCCCGGGCCCCAACACCAAGAAAGTGCTTTTTGGACTCGGGCCATCATGGGGAACCTCCCGGTGAAGGAATTTTTCATCAAGCTTTTCCCGATTTTTTTGGCCCTTTTTGAGATTTTGGAACCTTTCTTGTTTGGGGAAAGCCCCGGACAAACCTTCTTGCTTTGGTGTTTCTAGTGACTGGGGGTTACTGCGCACCATTTCTCATCACTTAAACCCATCAAGCCCCTCCCGAGAAAAAAGGCCCTTTTTTGATTTTTGAAAAAATTCTGGGGGCTAAAAGCCCCAGACCCCAACAGCAAGAAAACGGTTTTTGAAAAACTGGACCAAATCCGCATCCCGCTGGGAGGGTGAAAATTGTCAAGCCCTTCACGCATGTTTGTCCCCACGAGCTCCCGAACCAACACGAAACGCACAAAAATAAATCACAAAATTTCCAAAACGGTATTGTTTCAGTTTTTTACTTTTCCCAACTCAAAAAGAAGTTGTTTTATCAGAAAAAGAAGAATCGATCCGTCTTTTCTTTTGTTTAACTAATTAACTAATTATGTTTGCCTTTTCGTGATATTTTTGACAACAGAATAATGGAAGCCGCTATCTTTAATTACGTCAGACCGCAGGGGGCCGAGAGTCGAATCCCACTGGGGAAACTCTTTTCCTTTCTTATCCAAATCCAGCACAATTTGAATTATAAGCCCTGGAATCAAAAGAAAAATCCTGCAGGGACTGCCTCTGTTGTTTCTTCGTAAATTAGTTTTGTGTCTCCTATTTATTTAGATAATATGAATTAAAAATAATTTTTCAAGTGAGTATAGACGACTTCCGAGGAGTTAACCACTCGTTGGTAATCTCGTTGGGAATCATTGGAAATCTATATGAAATCTCAGGGAATCTTGGAATTTTTTGGAGTGGTTACCCTTTCGGGTTTCATCTCTCTATGCATGAATATCGTTTGGAATCTTTGGAAATCTTTATGGAATCTCAGGGAATCTCAAGGAATCTCTGGAGTGGTTACTCCCTCGATGACTTTTGTGTAGATAATGGAGACAGTTCTGCTCCCTTCTGTCCTGAGAAGCCGGGTTCGAATCCAGGAGTAAAAAATATTTTCCGCTTCGGCTGTGGACACATGCACGATACTTTGAAGCACACCATCCCGGGGATCCCATGGTACTTATGTGCATAGCCAGCATTATGAGGTGTACAATCAGTTATAAGGCGAAAAATTCCCATGACTGCCATATTATTATAATATTCGTATGGAACTGAAATGTATTAAGAGCCATGCATGTGACGGTTTGACATTAACTTGACAGTCGTTACGTCATTTGTTATTTTGGGAACATCCGTATCCGCTTAATGAACGGAAGTGGCGAATACCCGATTTGTCACAAACTTCTCATGACCAGAGTCATGTCACCTGGGTCTAGTCAGCTGACAGGTGAAGCGGAACAAATATTATTAATTTTTGAGATAAGGGCCACCGTACATTCGCTATTTTTTTATGTTCCGATATCAAACTTGTGAGAAAACTATTGGCTATTTAAATATTCTGAAATATAATATGTGTATTTAACGTCATTCCATCATGTTGTGATTTTACGATCGAGTGATTTTTGTCACAAAAAAAAATTGTCCAAAATTAACCGACCGTGAAATCACAACATAGCCTCATGAGTAATGACGTTAAAAAGACTTATTTTCAGAATATTTAAATATCCAATAGTTTTCTCACAAAGTTTGAAATCGGAACCTTAAAAAATAGCGAATGTATATTCAGCCTTAAGTTAAGGGAGTCTCTACAGAGATTTTTACGTTGTTTATGCACATTTTATGAGGATAACATTGGGTTTTTAAATGTTCAGAAAAAGTCACAACGCAGCCTGTTAATTTCGGCCGTTAAAAAGACGTTATATTTCAGAACACTTATAAATATCCAATAGTTTCCTTATAAAGCGTGCAGAATGTACGTTCGGTCGGAGAACGAGTTTGATCGAATAACTAACAGTCCCGGTCGCTGAATATCTAACTAACTTTGGAACCCGGCGAGAAGGTTTCAATTTCAATTTCAATTCGATGAAAGCAAAAAATTATCACGGAGACAGAATGGAAGGGAGAGCAGGAGGAAGAGAAGGGGTGACGGAGGGGAAGTTGGGAACCATTTACAATCCTTGGAGGCAGGTGGCCCAGTAGCCCACGCTTCCCCTACATATTTACTGCCAAAACTGTGATAGCTCAGTGGTCTGAGTGGTTGCCTTTAGGGAACACCCGTTCGATCCCGAACCTATAACAGTTTTTCTAATCGGACCTCTTATGCTCAACATACATCAGGAATTATCTGCGATTAGTACCCAATGGTGACCTACTTCTTGTACTTCTTGCAGGTCACTTTTTCAGAAATTCTTTATTCTCCCTGCACCTTGTGTTTTCATTTATCAGGTATAATTATTTGTTCGCTAACATCCGGAACACTTCCCACTTAATTCAAACTCTTATAAAACTCGGTCGTGTTCAAATATTCATTAAGGCAAATTTGCTTCCTCCCTTCGTTTGAACAGTCCTCCGATTTTAGGTGTTCGTCTATATAACGCTCTCCCGGTTTAAATCAAATCTAAAGAAAGCCTGAAGGCTCAAGACAATATTTAAAAAATTGCTAAAATCGTATTTACTTGAGTACGTTTTTATAGTTTAGAGGAATTTCTCAATTTTTAATTTAACTGGACAACAAGCCGTTTTACACTTTTAGTTCCACCTATTTTGGGCGGGACAAGGTCAACAAAACGTAAAAAAAAAAAAATGTTTTTTTTTAGGTTCCTCAGTATTTCTCTATAGACAATTAATTATCTATAGACTCTGGAGCACTCAGTCTGAGGAGTAGGTACTTCTCGTTACTAAAAAGGACTGGAATTTAAAGTGAAAACAGTTTCTTGGCTCCAAATGACATTTTTAAGTCCAAAAACTTCCTCAAAGTTTTCCTTTCTCGAAAGATTCGGAAACATCGAAGAGAACAACCTGTTCTCGGATGGGACAGTAAAAGGGCCAGAAGATTGCTTTTGTCTACTTTGAAAGTTTTCAAACTTGAGTTGACCCGAAACTTTTCGCTTTCTCAAGGATCACTATCTAACTTGGCAACCAAATTATGAAATGAGAACTTAAAGAGGAGGATCCTCTTCAAGTAAGGTTCTAGAGGTAACTTCGTCAATTAAAACTGATTAAACCTGGAATAAAAGTGCCATCAGAATTTGTGACGCACGAAAACTTCTTAGTTTTAGTCGCAAGAACAAGATTTCTTGTATTCAGACTGAGGGGTTACCCACTCGTTGGGAATCTAGTTGGGGATAATTGGAAATCTTTATGAAATCTCAGGGAATCTTGGAATTTTTTTGGAGTTTTTGCCCCTTCGCGATTCATCTTTCTATGAATATCGTTGGGAATCTTTTGAAATCTTTATGGAATCTCAGTGAAATCTCAAGGAATCTCTGGAGTGGTTACCCCCTCGATTCAGGCCATAGTTTTTAAGGAACGTTCTGCTAAGTATATGACCGTCCATGCCTGTGGAAAAAGCCGATTGACAGGCAACAAAATTACGTCATTACCGTGATCCAAGGGTGTCTGCATGGCAATGTAAGTATCTTTTAGAAAGAACAAGAAGAAGAATGGATTACCAAGCATAGCATTGGCACGTTATAAAGGCGTTTCAATTCTAGAGAGAGTCGTTATAGAGAGTTGGAGTTGAAGTGAGCTGAAGCTCCTCAGGGAAAACGTGACTATTCTCGAGTTTAAATTCACCTTCGCGTTAGTTCAAATCGTTCGGATCGATTGGAATATTTCGTTTGCTTGAGAGTACCTTTTTAACCTCAATCCATATATTGAACTTTCGCGAAGAACTACTATAGGGAGACTTGAAATTTAAATGAAATATAAAAATTTTCCGAGGGGGTGACCACTCCAGAGATTCCTTGAGATTCCCTAAGATTCCATAACGATTTCCAAAGATTCCCAACGATATTCATAGAAAGATGAACCCCGAAGGGGTAACCACTCTAAAAAAATTCCAAGATTTCCAATGATTCCCAAAGAGATTTTGCCAACGAGTGGTTAACCCCTTGAAATTTTCTTTTAACGTCAGAAATAAATTGGCTATATTTCTTTGATCGCATAACTCATACCGCCTACTGTAACAGCTAGGTATATGGATATCCCTTTGTAAAAGGACAACCAATGAAATCCCTCCAACAGGGAATAACTGAAAAGATTCATGAATATTATATCGTACAATGTGAATCACAGCTTTTCGTTTGA
Source organism: Mesopsocus fuscifrons (assembly GCA_950004255.1). Classification (NCBI taxonomy): domain Eukaryota; kingdom Metazoa; phylum Arthropoda; class Insecta; order Psocodea; family Mesopsocidae; genus Mesopsocus; species Mesopsocus fuscifrons. Next base: position 19,415,948 of record OX465376.1, on the reverse strand, counting down.
CATGGAAAAGCTTGCTGAACCGGGACAGGTATTGAATGAAAAAATGATTGATGAACCAAAAAAGGTTTGGTGCAATGCGTTTCGGTTCAAAACAGTCACGTTTTTTAACGTAGGGGACAAACTCAGCAACCAGACCATTACAAGAATTATCCATTGTGCTCAGCTATAGCTGTACCTGCTCCAGGCAGAGACCTACAGTTTTAGGTGGGTTCCGAACCACCACACGATATACACTTCACTTGACATGCTGAATATACCAATCAGAGGTATTGGAATCGAACCGGTGTGACTCAACTCTCTGTTATTGTTAACGTGAAACATTGTAACGTTCATCAATATGACGTCATCCGCTGTCCAGATTCGTGACCACATTTTCCCATCATCTCCCTATTATTTAATTATCGGTTCATCCAAGATTAATCGATTATTGCTGAAAGCTGTTTCAAATTTGCATCGAATTATGGATTTAGATTTGGTTGGGATGAGCTTTGCGATAAAAAAAAATACAAAAAAAAATGATATGGGTTTATGGGTAACCCAGAATAACAACAGTAGTCTCTCTCTGTAACGACTGTGATGTAGATTTACTCGCTATAAAGAGAAGGTCGCCTATAGAGAGTGTTCAACTGTAAATGAGACATTACAAATATTCAGGGTTCTCGTGACCTAATTCCCAATCTTTTCATTTTAGCAATTTAATTTTCTTTGGCTTAAATCTTACTTTGAGCTGCGATGAAACTATTTTTAATTCAATAACGTGCCGTTAAATTTAATTAATCAAATTATCTACTTCAGTACCTTTATTGGATAAAAGTATCTATCCTCTTGGAAATCTATTATTATTTTTATCACGGTAGGATATTATTAAATCCTATCTTGAGCTTTTATACCTGTAATGTCATAGAGAAGCAGGGTGGGTTTCACCAATACCTTACCATGCAGATAACGATCCTAAATTTATCTTCCCGATAAAGTAGCCGATAACTTTATATTGCCAAAAAAATTCCACTAGGTAACGTTATGATAAGGGCGCTATCGGCAGGATGGTGAAAGGCACCAACTTTTCTTTTCTGGAGGATAATGCTATAGTGAACTTTTAGGGGACTCTATAGTAGACATTAGGAACTCGCGAAACCCACCCTTAAAGGAACAGTTGAAAGTGAATGTCGGTCAGCGAGTCTCGAAAGTTTTCAGGTTTTGAAAGCATGAAACATCATTAGTTGCAGTTTTCCGATATTTCTACAAGGGTATCACGAGGAAAACATCTCATATAACAGCGGCTTGTAGTGGTTACGGGGGGAGAGTGAAGTAGTATAGAAAAGACCGACTTCTATGGGGTGCGAGTTCGAACTCAGACGGGGCGAGATTTTTCCTTTTATCTCTAAAACTGTAGGTCCCCTTAAAAGTCTGTGAGGGACGTTTGATATAGCCACAGCTAGTATGAATACCAGCAGGTTGGAAGGGTATGTATTCAGTATTCATAGTATCAGCAGTGTCTGGTATCAATGGTATTATGGGTATCCATAGTTATCCATCGTGTCTGGTATTCATAGTATCTATACGGCCTAGTTTCCATGGTATCCACACTGTCCAGCATCCATGGTATTATTGGTACTCATACTGTTCGGTATTCATAGTATCCATAGTATCTGGTATCAATGGTATTATTGGTATTCATACTGTCCGTTGTTCATAGTATCCATAGTGTCTGGTACCAATGGTATTATTGGTATCCATGGTATCTGGTATTAATGGCATTATTGGTATCCATAGTATCTGATATCAATGGCATTATTGGTATCCATAGTATCTGGTATTAATGGCATTATTGGTATCCATGGTATCTGGTATCAATGGCGTTATTGGTATTAATACTGTCCGTTATTCATAGTATCCACAGTGTCTGTTATCAATGGTATTATTGTCATCCATATAGTATCTGGTATCAATGGTATTATTGGTATTCATACTGTCCGCTATTCATAGTATCCTCAGTGTCTGTTATCAATGGTATTATTGTTATCCATATTATCTGGTATCAATGGTATTATTGGTATTAATAATGTCCGCTATTCATAGTATCCACAGTGTCTGTTATCAATGGTATTATTGTTATCCATAGTATCCGGTATCCATGGTATTATTGGTATTCATTCCGTCCGTTATTCATAGTATCCATAGTGTCTAGTATCAATGGTATTATTGGTATTCATACTGTCCGGTATTCATAGTCTCTATATGACCTAGTATCCGATACTGTCCGGTACAATGGTATTAGTGATATTCATGCTGTCCGGTATTCATGCAACCCCCCCCCCCCCCCCCCATGACCCTAACCCCCTCCCCCCCCCTCCATGACCGCCTTCTGGATACGGGCCTGATCTATATGACCTAGTTTCCATAGTCTCCGGTATATATCCATGGTATTATTATGGTATTCATATTGTCCGTTATCCATAAGTATTCAGGCTATGCCCCTGAACTATAAACACTGATAATATCCATTGGGACTGGTCAAAGATGTATAGAATAATATTTGGATGTACGGAATGTCTCCGGTGGCAAGGAGGTCACGTTTGGTGCAAGGTACAACCAATTAACCAAATTAACACTTATTTTGTGGAAGCCTCATCAACCTTTGAGCCTAGAACCGTTAAAACAATAGCAGCATTCATCAGCTGCCAGCACTATACCAAATACCACCTCCCAGCCACCATTTAAGTATACACGACAGGGACCTACAGTTTTAGGTGGGTTCTGGACCACCACAGCCTCGATATACATTTCACTTAATGTGAATGCCGAAACAGTTGGGCTAGGAGTTAGGTACCTATGTATAATACCTACGTAGGTAGAACAAGGAACAAAGAAATATTCCTACCTTTGTCGATGGCAAGAAATAAGAAAAAGAACAAGCGGGATTCCCTCCAAAGTGCAAGCCAAGGAGCAGAAGAACTTAGAAATAAGGAATTCTGGTATAATTTTCAAGTTAGAGATCTAGCGGAAGAACCTGAATTAAGTCTTTTAATGCACCATAAAAGCTCTTTTACAGGTAGCATTTATTGTACCTAAAGCCTGTTGCCACTTAGCATGTATAAATAACAGACTTTAACAAGGCAAGAAATTAAGGCGGAAGCTGAGTGTGCTATTTTGCATCCTATATATGTGAATATTTGGCAAATTTTCCATGGGTAGGGCATCGCAGATTTTCCAGCGCAACTCTTCAGGCCACTTTCCCGAGACGTTAATTTAAAATATATATATATGCATACCTACAGGGTGTCTGAAAGTGAATTTATCTCGGGTAGGATAGGCCCCCGGGCCTGATCACACCTGCTCTACGTTACTAGGTATATTCTTTATGGTACACCATATAGGATAAAATAAAAAATATATTTCCTTACCTCCCTCTGACGAACTCTTTGGCAATTTGTGAAACCTTAGAAACCTGAAAAAAAAGGCAATATTACAAATCAAAATAATTCAATGAAGCACCTATTGATGCTATAACAGTCCTTACCCTCCACCCGAAGGCACAGATGTTAATTAAACAGACTGGCTGTCGGTCGAAGCCTAAAAAATATTCGATGTGACATCCATACTACAAACAGAAAATTGCTGCTACCAGGATTCGAACCCAGGACTTGTGAGAGAAAAGGTGAGGGGGTGCAATGCACCCCCCAGGAGTCGACTGTGCACCCCCCAGAAAGTTTAAAAAAAAAGCCTTCATTACGATATATGAGTTAATTTCCCATAAGGCAATAAGGAAAAAATATTCAGCTCTCTCACGAAAAAAATCTAAAGGGCACATGCACTCCCCAGGAAAGTGGTCTTCCGCCGCCAATGGGTCGCTGTGGGGAAATATGCAAACAGTTCTGAATAGTCCCTCGCGTATGAGCGAAATATTATTGGAGAAGCTGAAAAAGCCAGCAATTCCCGAGTTCTGTTAATTTGCTTTAAAATATGTTAGTCTAGCAACGTATTTGATGGAAAAGTTTCAACTCCCCGGGGCTCTATTCATCAGTTAACTTGCATTTCCTATTCATAACCATTACCTTCACCAACTTGCTGACTCCTCAGAACTAGCAGAATATGTCCCTGAGGGGCTTGAACCAGCCTAGAGATGTCTGGTGAATGTCTCAAGAGAGCCGGGACTCACCGGTTCGGTCCCAATCCTACCAAAAACTTTTTCCGAGGGGTTAACCACTCGTTGGGAATCATTGGAAATCTTTATAAAATCTCAGGGAATCTTGGAATTTTTTGGAGTGGTTACCTCTTCGGGGTTCATCTTTCTATGAATATCTTATAGGGAATCTTTTGTAATCTCGTTGAGAATCTCATTGGGAATCATTGGAAATCTTTATGAAATCTCAGGGAATCTTGGATTTTTTTTGCAGTGGTTACTCCTTCTATGAAGAAAGTTGGAAATCTTTGGAAATCTTTATGGAATCTCAGGGAATCTCAAGGAATCTCTGGAGTGGTTACCCCCTCGACGTTTTCCGAAGCTGTGGTGGTTCGCAACCCACCTAGAACTACTATAAGTCGATGGATAATTCTTGAAATGGTCTCGTTGCTGAAGCTGGTAGATTTACTGAAATTCAGTACAATATTTAATTATTCATCTATAAAATGATGATATAATGGGGTCGCGCCGCACCCCTGCTTTGGGGTCACGACAATAAATCCCGAAATTCTCCATAAATTTCACAACAAAGCATGAAAATGTCAAACCAAATCATTGTAATCGAATTAATTAATTCCTTCACACGAACAGACCTTGATTTATGGTTCATATGTACCTACCTCTATAATAAATATACCTTACCGATGAAATACGACTAATACCTACCAGTAGAAATAGAGTGGTAGGGGGAGACAAGCCCAACAACAAGACCATTTCAAGAATTATCCATCGAACTCAGCTGGCTGGCTCGGTTCCTCTCAAGCAACCTTCTACACCACTTGGCTATTTCAACTTTAGCTTTAGCTTTTGAAAAGGGCAACCAAAACGCGATATGAATGGTATAAGTCATCGGAATGCTGAAATAGCATGTTAGAAGGTTATTGGGAAGGAGAATAATTATATATAGGTTGTAGGCGTACATTCGTACGTACGTACTCGTAGATACGGAACACAGACTTAAGTACTTAAAGGGGAATTGAGTCATAAAAAAACGTAGATAGATTCTCTTGATTTTTTATTGTTAACATAAATCTACAAAGTTGGGTTCCACGAGTCTATCTTAACCGTAGGGTTAACCACTTCAGGAATCTCGTTGGGAATCTTATTGCGAATCATTGGAAATCTTTATGAAATCTCAGGGAATCTTGGAATTTTTTTGGAGTGGTTACCCCTTCGGGGTTCATCTTTCTGTGAATATCGTTGGGAATCTTAGAAAATCTTTATGGAATCTCAGTGAAATCTCAAGGAATCTCTGGAGTGGGTACCCCCTCGATCTTAACGATTGAGATAATTTGCAGTAGCGGTGGCTAATCGGTATTCACCCCTAATAAATACGTTCAGGATGGTGGTTTAGAACCCACCTAAAACTGTAGGTCCCAATGTACGAACTGGGCTTGTCCCTACACACCTCTGCTAACTAACTCACAATGCTCGAATAGCTAATTTAGAAAGAGCGAGTAATATTTTTAATGTTATAGCTAGGCTCGTACCTGAGCCTGGCGTCCCATTCAAAACAATAAGGTGATTTGGTGATTGTGTTCTAACTACCTACTGTTCCGTCGTACGCCATGCATCTCAAATACTCAGGTTCGTTTAAAGGAACGTCCCTCAACCTTAAACTGCCCTCAAAATCTGTGTTTAACTTACCTACATAATTTAAGGGGGGTCAGGAGTTTAATATACCGCTTTAAAGGTGATTGTTTTACTCCTTTATACACTTGTGTTCGTAAATGATACGTGGGTTGATTCCAAATGGTTTGATTTTTTTTCTCTTTTATTTATTTTCCATGAAGACCAACAGAGAATCATTGACAGAAGACAAATGAATATGAAAAAAAAATACTGGTACCGCGAGGATGTGATCCTTAGTCGTGGGAGTCAAGTGTTTTACCACTCGATACAGAGCTACTGATTTTTAGCACAGCAGACAGTGCACTGCAACAAAATTCAAAGAATCACGTTCTAAAACCGAAAAACAGACTTAAAGAAAATAATGAAATGCTGACAATACCTAATTAAATCTTGGAGCTGCTGATAATAAGTCTATTTATTGTATACATCTTGTATAAATCTTTTGTTATTTCACAAAAGAAAATCCACAGAGCCAGGATTTTGTTTCAACCGCAATCATCTTTTCCAACTATACTGCTAAACTTAATTTTAGCACGATAGTATACAAAACTCAGTTTATTAAGGGTGTTCTACTTAACTCATTAGTGCTCAGCTGTCCCTACAGGGACAGCTGACTTTGCCGAGAGATATCTCGGGACGTATTGCAGCTACGTCACTGATTCAAGAGCTGTAGGCAAGTGTCATGTTTTGACTCTATCGCTGCATTCCAAAAATGCATGCCCTGTTGTTTTTAGCAGTTTTATTCTGCGTTCAGTCATTCGATGTTCGGTTTTTTTCGAAAAAGGTCAAACATTGCTTCAAAGAAATGTATGTACCTTTTTTAATTGTTTACCTAGAGTATTATATATTTTTTTCAGCATTTAAGAAGGATGTAGCTAGTAGACTTGCTTTACAGAATAAGTTTACAAGCATTAGAGCCTGAGTTATGTGAGAGGAAAGTTGGACTGTCCCTGCACGGACAGTTGAGCACAAGTCCTGATACCGAGAGAGACATAATTACTCATTGGACTTCATGTTAAATTTGATTTTACAAGCGTTATTATACTTTCTTATTATATTTTTAAGTTTCCAAAATTGCTTATTGTCTGATTCTCGAAAAATGCTGACTTAAACGACATCTGGGACGAAGTTAGATCTGCTGGATGATTCCCGAGATTACGTCAGAGTGTCTTGCTGGGCTTCCTAGTGAAGATGAAAACGCCGAACTGGACGTGGTTTCAGAAAAATCTGACCTAAAAGATGAAGGTGATCCTGCCCATCTGCCTCATAGTCTTATGGCTGCTCCTTCCCAAGTCACATGGGAGATACCAAATACCACTCGACGAAGAATACTAATAGTCAAGGATGACATGAGCCGTTCAGTGTTGGTTACTTGGACGAAAGATCCACAAAGCTGAGTCCAACTTCCCCGAAATGAAATCCCTGATGGAATTACGAAGTGCCCCCGCAATGCATTTACTCCTGAACTACGGACAACCTGCCAAAATATCAGCTCCCATGCCGTCAACACCCACTGCAATATTGTGGGCTGCTCCCGGAAAATCAAAGCCACGTGTCGACAGTGTAAAGCTGATCGTCCATTGGGCAGAGGCTTGCCAACGCGCGGTGAATAGGACGAAGCGCAGCGAGGCGAAGAAACGTAAGATATCCCATTTGGGCCCCTCCGTCGTACGCCGCGCCGTTTCGGCGCTTTTCGGCGCCTCGGTACACCTCTGCCCAATGGACGGGCAGGTTAAGAAATGGACATCTTAGGTATGTCACCTGCACCTGGACTGCTTCTTCATTTCTTCACATGCAGTTTCAAAATTGGTAAAGTTGCGTTCAGAAAAGGGCGGTGGACGACGTTATTCTATAAGAAGATGCTGTGTGACGCAAGCTCATCACGGCAAGCCATAGTTTTACTAAGGCTGCGCTAACGTCTGAGCTCCTACACTAAGAAGTCTGCCGTGACAACCACCTATACTCACCCTTCCTTTCACCTTACGCTACCTTGGAACGCCTATTTCCAGCTTTCTGGCACCGACTATACCTATAGCTGTAACTACCAAAATGATAATGGATGTAGGTACATTGTGTATATTATGTATATGTACATTATGTTTATGTGTAAAAACATAATGTAGGTCCTAAATGTATATAGGTATACATAATTAAGCCCATAGAAATAAAAAAAGCACTAATGGTTGGCAGTGCCTATGTACTAGGACTTGTGCTCAGCTGTTCCTACAGGACCACCCCATTATTTCGAGAACCGTGTATCCTATCAAAAAACTTATTTGAAACTTTTTTCTTAGAAAAAAATTAGCAATAACATACTTTAAGGAGAAGTCTGAAATAATTCTGAGCACTAATGAGTTAACGAGAAGATGAATTGTATAAATAATACAAGGATATATTTAGCTTGTGGTCGGAATATTTATATACAATTTGTCTTATTGGAAACAAATTAATTACAGAGTATAGCCCGTTCATTGTTAAGGGTCCGCTTAACCTGACGATGCATTTTTTGCCGCCCATAAGATTAACATTGCGAGCGGCGATTCATTTTCAAGGTTTTTAAAGTTTGAAAATTTTGTGTCTTTCCAACCAAGGGTAAACCTTGAAAATGAATCGCCGCTCGCAATGTTAATCTTATGGCCGGCAAAAAATGCATCGTCAGGTTAAGCGGGCCCTTAAATTGTTGAATTTTTGTACCCCGCGTAAGACGACCTTAATAAAAAGGTTCAAGTTTAATTTACCCTTTGGGTATACCTGAAGTGAACCTTTTACTTCTGGACTTTTGAATTTCAAGGGGTGGTAAGACTGCTAAGGTTGTTAATTAAACAGAAATTTGAACTCCCTACCTACTTAAGTAAAGTGGGGATTCCCACATTAACGTTGTGGTTGTACGGGGTGTGTTGCTCCTTTTCAAAATAAACCCTCAGGTTGTACACCCTTTTTCTAAAGCTCAGTCGAGCCTTAATTTTTAATACTCAACCTTTCTTTACATTTCTTTTTTCACAAAAGGTAATATAGGTATAGGTATCTCAAAGGTTGTCTTATCGCTTTTCATCCGCTTATCTTTTGATGACATGGCCTTTTTAGATGATATACAAAATCCCGGTTAGTTTAACGAGTTCATAATAAATGAGCTACTTAAGGGTCCGCTATACCTGACGGTGCATTTTTTGCCGCCCATAAGATTAACATTGCGAGCGGCGATTCATTTTCAAGCTTTACCCTTGGTTGGAAAGACACAAAATTTTGCCTGTACCTAGCCCTAACAATGTTCTAGGTCGTGTTCGAAGCAGATTTCCCATTTTTTTTTTACTGATTTTCGAGATACAGCACTTTTCTTGAGGTATGCGATGCTAGCATTTGCAAAACAGTTGCAATAAAAGAAACCAGTGAGAAATTGGGAAATCTGCTTCGAACACTCCCTAGAACATTGTTAGGGCTAGGTACAGGCAAAATTTTATGTCTTTCCAACCAAGTGTATACCTTGAAAATGAATCGCCGCTCGCAACGTTAATCTTATGGGCGGTAAAAAATTAATCGGAAAACTACCTATAGAATAGGTCCTTCCTTGTATTCAGCATGTAGAACGAATAATAAATAAAAGTACCTGACTATAAACTTCTTTCATTAAAATTTCGCCAAAGCGCAGATAGAACTGGTCCCTACCCCGGACTACCCCCTCGAAAGTTTATGCTTCCCTTGTTTTGACTAGGTATACAAAGAGGTACAAAAATTGCAAATTACTGACTCGGGGAACTATCGGGAAAGTAGGAACTCAAATTAAAAAAAAAATTAATATTATACAACTTATACAATTTTCACAAGGGGGACCAATATCCTGGCAACAAGGTACCTACTATTATGGTTCAACCACCTTCAGTCTTCTTATTTTGGCATTTAAGAAGCCAAGAACACTGTTTCTTTCTCAAACAAAGGTCTTTCATCTTAGGGTAATAGAGACCGATATCCGTTAAGAGGACGCTATACCTGACGATGCATTTTTTGCCGCCCATAAGATTAACATTGTGAGCGGAGATTCATTTTCAAGGTTTACCCTTGGTTGGAAAGACACAAAATTTCCCTGTACATAGCCCTAACAATGTTCTAGGGAGTGTTCGAAGCAGATTTCCCAAATTCTCACTGGTTTCTTTTATTGCAACTGTTTTGCAAATGCTAGCATCGCACACCTCAAGAAAAGTGCTGTATCTCGAAAACCAGTAAAAAAAATGGGAAATCTGCTTCGAACACTCCCTAGAACATTATTAGGGCTAGGTACAGGCAAAATTTTGTGTCTTTCCAACCAAGGTTAAACCTTGAAAATGAATCGCCGCTCGCAATGTTAATCTTATGGGCGGCTAAAAATGCACCTTCAGGTATAGCGGACCCTTAACCGTCTCTACCAACTTTTCGCGAGCCCTGCGAAGACAAGGGGTGATTTCCTCAGAATCACTCCTCCCCCCAAGGGTTGAACAAAACTAACAGCGAGAAATCTCGGTAGGACGAAGCTAGAACTTTGGTCGGTATACAAAACTGAAAATGAATCGTGAAATTGAGCCATACGAATTTGAGGCCCTGGGGGCAGAAAAACAGATCCAGGTTGGTCCGAACTTAGATTTTCGGATAGGTACATATGTATGAGAACCGAATGAAAATTGAAAATAAGCACGTATTCCCCCAAGGCCCCAAAATTCCAGTTTTGATCCAAAAATGATTGGTATTTTCAGTTGGTAGGCTCCAAAAATAGGTTTCTTTTTTGCTTGAATGATAAAATCACATTCATTTTTGATTTGAGATGATTTTCGTTTTGGTAGGAAAGTAGGAAAATAAGTTTTTTTTTCTGAAATCGCTTTCGTACCTTTCCTTCAAGTTTCTACCAACGATGGGTACCTACAGTTTTAAGCCGGGAAATTGAACCTCAACCGTCCAAAAATCATGTGTCTCTACCTAGAGAAAAATAACGATTTTATTCCTACAAAATAGAATACAACAAACGGGGGAAATATGGAGGAGAAGAATCTATCGTCCATGAATAATATGCTACCGCTTGGATGGGGAAGAAGAGTTTAGATATTATTGGAAATTGGTTTTGCGTTAAACATACATTAGATACATGTTTCTTCATAAGAACCTTTCATGCAGCGTCGTCGGGAAAACGTAAACAATGCCTCAAGCTTCGATTTTATCCGGATTACCTCAACCTTCACTTTTTCTGGGTGTTCCTGCTGTTTCTGTAGGGATATCAAGCACACCGTCCACCTAGCCGTGCCTGGCCACAAAATATCTATACTGCCTCGTGTGCCTTGATCCCTTCTCCCTTCGTATAGCGGGTTGACAATTTTGATTTCCGGTCTTATAGTTGAGACTTGAGACAGTACCTACAGTAGCTGTGTTCGTGCCACACTTTCATATATCGATATATTTAGTTGATGGTTCCTACAATAATTAGCTTACAGTGAGATAGGTAGCAGAACATGTGAAGCTAAGCAGAAGTAGCCAAAGCTTACGTCACTTTTGGTATTTTCACCTCCTATCCAACCTAAAATCCGGCCACTTTAGAGTGTAATAACTTTTTATTTAGGCTAAATTTCACCACCTCACGATAGTGCCTTTTAACGTTCGAATAGCTATCGATTCGAAAAAGCAGACATCCTCTCGTTAGGTTTTGTTGTGTCAATAGAATTCGCCTGCTTCGTTTACGTCAAATTTATTTCAACAATTTCAATCAAAAAGTGGAAATAAACGTGAAAAAACCCCTATTTTTTTCGGAGAAAGAGGTTAAGTTGTTGATTAGACTACATTAGACTACACCAAATGAGTCGCAGGTATGAAAATTATCGTTTTCGCTAACGCACGGAAAATCCACTCGAAAGCTAACGAAACGGTAACGGTGCATGGTGAAAGCCGTTAACATTTTTTACCGATACGATAGTGCTATCGTGTACACGATAGTCTTCACGTTAAAGTGGTGAAATCCAGCCTTAGCGGTCATAACCTAAAATGCGATAATACAGAAACTAAGTCAGCCATTGGACTTCATAATCCAATCATTTCCTGTTCCCATTCAAACGACTCAGTGTTACCTGTTTCAAGCAATGATTCAGGTTCTATTAGAAAGTCAGCCTCTGTACCTACAGAGAATGAACAAGCCTTCACATCAGTACCTATTCAAAGAGGTAAAAATAGCAGAGCACGGTATTAGAACCCGCTTTAGTACATTTGTAAAGCTGCCACTCACTTAGGTGCCCCTGGGACTCATAATCCTGGTTGAAAGGCTTAATACTTTATATATAAATATCACACGAGAATAAAGGAAAAGGAAAAGAGTGGTTAAACAGAAAATGCGGGCACCTCCCCACCTCCGCACTTCCAGAGCCTAATTATTTTTTTATCTCATTACTCTTTCGTAGAATTCGAGTCCGGAAATTCTATTCTTGCGTTTCATTACTAACCTACTTTACCCCCTCTGGGATTTTTGAATGAAGTGACTACAGCTTGAGAGGTCTCGCGGAATTCCGGAAATTTAAATGGGAAGTGCCTGCGTAACAGGTGTACCTTGTATAATATTAGAATAATAAAACTCGTTTTGTATACTTTTCCCTTAAGAGGCAATTCATTTTATTTCTTGTAGTAAGAACAAGAACAAGGGTAAGAAAGAACCAACTGAGTTTTTTGTGCGGCGTCATCGCGGTCTAGTGGAAAAACGCTATACTCGGATTTCTTGCTTTTGTTCTTGCATTCCTTCCATACAAGAACAAGGACAAGAGTTGATTTTGGCTGCAAGAACAAGAACAAGAAATGACTTGCAAGAACTAGAATTGTTGCAAGAGAATTGCCTAAACCCAGGCAGCTTTTTTCCAAAGCTACATTCATGTATTGCAGTCGATATTTTTGTACAATAGAATTTGCAAACTATGCGACTAGTGCTGCACGAAAATTTCTTGTCTTGCTTTTATTCTTGCACTTCTTGCATGAAAGAACAAGAACGAGAGCAAGAACAAGAGTAGTTGATTTTGGCTGCAAGAACAAGAACAAGAAGTGACTTGCAAGAACAAGAACTCTTGCAAGAGTTCTCGCAAGAGTCTTGCATAAACCCAGACAGTTTTTTTTCGAAAGCTTCATTCATATTTTGTACGAAATACTCTGCAGACTATGCGACGATAGATTGCACTTGAAATGGCCGTTCGGTAGGCAAAACACCACATTGAAAATTCCATGTGTATGCAAGAAACTGCAAGAGTCTCGCAGCAAGAACAAGAACAAGAGCAAGAAATGATTTCTACTGCAAGAACAAGAACAACATAGGATTTTTACTGCAAGAACAAGGAGCAAGAGCTGCTTTGTGAGAACAAGAACAAGAAATGCCGTTTCTTGCTCATGTTCTTGTATTGTGCATCACTATATGCGACGATAGATGGCACTTGAAATGGCCACTCGGTAGGCAACAAACCACATTATAAGTGCAGAAAATTCGTGAGTATGCAAGAAATTGCAAGTCTCGCAGCATAAGAACAAGAGCAAGAGCAAGAAATGATTTCTACTGCAAGAACGAGAACAAGATCGAATTTTTACTACAGGAACAAGAGCAAGAGTCACTTCGCGAGAACAAGAACAAGAACAAGAAATGCCGTTTCTTGTTCTTGTTCTTGCATCGTGCATCACTACCAAGCGGCTACGATGCGGCTCCTTTCAACTTCAGAAGCCTGCTTTCTCCGCACTGGCTGAACTAATCTAGGGCATCAGCAAACACTTTACCCTCTTAACCGCCGATTACGATCCGTGATAAGTACAAAGATAACTAAGCTAAACACCCGTTAACGTGTCATCACAAGGAGTCTGGGCTCTATTTGATTTAGTACGATCAAAAAATGAGTTATCGTTGCGCTGGCAGACAGAAAACTGCTGTGAAAACTACCACAGACGTTACTGACGTGATGAGAAATTTTTCACCAAACTTGAAACCTGTTCCAAGCTAAGCTTCTATGAATAATTACGTGAATTGCTGAAATTCACATTTGAGGGGGGGGGGGGGTGGATTATTTATACCTAAATCAGTTTTTCGTGGCTGAACGTCTCTCTGAAATGCTGTTTTTACTACCCAGGTTCAAAAACCAGCTTTCTTTGCCTTTGGACCAAGGATATGAGCAGAATAGCAGCAGCAACGCCGCATTATTCACAAATGCATTCATTCATCCTACTCATGAATAATAAATGAATATGACTTTTTCATTCATCAATCAAATCGATTGTCCAGAACTGACAGTTTTGACGTGAATCACGCCCCCTTCCCTCTCCATTAGACCTTAGAAAACTAATATCAAAATAGCCACCCGACTAGTGTCCATCTTGGGGTTCCTATGGCAACCCAGGGCAACAACACCCCCTCCACCCCCTCCGCCCATTCATAACGTCAGCGATGAAGAATAACCATTCTTTCTGTACACTTTATTTGAGTTGCAGGAGTCAGCGAAAAACTGATAATCAACTGAAACTAGTTTTGGTCTGGGGGAGTTTATTTACTTCTAAGGGCCAAGAAACATTAATTTTTGTTATATGGGTCAGCAGTCCTGACAGCTGACTCGGTGCTTTTGCGAGTTATTTCTAGATCTATAGCTGAAAACTACAAATTCCTGTATTACAACTTTTTTTTTTCTTTTCGGATAGGATAAGCAACAGCTGAGTGTGCAAGACTAAACAATTCTTAACTCAGATTTTTCGTTCTTACCAGCAATCGAACCCAGGTCTATCAGGCCACGAACCATCCTGGCAAACCAGACGATCCATTATCCCAGAGAGTTTTGGATTGGATACACAAATGTGAATTATCGTTGCTAAACTCTTTTAGATTATTGTGACACCTTCTTCTTAAGTCTACTTATTGTTCTGAACCAAAATTTTTTTTGGGAACCCTGCGTTTTTTTAGAATAATGGGTGTCGTTACTCTCGTCCAAGAGTGTCGTGGAGTATAGTGAGTGACTTCCTATCTTGGAAAATTTTCAACCCCACAAAAAATCACTTTATCTCTTCAGGAAGGGAAAAGCGATCCCCCTGTGGCCATCACAGGGGTTGATGTTGTAAATAAGAGGGGTAATGTATCTTGGGGGGTGGTACGGTGGATATACAGTTACTATAACGACCTCTTTCACCCCCCCCCCCCCAAATTGAATAAGTGTTTTTTCGGCGAGCATGCAACCTTTTTTCCCTTCCTTTTTGTCCTACATTCTATCCGTGTCTTGAAAATTTGCAAATAGTATTAAAGTTTCACTGTCGCAAGCTCGTCTCCAAAAGTTGTGTTTCTACTCAATTTGTTGTTTTTGAGAAATGTTTCTTGAAGTTTTCTTGGGGTAGGTACACAGATGTCACGTTTTGAAGTCTAGGGTGACATTTTCGTTGTTGGATATGCTTTGAGTGAATAGTTTTGAGGGGGTAGTTTTCTCTTCTCCATGCCTCATATAGAAACACAAGGAAAACTCTTGGATTATTTTTTTTATTGTTCTGAAATATAAGATGTGTTTTTAACGACCAAAATTCTCAGTCCAGGATTTTACGATCGAGTGATTTTTGTCAACAAAATATTTGTCCGAGATTAACCGATCGTAAAATCACGACACAGCCTGTTAATTTCGAAAGTTAAAAAGTCATGTTATATTTCAGAACATTTAAATATCCAATAGTGTACTTATGAAATGTGCAGAAAAAAGTAAACAAACATGACTGCGTAGACGCCCTTAAGGACAAAATTCTAAGACCAGTCTTTGGGAGGCATGGGCGTAGCAGGTCCAAAAACCTGAGGGGGGGGGGCTAAGCCCTCCAGACCTGGGGGGTAGGCATGGCTTTATGTGACGTTATGTGTAGGTCAGAAAAATCCTGGGGGGGGGGGGGGCTTAGCCCCCCTGCAGACTCCCCCTTGCTACGCCTATGTTGGGAGGGTCACTACATATTGGGCTGGATTCAATTTCGCAATTCCACTGAGAAGGACATGCCAAGTTTCATATTGGGAATGTTAGCTTTTTGTATACATTGGATAATCCTTAGGTTGGGTTCATTCATCGTTGGGAGACCAATAGGGAATAACTTTGTCGTAAAAGTTGATTCCCTAATGTAAAGGAGAGAAAACTCGGTTGATATCAGTCCTCGACTGGTGCCCCTACTGACTGGGGGGGGGGGGGGGGGGGTCACTCGTCTGGGGAGTTTCCGAACTGTTTTCATTTTTCTCTTACTGCAAGCTATTTTATAAGTTTTTGAAGACTTGAAAAATAAAAATCAATTTTCATTTTTTTTTTATTATTTCACAAGGACTGTGAAAGTTATATCTTCTTGAATATGTGAAGGCTGGGTTACAACAGGAGGTTTCACTCCTCTGCTGATTAAGTAGGTATAACGAGTATAAACTGTAATATTTTTAAGGTTCTGAAAAAGGAAATATTGCAGGAAAACCTATACCTACCACCTACCACGTGGAACAGGGATGGGTTCTCCATGATATAAGACTCTTGACCCATGGACATAGGGAAATCTTTACACCCCCCCATCATTTGGGGGTAAGTATGACGTCACATCTTTACACCCACTCATTTGGGGGTAAGTATGACGTCACTTCATTCAGCGATATGCAGCCATTCAATGTGTAGGATTAAGTCACCCCTTCCCCCCCACACACAGGGTGTTCCTGGGTTCGTGCCAATGGGGGTGTTAAGCCTATGTCCATGTTTGAGGACACGGAGTGCGTGCTACACGTGAATAACCACCCTGTGTGATTAATAGTGACGTTAGACATGGGACAAATAACTTCATGTCTCGGTGAAATATTGCTAAGGGCAGCTGACCTTTATGCTTATGGACTGAGAGCAGGAGATTCCCAGTTTGACTTCACTGTGCGAATTATTCCCCCATCCCTCCCCGCCTCCCCCCTTCCCCCCCCCCCCCCCCCGTCCTTCTGCTTACTAAGATATAAAGTAGCAAATCCTATAGACAGATTGTCAATCTAGCAGTTTGACTTCACTGTGCGAATTATTCCCCCCCTCCCCCCTTCCCCCCTTCCCCCCCGTCCTTCTGCTTACTAAGATATAAAGTAGCAAATCCTATAGACACATTATCAATCTAGCAGACCACCCAATCAATAGTGACAGACGACAGTGATGATAATATATAGGGTCATAGTGCAGAGTCAAGTGGGTGGGGTCACAATCACAACTTTGTCACAATCACAATGTAATGACTGATGTCTGTAGTTCTTTCAAGGTCGAAAGTCTTGTATATGACTAGCCAGGTGACAGTGCAAAGGACTACACAAATCGTCATCGCTAAACTCTTTTAGATCATTGTGCATGACCTCTACTTATTCTGAAATTAAAAAAATTTTGGGAACCCTGTTTTTTTTTTTTAACAATAGATGTCATTACTATCATCCACGACGTGGACTGTACCTATGCCTAGTTCCTTCTTCACACGTAAACTAAGGTAGAAGGATCGTCACCTCATGCCTTGTACGTCAGGCCATTGTCGTGCCTGCCACTATCGCACAGTATCACGTGACATGATAGTCAACACACGTGTTGACAACTTTGTTGGGTCAAATGAGAGTTTCAGCCTGAAGAATTTCTCACCTAAAATAAACCTTCATGATTCAGGTATAGGTAACAATATGTAATGCGTAGATCCAGCAGAAATATTTTCGAAAAATACCTGAACGTGTAAATTCGACTATACTGTCCCTAAAAGTTCACTATAGCGTTCCCCTTCCCTGGACTTTTAACGGCCAGATAAGTTTACAAAAGTGAACTCTCTTTATAGCCATAGCAAATATACCTGTTCATGTCCATTGACGTCCAGTAGGTATAGAGACAGACTAAGTACGTCAATATAATGTAGGTAGACACAGTAGATTATAGTCTCTCCACCATGGCAGGCATCAAGAGGGACCCTTGTAAACTCGTTCGCTATAGAGAGGATGCCATCGTGGAGATACAGAGTGTGTCAAGGGATATAGTAACATTCGTTGGTTAGCCCCCGATTACACCTTACAATTTCCAATCCTAATATGATCATAAAAAAATATGATCATGAAAAATTGTAAGGTGTAAAGTGAATTGAGTCAATTATGATGCAATTTGTATCGGCCGGTACAAATTGTATCATAACTGCTGCGACTACCTTCCTCTATGCTGCGATGTGTTTGTTGTTGTTGGGTTAGTCCGTTGAAAATGGCGGCTGAGGTAAAGTGGAATGGAAATGACCCGTATATTAATAGAAAATGTGGAGGAGTACGAATTTCTATATAACGATGAATTGAAAGAATATAGCAGAAATTATTTAACCTAAAACGGTTCAAAAAAGGACCCTAAAAATCTTCGGAATTTAAATTTTTTACCATGTCAAGTTGGCATCACTGCTAAACATGATCATATTTTTATTGTGAAGTGTATTACAGTTTTTATAAAATTTTATGATACTAAAAAAATAGGATCATATAAAAATAGGATCATATATTTATTGTATAAGGTGTAATCAGGCCCTTATAGAGAGAGTGTATTTTCACGAGCTATTTTGCGGTGAAACAACAAGGGATGTATCGGTAAGTAAGCAATAAGCAGATGGAGGTCAGGGGTCATTGTTTGGGGATTTAGGGGGGGGGGGGAGTTGCCCCCCTGGGGGGATGTTACCAATGATACCCTGCGCTGTACAATACACATTTAAACCCCTCTATTGAAATATCAGCCGTCAAACAACAGGTATTGTTACATTGACAATCGCAAACCGCATCTCTCCGTTTCAATTGTGTGGAAATAACCTGAAATGGTCACTGCTGGTTACCTCTGTGGAAAAGGATTAACGGAATTTGGAAAATAAACAGGTATATAAACAAAAAGCCTCGCTTTTATGGTTTTTTAGGTTTTGGCTTAGGATCGAACATATATTCGCGATTTGTTTACGTTTTTACTGCACTCTTTATGAGGAAATTATTGGATATTTAAATGTTCTGAAATATAATATGTTTATTTAGTGTCCAAATTATGAAGCTACATTGTGATTTAACGATCGAGTCAGAGAAAAATTTGTCCATAATCAAGCGATCGTGAAATCACAACATAGGTAGTCTCTAAATTTATTTGACAAAGTTTTTAATCATTGCATAGAATCTCGATAACTTTAAAAATAAATATAAATAAATTATTGCATTTTACCTACATCACCTTAACTTTTGAACTTTTAAAAAATAAAAAACTAATATAACTTTACCCAAGATACAAGAAGGTATCGCAGGAGGTGTAACTGCCTTAGGTATAATAGACAAACTTTTTCTCAGGTGCCATTTGCCCTTGACACCAAAATTAAGAGGAATGAAAACAAAGTAAATATTTAAAGAGATAAGCCATGACGTCATGTATCCTTCGGGAAGTACCTTCCTGTTGAATGTTGTGTACCAGCAGCTTGTACCTATGATAATAAATATCGGGCTCAAATGTGAGGTACCCTCAGCTATGAGAAAGAACCATCCCGAAATCCAAAAAAAATGATTTACATGAGTGATTTTGGGTCAAGAAAAGCTAGGAAACATTGCAGGTCAAGAAAATAAACAGTATTCTATTTCTATAGGATAGCCATCATATTAAATAAATGGTCCGACAACAGTCGCACTTAACTTTCTCACCCCAATTTTTTTTTTATTTTTGAAATTTTTTTACGAGTGTAATTTTTAAGTAATCCAAAATCGGTTAAAGAGGAACTAATAAAATCTATCTGAGATCACTAAACAGAAAAGGAATGGGTACCTAGTAGCAGGTATGTACCTAAGAAAGTCAAAAGAAATTCCGAAGATTTATGCCCTAAAAAAACGGGTAGGTCACGGTTGGCGCAGTCTGACATTTCACAAATTTAACCAAATTCAAACTTCACGTAAACTAAGAAGGAAAATATTTTTGCCCTTCAAAAAACTGCTTGAGTGGAGGTGGTGATTTAGGGGGCAATATATCAAAGACAAAGAAGGGAAAACTCATTAATTAAAATAATAGTGTTGTAAAAAGTGACATTTTTCAAGGCGAGATCTCTACCCAAGTTTCAAGGCCAGGAGGGCTCAGGGGGATCGATTTTTGAAATGTCAGACTCCCCATATATAAAAGTCTTTGTTAAGGCCCTCCCACACATAAGGTACAAAACCGGGGGTACCTTTTTCAACGTGGAATTTTTTTACCCAAAATTGTTGACTTGTAAGTTAAACATGGGTGCCACATTGGCCCCAATGAATTCCAGTTGGAATTTTATTTCCCTAGCAACGCATGGCAACCATGTTTAGGTAACCTACAAGTAAATACTTTTGGGTAAGAAAATTCCAGAATAACTATAACCAGCCTTCGAATTTCGCATACGCGAACTTATAAAGTAATTTTTACTGCAAAATACTAAGCGTCTTGTATCACCAATTTTAAGTCGGTCAGGATCAACAAACTCAAAACTGTCAATCGATTTTATAGATTTGTGGATGACATAATCTGCCTCTTTATCTGAAAGAAAGGATTAGCGCAGTAGCAGGGCACTGAACTTTGAAGCAAGAGGACCAAAGTTCTAATCACAACTCATGGAGATTTTTCCTGGTGTAACGCTGGCCTTCTCTGACCGGGGGAAATCTCGACTTTCGGGAGGGATTCTGACCAGATTACCCTGTGTAAGGGTTGAACCCTGGAGCGCCTTATTTTTAGATCATTGATATAATTTTTTCATAAAAAACAAATCGTCAGCTATAGAAAGCACTGATAAAGTCGTAATGACTGTTGATATAGGTATAAATAGGAGTTTCCCCGTAATGACTCAAAGATAAAACAAGGCAGTAAACAGAAGTAATAAATACTAATGACTTTTGTCCGCCCATCCATGTTCTCGTATAAAAATACAATGCCATCATCGATTTATGGGTATTTACTTCTGATTATCCGATATATTGGCTAAATAATAATCACTATATTAATACAGGTAGGATCACAGCCTCGGTAGCTGGGTGGTCTAAATGATTGCCACTGAGAGCAGGGTCACACAGGTTCGATGCTCACCCTATCAAATCTTTTCCAATGAGTATTGAACTCTATTGTTGAGCTGTCAGAAGCCTTAGGTTAGTTGCTACCGCAATATACTATTCTATAGATGTCCAGGATCACTTTTTTGTTGTCAGAAAATTATACCTTCTTCAGGTTTAATGGTCTTAGGTACAACACTGAAGTAAAAAATTGTCAGTTCACAATGCTCCACCACCAAATACCAGTATCCCAATTTTTCCCGAGAGTAAATGGAAAAATTCAGTCGACCACGGAATGTGTCGAAAAGGATAGCAAATAAAAAGGGCAAGTAACGCCTGGATGAACGAAACTTGTATAACGGTTTTCCAATTTTTCGATTTTCCCAAGAAAATAGTCTGGAGTAGCAGTTTGTTGGTTCGACCATATGTGGTCAGCACTTTCAACTCTGTTCTTACTTTCCCGCTAGTCAACATGTATAGGCGGGGGTAAATATTAATGTCAAAAAAAAAATCAAAGTCGAGATTACAGGTTCCCTATAATCCCCTGGGTAAAATATAGTGGCGAAAAAATTCTTGTCACACCAGGATTTGAATCTTACCAGTACGTAAATTATTATTTGACAGGCCAATAATTTGCTTACAAAATAATTGCATTGAAATTCGTAATAACATAACTGAGCAGTTTGCCGGTAATCTCAAAATAACCTTATCAATTATCAAAAAGGGGCGAAAAAAATTCCTGAGCAGTTTTGATTTGAACCATACGTCTGATACTTTAAGTTAAGTAAAGCAATCAATTAGCTACAAAATGGCTATTTTGGAATTTTGAAGGGTGTGTTTGGTACCCTCTGAATGCGAGAAAGTCAAGGGCGACCGTGGTCGTTTTTTTCCAAAATCCATTAACGGTGTCAACAAAGATAAACGATAGTAAGCTTATACTTTTCCTTTTTGGTGTCCGCCCTCACGTCACTTCTAATATTGCTGTTCCATTTTACACAGGGCGTATTGCGTCAACTTTTATGTTTTTCTTTCTCTTCTAGTTTTCTTGCTTGGAAACGAAAAATAATCTCGGCAATAGTTTGAAAAATTTCCGAGGTTTTTGGTTCTTCCACCCCGTCTTTATGATCTTTATAACTGACACTTTGAGAAAGAAACAGTGTTCTTGTCTTTTCCAATATCAGGCTAACAAAACGGTCCTAGTGTATAAGAGAAGGGTCTGATAGGGTCATTTTACTTAGTAAGATGGGCCAGTAACAACTGTTTGCTTATACACTCCATCAGTCTTCTTAGCCTTTTCATAAAGAAGACAAGAACACTGTTTCTTTCTCAAACAAAGTGTCTGTCTTCTTAGGGTAATTGGGACAGATAGACAGCTCTGAGCACTAAGGTTCCCTCAACGAGGGGGTAACCACTCCAGAGATTCCTTGAGATTCCACTGAGATTCCATAAAGATTTCAAAAGATTCCCAACGATATTGATAAAAAGATGAACCATAAAGGGGTAACCACTCCAAAAAATTCCAAGATTCCCTGACATTTCATAAAGATTTCCAATGATTCCCAACGAGATTCGCAATGAGTGGTTAACCCCTCGGGTTCCCTCCTCCCCTGTACACAAGGGGATGATTAGGTCAGAATCACGACCTACACTCGAGTGTTCCCTATTGGAAGAAAGGTACCAACAGGGTAATAGGTATAGTCCCAGGACCGGACAAGATACAATCGAAAAAAAAAAAAAAATATACGAGAAGTAAAGCCCAGAACCTGGGTCCTATCGTTTCGTAGCTAAGACGTTATAGAACATAGGTAAAGATTCAAAACATCTTATCTGCCTTTTGTAATCCAGTCAGCTCTAACCAGAAATCCAACCAATTTAAGCACTAATGGAAAGGATGAACGGCTTAGCAGTCATTACGCGAAATTGTAAGCGAATTTTGGGAAACTCTCATTTCTAGCCTAAACCAGTGCGTTTTAGCTTTACCCTCGAAAACGTACGACACTTTTTGTTCGCGTTTTCAGCTTTGTTCGAAAGAAACATTTTTGTGTCTTTGTTCTTTTCGGTCTGAGTGAGTTCTAGTTTGCAGCTGCGAGAGTCCTGTAATGTATTTTGGAGTACCTTACATACCTCGCATCGGCACTCTAAGAAGCTGCTTAGTGAAGCCACCAAGCATGGGTTTTATAAGGCTGCGCTGGTCTCATCAAGGTTAGAAGCCCATGCCGAGATGGCCACCTGATGTCACCCGTCTGGCAACTTACGATACCTTGCAAACCAGTGTGAAAAGAGAGGGGGAACCTTAGAACTCAAAATTTCCCCTCATTCCACCCCCGTTAACTGGAGCCAAGATAATCGCTGTCGCTGGATAATCCTACCCTCTAGCTAACGTTATACAGTGCAACCTCGATATAACAAATCGGAGGGGAACAAGAAAATATTCGTAATATCAAGTAATTCGTTTTGAACTGAGGTTTGTTATGTTGAGGTTAGAGTGGTCTAAAATTCGTTATAAAGAGGTAGGTAGGTTTTTCTTACATTAATAATCAAAAACAAGTAACAATGTGGTTATATAGTAGCTTAATCTCAATTTTGTTCATTGATTAGAAAAAAAGTCATTGATAGTTGTCTGTTTACCACCGGTATGAGTTATGACATCCAAGGCGCAATCTAATTTCGTGATGGATTTCACTACATCGTCACTCAAACCTCCCT
This sequence comes from Mesopsocus fuscifrons, assembly GCA_950004255.1. Lineage (NCBI taxonomy): Eukaryota > Metazoa > Arthropoda > Insecta > Psocodea > Mesopsocidae > Mesopsocus > Mesopsocus fuscifrons. The sequence goes on along the minus strand of OX465376.1, from coordinate 19,392,426 downwards.
TTTTGAGGTATGAATACTTTTTCTTGATAGTTGAAAATTCGTTATAAAGAGGTTGTACGCAAAGAATGTTCGCAATGTAAAGGTATATTTTATATTGACTCTTATGGACAATTCAAGGGGATTACGAAGAATTTGTTAAATCGAGGAAGTCGTTATATCGAGGTACGTTATATTAAGGTTGCACTGTAATAGGTATAATAGTGCTAACAGCCGGATAGCGAAGGCACCAGATTTTTTTATCGAAAGGATAGTGAACTTTTAGGGTACACGAATGTAGACTGGAGTAATCCACAATTATTACAGTTTCTTCAACCAAATACCTAGTAGGTATAGTCCAAGTCAGGCTGGGAGCGTATACCGATTATTCATAATTTCTTGAAGATTTTCAGTTGACGCCGATCCGGATTTGCGTTCCATATCCTACCATACGCTAAAAATGCCAATCCGACCCTGAGCAGATATTTCCCTGATCAAGAAGAAGTTTTGATCAGCCCTAGATTTGCAAGAAATTATGAGTAATCGGTACGCTCCTAGCCTGACTTGGACTATACCAGCGCAGATAAATTCTCAGCAGTCCAAAATGAAAATATTCTTACCTTGACTGTCCTCTTCACGGAGTTCGAGATTATATCTCTGAAAGAAGAAAATATGAAATAATCAGTTATTTATGAGTTTCAAAAAAATGTTTTTTAATTTCCCTTGCTGGCTCCTCTTGCTTCCAACTGTACTTAAGGAAATTAGCCTTTCATATCTGACGTGCCCTTTTCCTTCAATTTTTCACCCTGGAAAATAAATAAATAATATACCTAAGGGTACGATCCCACGCTTTGGCGTTTTTTCTCTGATAGTTTTTCTTTAAAATTGATTAGAGCCATTAGAGGAGTTGAAAAGTAGATGGGTATAGGTACGAGAGGAAGCAGAAAGTCCAGGAATCGAACCAAGACGTCTCAGGACAGAAATCAAACCCCTCGACCACTGAAAGGCATATTTTCTAAAAGAAAACTATAGGAAATAAAGGAAAGTGAACAATAATCGTTCCTTTTGATTCGATTTGTTCGATGTTTCTCTTTTTCTATTATTTCGAGAATTCAAAAAACCATCTGTCAATGTCAGGTGAATCTTTTATTTGAACGAAGACGGACGATTGATACCGAGACAGCGAGAACGCTTTTATCACTTTAGACCGGAAGGGAGTAAAATAAATTTAAAATTTTCACTTATTGGTATCAGTTTTTCATTTAGCCGCTTCCACCTAATAGAATGTAAATATAAAATTATAATTCAGATAAGTATTAAGTATTTTTTCCTCAATGCGTTTAGGTGAGGGAAGAAGAGGACCCATGCAGGATCTAGTACAGACATATCGAAATTTTTCCTTCACCAGCTTGGGAAAAACTCAACTGTAAGGCGTGATTCTGACCATATATAACCTACATAGTTCAGAGGCCATGGGACCCTGGAGTAATGACGCCCTCCTATGACTGTAACACCAATAAGGAGCCTTTTTTTTTAAGGATTAGATATATTTTCCATTTCAACGTCACAGACACCATCTAAATATTCTTTCATCTTCCTTTCAATGTAAAATCAGCCTTTTCACCGGTAGAAACTGACAGCAAAATTGAAAGGTTCTGATTGATATTGAGGTGTGAAAAAGATGGAAGGAAGTTATGGAAATGGGGCAGGTTTTCTTCAAATAAAAAAAATAAAAATAAAAAAAAATGTCTAAGGGCGCAGTCGTGTTTGTTTCCGAATTTTCTGCACGTATTATGAGGCTACTACTGGATATTTAAATGTTCTGGAATATAATGTGTATTTTGACCGTCGTTACTCATGAGGCTATGTTGTGATTTTACAATCGAGGGATTTTTGTCACCAAAAAAATTGTCCAAAATTAACCAATCGTAAAATCACATGCAACATATAGCCTCATCTCATGAGTAGGTAGGTATAATGACGTTAAGAAGACATACTATATTTCACAATATTTAAATATCCAATAGTTTTCTCACCAGGTTTGAAAAAATAGCCTTAAGAGGACGCTATACCTGACGATGCATTTTTTGCCGCCTATAAGATTAACACTGCGAGCGGCAATTCATTTTCAAGGTTTACCCTTGGTTGGAAAGACACAAAAATTTTCCTGTACCTAGCCCTAACAATGTTCTAGGGAGTGTTCGAAGCGGATTTCCCAATTTCTCACTGGTTTCTTTTATTGCAACTGTTTTGCAAATGCTAGCATCACATACCTCAAGAAAATTGCTGTATCTCGAAAACCAGTAAAAAAAATCCCTTTCGGCAGCCCCGAAAGGCGTAGGTAGATTTCGAAGATTACTTCCATCAACTAAAAGCAGTCTAAAATCATTTAGAAAGACGGATAAGAAGATTTTCAGTTGATCCAATTGCATTATCTACAATAACAAACGGAGGAATTGAGTTTTGAAATTTCACCCCCCCCCCCCCCCCTTAACAAGAAAATGAAAGTGATTTTACAAAAAACTTTTTCAGACAAAAGTTGTAGATATTATTAAAAGAAACTCATAGCAAAAAGAATAAACTCAATATCTCACCAAATAAATGAGTCATGACGTTTTGAAAATTCAACCCTGTAACGTCCCTGCTTAGAGAAACTAATAAATAAAAAAAAATAACAGATGACAACGCTCTAAGCAGTTTAGAAGGGGCGACCTCTGGAAGTCCGAGAGAGGCAGGGGTGACTCGGGAAGTCCTGCCCTCCCCCTCTCGTCCTCCAGGAGGCCTCCCACTCCAAGGATCTTGTTGGTAGGCTTCTGTATAGCAGCGGAGGCAAGCACCGGGCAGCCGCCCGGCAAGGAGTCTGCGAGTTCAAAACCAGAGGAAGGGAGTAGGTACTACAAGTGAGAATACTAGGATTACATTTGAATGAAGGGCAACTCCTTCAGCATTTCTATTAAGGGGGCCAAACCTCCCCTCTGAAGGTTTTCATTATGAGTTGAGAGGCAAGACTCTCTTATGAGAACGCTGAGCATTCTTGCGCTCAGGACACTACTTTAAGTAAAAATCAGTCTTACAATTATATCATACCTTGTATGCAGATTCTATAAGAAAGCAGAATTAATACACGGTACTTAGCAGCCTTACGCTGATTATCAATCTAATAATACTGACAGTAAGATATCAGATTTTTCACTGGATGCATCCGTAAATTAATTATTGTGTATATACTAGTATGTCTTTGACATTACGTTACGACTTAAATGGGGGAAAAAGGGGAACGCTCAACGCACCCCTGTGAGTTCGCAATCCTGCTGACAGCCCTCCAGCGAGTTTGGCGGACACACGCCCACTCTAGACAGATTTATCGATGCCTAGAGAGGAACGTGGGTCCACCTCCCTCACACGAGAGGCTGCCTACAGGGCTGCGTACCTACAAGGGCCGGATCCATTATTCAATTGTTCATACTAATTCAAAGAAAATATCAGAAAAATATGGTCTTCCATACCGTGCTTGTAGAGGAGAGGCGATGGAGGCACAAGGTGACCCGATGAGAAGAAAGCTGAAGAGGCGAGAAGAGAAGAGAGAGAGAGAGAGACGTACGATGTTACAGGAACTTCAGGTTGATATCAGTCATGGTGGAGTAGACAGGAAGGGTAGGCCAGCAATCCTCCGGAGACGGAGGAGCCCCCCCTAGGGGCGAGTGCCTAGGGTACTAGCCCATCATCGGGTGGCGGCAGCAGACAGGAGAAATTCTAAAGCCCAGACTTAAAAGCCAGCTAACGCTGAAAATCAATACACGCATCTGTCAACCGCTGCACAACCTTAAGAACTTCCCTGTAATAGGTACGACAGGCTGGAGGCAGGACAGGACCTGACCTCCCTTCCTCACTCAAATATCCCCGTAAAAATACGGTAAAGGCTACGCGCCGAAGTGAACCATAGCACTCTACTAACCTGGCTTTTTGTTGAGAATCGGTTGGCCTGACTGCCGCTGCAACAGACCCTCGACGATTTGTAATCCTACAACGAATTGCCTTAGATTAGCATCCAGACCTAGAACACCGTACTTAGGCAGGTAAACCTGAGATAGGAATAAGATTAGCGTGGATAGCACCACGCTACCGGCTTCGCAATGGCGACAGCGTGACTTAACCTCAAAGTCTAAATGACTAAAATTGCATGAAATATTCGAAAGCTAATGCTCACATTCTATGGAAATGAACGGAAAAACTTAGGCAATCACTTACCACCAAGGATGGAATGGATAAATGTAGATAAATGTAAGAAAAACAGCCACAAAGGCAGACGAGATCCGTCGCTGACAGCAACCAGCAAAATAGTGCAAAATGTCTGCGAATGGAGAGATGACGTCACCTACGGAGGCCCTAAAAACGGAGGACTGCGCATACCGAAAACAAAGTTTGTTATTGTTGAACTTTTATTATTTTATTGTTATATTTTATTAAATTCTTTTATTTAAATTTAAGAAAAATATGCTAACAGAGACATTGCAAAAATATTGCGAAACTATTTTGCAATTGAAGTAGGGCCCAAAAAAAAGTAAAGAAACCCCGTGACAGGTGGGTGAGTCGGGACTGAGACAGCGCCATGACAGGTGACATAATAGTCAGGGGTGAGTCGGGACTTTGTGAGATAGCGGACAAAGAGACATAACACAATGGGTTAGTCACGCGTTGGCGTCTGCTATGTCGCCTGCCCTTTTGGAAGGCGACAAGGCTGACATAGAAGGTGACATAATTTAAACTCCTCTTCTGTATACTTTTATTATAAAAATTGGAAGTTTATAATAAAATGCATTGATTGTGTGTTCGGTTTCTGTTTAAATTTACGGAAAGTATCTTTATTTATATAATGAAATTTTCATCTTGTGAACTTCGTGGAATCTGTGGTTTTGTTTACAACAAAAAAAGGCATAGAATACTACTTAAACTTTCTAGAAAACGATTTAGTCTATATTTCAATATAATAATTCTAGAAATTGACGGTATTTGTCTGTATTTAATTGGTTTAATTGGTGAGTAACCTTGAACGAAGCGGCCAAGATGGCGCTGTCCGCGGGTAACCGGACTCACCCCAATGACATGACATCCATGACATACGGTCATTTCTATGTCTCTTTGTCAGTGGCGCGGTCCCGACTCACCCCCCAGGGTGACCCAGGTGGGTGAGTCGGGACTGAGACAGCGCCATGACAGGTGACATAATAGTCAGGGGTGAGTCGGGACTTTGTGAGATAGCGGACAAAGAGACATAACACAATGGGTTAGTCACGCGTTGGCGTCTGCTATGTCGCCTGCCCTTTTGGAAGGCGACAAGGCTGACATAGAAGGTGACATAATTAAAACTCCTCTTCTGTATACTTTTATTATAAAAATTGGAAGTTTATAATAAAATGCATTGATTGTGTGTTCGGTTTCTATTTAAATTTACGGAAAGTATCTTTATTTATATAATGAAATTTTCATCTTGTGAACTTCGTGGAATCTGTGGTTTTGTTTACAACAAAAAAAGGCATAGAATACTACTTAAACTTTCCAGAAAACGATTTAGTCTATATTTCAATATAATAATTCTAGAAATTGACGGTATTTGTCTGTATTTAATTGGTTTAATTGGTGAGTAACCTTGAACGAAGCGGCCAAGATGGCGCTGTCCGCGGGTAACCGGACTCACCCCAATGACATGACATCCATGACATACGGTCATTTCTATGTCTCTTTGTCAGTGGCGCGGTCCCGACTCACCCCCCTGATTTGGTTGTTGACATTACGATTTATAATGGGATTCCGCGGCCTGGTAACCCTTTTGGTATCACAAACAGAGCCGGTAATGGCCAGGGACCTCGAGTGGTAAGTTTCGGCTAGGGCACCGTTACAACCCCCCACCCCCTGCCTAAACGGTGCGTCGGACGAAAAACTTGTTCAGACAAAAGTTGTAGGTAATATTGAGGCAAATGCATTACAAAACAAAAGAACTCGATAACACAATAACAAACGGAGGAATTGAGTTTTGAAATTTCACCCCCCCCCCCCCCCTTAACAAGAAAATGAAAGTGATTTTACAAAAACCTTTTTCAGACAAAAGTTGTAGATATTATTAATAGAAACTCATAGCAAAAAGATAAAACTCAATATCTCACCAAATAAGTGAGTTATGACGTTTTGAAAATTCAACCCCCCACCCCCTGCCTAAACGGTGCGTCGGACGAAAAACTTTTTCAGACAAAAGTTGTAGGTAATATTGAGGCAAATGCATTACAAAACAAAAGAACTCGATAACACCCCTAGGACACAAGTTATGAATTTTTTTGTGCGCAAAACCCTCTTTTTCCACCCCTATTCAACCATTAAGGGTGGGATCAAAAAACGTTACTAAGAAAAGTTGTAGGCAGTACTGTTAGACGACCCTCAGAGAAAACTACGTTTCATTAGTTGCAATATTAAGGGAGTTATGGCCAAAAAGCCAGATTTAGAAAAAGTCCCCCCATTTCCCCCCCCCCCCCCCCCTTGGTCCGATTTCCTCCATTAACGAACTCGACCGAGATTTTAGTCCCTTATATTTTATTAAATAGTCAAAACCAATTATTTTTCAAAAATACGGCTGCTAGCGTGTTCACAAGGAAGTGAAAATGATATATATATATATAGATATATATATATATAAACTTTTGAACTGATGGTGGTTTTGGGATCCAGGGGTCATAAAAAGAAGAACTGTGAAGAAATTTTTCAAAAGTGAGACTACTGGTACGACTACAATAGGTAGATTTTTCTTCGAAATCTACCTAAAATGGGAAATCTGCTTCGAACACTCCCTAGAACATTTATCGGGCTAGGTACAGGCAAAATTTTGTGTAAAGGGTAAACCTTGAAAATGAATCGCCGCTCGCAATGTTAATCTTATGGGCGGCAAAAAATGTACCGTCAGGTATAGCGGACCCTTATCCCTAGTGTCAATAACACTCTCCCAGTGGCGCCAGAAGTAGCTGCAGTTTGTCACACGTGGACATATATCATATCCTTGATGAAAAAAGCTCCGCAAGCTATTTTCAGATAAGATCTGCCATGACCAATCAATCAACTATCAAAGAGTCAATATTGATTCAAGATTCAAGATGGGCTCCTCGCTACAGTAAAGCTCCGGGAGTGATCGGGTGATCCGTGCGAATCCTGACGTACGGAAGTGATGCTCAGCTAATCCGGATTCACTGTCCCTACAGAATTCATTCATTTGACCCGTATGGCAGATACCGAGGGGTTTTTACTACTCCAGGAATCTCGTTGGGAATCTCAGGCAATGATTGGAAATCTTTATGAAATCTCAAGGAATCTTGGAAATTTCTGGGGTAGGCACCCTTCGGGGTGCATCTTTCCACGAATCTCGTTGAGAATCTCATGCAATCTAAGGCCATCTCAAGCAATCCCTAGAGTGGTTACCCCCTTGGCAGATACCTACAGGTGCTTTTTGGGGTACCTTTCGATTTGTAATTTTTCCCAAGTTTGGTTCTTTTTTGATGTTTAGAAATCACTGGATTTGGACCCAGATTTGTTAGAGACAGCTCAGCCAGGCGTCTTATTCAAAATTAGTTATTTTGAGTCGGTTGTGTCAAAAGGTGCCTGCATTCTGCATACCTACGTTAATAAATTACCCAGGCACTCTAACAGATAACAAATGTAAACATAGACACAGACAACAGGATCATAACTCGTCGTAAACCAAATTAGGAATCAAAAAAGCGTTTTCAAAAGAACCAGCTATAGTCAAAAGACTTTTTCTACACTTCTGTAGCTAACAGATCAGAATGATCAGAATGGGATAGGTAATAATTTTTAATACTACCTAAAGTTATACAGCTAGGACGTAGGTATACGTTACAGTTACGTTGAAGTACGTTGAAGTTGAAGTAGTGAAAGGATACAACCTCAGGGGTGATGGAACTTTGTACGAAAAAAACATTTCCCCTATGTGTTCACAAATTGGGGTCTCTCAGTGACGTCCGTCTCAGGAGTATAAAGAAGTAACTTGTAGAATAGTGCGACCTTGGTTCGAGGCAGGGTATGATTGACACACAAGTTAAATATAATAAAGTGTTAATGGGACTTTAGAAAAATATAGGTGACTGCCAAACCACCCGACTATTTTTAGAATGGAAAGACCATCAACCGTGCGATATCCTACGCAGGAGGGCTTTTACCTCAGTTAAGTGCCAGTTAGCTATACACACTTAACTGCCACTTCCTCCAGTTAATATATCTATTTTTAACCGAGGATGAGCTCGGGTTTGAAAATGAGAATGAACCGATACTAAGGCAGGTAGGTACTCGATCGTAAAAAAACCAAAAAGCCTGTTAAGGGTCCGCTATACCTGACGGTGCATTTTTTGCCGCCCATAAGATTAACATTGCGAGCGGCGATTCATTTTCAAGGTTTACCCTTGGTTGGAAAGACACAAAATTTTGCCTGTACCTTGCCCTAACAATGTTCTAGGTCGTGTTCGAAGCAGATTTCCCATTTTTTTACTGGTTTTCGAGATACAGCACTTTTCTTGAGGTATGCGATGCTAGCATTTGCAAAACAGTTGCAATAAAAGAAACCAGTGAGAAATTGGGAAATCTGCTTCGAGCACTCCCTAGAACATTGTTAGGGCTAGGTACAGGCAAAATTTTGTGTCTTTCCAACCAAGGGTAAACCTTGAAAATGAATCGCCGCTCGCAATGTTAATCTTATGGGCGGCAAAAAATGCACCGTCAGGTATAGCGTCCTCTTAATTTCAAACTTTAAAAAGACATAATATTATGTTTCAGAACATTTAAATATCCAATAGTATTCGGTGGCTGGATGGACAAGGACGTATTACAGTTCCTACGTTCGGTAGCGGGCCTACCATATCTACATATACAACAGCGGCACAGTAATTCATGCCGGGCGTGATTTGGAGGCTAAGTGAGAACACACACGTAAAGCGCGGATTGCGTGCATCATCCACCTTTCCTTCACAATCATTAAGGGGAATTTTATTATGATGCTTTTGATGCTTAATGGCAGAGAAGCCATTTTCCACGCCATATACCAAATGTGCCACTAAAGCTCAATCAAATCATGCCTGTGATGAAATTTCCGCCCTTAAATACGCGTACCTGTTAAATTTAATTTTACTGATTGCTGAAAAAAAACTTTCGGATTTATGGGAACTAGGAAGTCATCTGGCGGCACCGAGGGGTTAACCACTATCCAGGAATCTAGTTGGGAATCTCATTGGGAATCATTTGAAATCTTTATGAAATCTCGGAATCTTGGAAATTTCTGGAGTAGTGGTGGATCTTTTCACAAATCTCGTTGAGAATCTCAGGAAATCTTTGGAAATCGTCAAGCAATCTCAAGCAATCTCTGGAGTGGTTAACCCCTCGGGTAGCACTATCAAATACCAGCTCTTCAGGGGACCTACAGTTTTAGGTGGCTACAGAAACCCTTGATACACATTTCACTCGTTCTGCTGAACGTATCAGGGAAACCTTGACTGGATCCGGAAATATAGTATTTCTCTATTTCATATACTGCTGGAAGTTGTAACAACTCTTGTCATCTTTTTGCAACGCTCTATAATCGTCTACTGTCAAAGAAAATTTTTCTATCCGTCTTCTATCTTGGAGACAGTCCAATTTCTATGTAGTAAAAAGAAAGATCCAGATAAGCCAGGTGGTCAAGTCACAAAGACTATACTTGAAACAAAACCATCTTAATATTTTATTCTTATATCGATAAAGAAGTTGCCGTAAGCAACGTCAAACGGAGCTTATTTGAGTCAGTGATAACGTCAAAAAAGCAAACAGTCAGAAAAAGCTCCTTTTGAGAAAAATCCTTTTGTCCTTTTTGAGAGAGGTCTGTGGTTTTTATGCTGCTGAGCACAACTTTAACCGTCGCCAGAAAATTTCTAGAAATGTCTGGAGAACGTCAAGTGGTCTAGATTGCTGTATTTAAGTGAACACTGATAACTGGCTTTACATTGGCTCGATCCCGGTAATGCTAAAATTTTTCTGCTCGGCATTGACCTCTGGCATACTCAGCCGGAACCCCCGTAAAACTGTAGGTCCCCGTCGTCTACTAACACGATGGGTAAGGAGCTGGTATTTGGTATCTATAGCGACCGCAGCATTTTTTTCTCACAGCATTTGCGGCGCTCAATAACGCAAAATCTAAGTAACTTTGAATCCAGGTAAGCTGAAACTTTTACAGGATCAAAACTTGGAAAATAATTCATCAACCAAGGTATTTTCCATCAACAAGAGGAAATTTTAAAAGTTTCAAAACTCTTCGGGATAGAAAACGTGTGCAAGATCTGCTGAATATCAATGTTACCAAATTATAAACTTCATCCACCATTTTAATTTAATTAAACATTTCTCAGAAGTCTTTCGAGTCAGTTTATTTCCTTTTGTGTGAAAAAAAAACATTTTTTGTGGCTTCCCATTGGCATTGTAATGTCAAGGTCTGTTGCCCTTGTGGCGTAGATGTCTTTCTTCAATTTTATGTATTTTTCCTCTCATTTTTGCGTTATTCCTTTTGTAAATAAGTACGCAATATTTTTTATAAAGTTGGACCTGTTACGGGGAACCAACACAGCTGCTATAAAGAAGAAGACAGTCTCTCTCTATAACGACCGTCAAATAACCATGTAAATTCCCTCGCTATAAAGAGTGTTCACTATAAAGAGGTTTCAGAATGAGTTTATCAAGGGACCATAGCGTTCAATCGTTATGGAGAGGTTTCTGTTACCGAGAGTGAGGAGAACTCTATTATCCCATGATAATGAGAAACTAAGGGTGCGTCCCACAATACTCGGTTAACCTTAAACTCCAGTTAAATTTAACTGCAGTTTAATTGCTAACCGAGTATGGTGGTACGCACCTTAAAAGTCTTTAAATAAAATTGTGAATGAATTTTCCAGCCTATACCTTTGAATTCCAGAGAAAATGAAAATTGTCAAATCATGCACCAGGATGCATCCTGGAATGAAGGGACACTGGACAGGAATGGTAGGCTAGCAATAGCATCACAGAGATGGCTGGCACCCTAAAAAAAAACTGCCATCCCCGTCCGGGGATGGCTACTCCCCAGAACCGCCGTCCAAAGGTGAGAAAGTAAAAACTGTGAAACTTTGCGTTATTTTTCTGGAACTTGAGAAGAAACACTTTGTTAAAGGTTTGAAACGTCTTTACTTTGAAAAGGAAAATCAGTATGTTGATCACGTTGGTGTACCAATCCCCAAGTTCGCACGTTCTTCACTCCCTCAATATATGAGTTAGTAGTTTTGTCATTCAGAGTTCAAATTTCAACAGTATTCATACGATTCTTCTTCAAGAAAATTCGGTCCTTGTGGTGGAAAATGTAGCTGTTTGGATAGCTGCATAGGGGACCTACAGTTTTAGGTGGGTTCCGAACCACCACAGCATCGATGCCGATCAAAAAAACTTTTTGGTAGGACAGAAATCGAACCCAGTGTTCCTAGAAATTCAGCTATCGAGTATAGTGCCTATATTTAAACCCACAGGTGTAGCCCCCATATCTACCGTATAGCTCTAGGTACATATACGATACTGTGGTGCCTATAGGTACCTAGCGGCCATTTTGCCTATTGACAGTGGCCGTAATGGTTTGGGTCAACATCTAGTTAGTGCTGGAGAATTAACATGTCCGACTGTAGACCTACAGCCGAATACCGAACCATACATAGTGGGAAAACACACGCACGACTGAGGTCCTGGGTTCGAATCCCAGTGCGCCAGCATTTTTCCGTTGGTAGCGTGGATGTCCGCTATACCTGACGGTGCATTTTTTGCCGTCCATAAGATTAACATTGCGAGCGGCGATTCATTTTCAAGGTTTACCCTTGGTTGGAAAAACACAAAATTTTGCCTGTACCTAGCCCTAACAATGTTCTAGGGAGTGTTCGAAGCAGATTTCCCAATTTCTCACTGGTTTTCGAGATACAGCACTTTTCTTGAGGTATGCGATGCTAGCATTTGCAAAACAGTTGCAATAAAAGAAACCAGTGAGAAATTGGGAAATCTGCTTCGCACACTCCCTAGAACATTGTTAGGGCTAGGTACAGGCAAAATTTTGTGTCTTTCCAACCAAGGGTAAACCTTGAAAATGAATCGCCGCTCGCAATGTTAATCTTACGGGCGGCAAAAAATGCATCGTCAGGTATAGCGGACCCTTAAGGGGTCACCCGATTATATTCATGGCCGACAATGGAGTTATCTTCCTCATCATTTTTCCAAATTAAAATAAAGTTACGGTAATGACTGAAAATATCATCCCTTATCTTTGTGGCGGTGATATTTAAGTAAACCGAAAGAAAATGTCGTGCTAACGGTAAATAATGTGTCGGGAGACAGCCCATAAACAGAATGAAAAGTAAGCACCTTCCGGCGTCAGTGGAAAAGATGGAGGCGTGGCAGGCGGGGGAGGGTTTCAAAACAACCCTCTGATATCACTGTATCAGAAGAACAATGGTCTAGGAGGAGTTTGAGAGTTCGGTTCCTGGCGGACCGAGATTTTTACTTTTAGATTTTCCAGTTCAGTTGGGTAGTCGATAATAAAACAGGGTCGGAGTATCATGACGGAGTTTGGTGGCGTACCATGCGCCCCGGAAGGGAAGGGCTGGAATGGTGGGGCTGGAATGGCGGGGCTTGCAGTACGTCCGGGGATGCCAACTTGGCAGAACGGCCGTCCAGGACCCACAGCTTAGGGACAGCGTGCCATGGACTTGCCCCCAAAAAGTAACAAAAAATTCTTTCGGCGTCACGAGCCGAAAGGCGGGAGTATGGCAGGCTGAGGGAGGGGCTTTCAAAATACCCCTCTAATACCACTGAATCAGGTTCAGGCACGTTCTACGGACCGATTTCCACTTTCGTGACCCACTTCCTCAAACCATACCTACCCTCTATTTACCCCCACCCGATCCCTCAAGTGGGCTGAAGATATCAGGTTATCTCTTCCAGTAGGCCACTTTTTGCTTTCTTTTTAGCTATAGAAGAGTGAATGGCGAGAAAGAGTTTTCGAGTGTTGTCAATCATTTTAAGAAGTGGGGTTTTCGCCTGAATTTTGTTGTTGTTTATTGAATTATTTGTTCTATGAAATTGATTGTAAATAAATCACAACGTCACTGAACTGGTCTCCGACAATAAAAATTCACCCTATAAGAAATGTGTCCTTTGGCACCAGAAGTGACAAAAAAAATATATAAAAATAAAAAACGGTGTAAAAATAGCTGAGAGGGAAAGAAATTGATGGACTACAGGACAAGATGGACTCAAGGGACCCCCACGCGCATACAGAGACACACGCTCACACATTGCGAAGGCCGATCACTCTTCAAAGTCAAAAAAACCGCCAACTTCATAAAATATTTTAAGTATCAACAAACTTTACATGAACGCTTTAAATGACTTCTATTTGCTATAGTGGAAATCAACTCTGAAACTGTAAGGGAATAACGGCACTTAAAATATTATTATTATTATTTAAGTCTTCTGTACACCCCATATATACGAAGGTGTGGAGCGTCTACGTGTGTGGGAACTTTTAGAGTATAATTTATTAATTATCCAAAAATTGAGCAGAAAAGTTGATCCAAAACAAATTGTAGCAAGAAATAAATGAAAGCGTAATGAGTAGCAGTAGGTAAAGTTAACTAGCACGTCCACCTAGTCGCTCCGAGCCGAGGAAAAGTGGGACTGAGGAGTCCATGCAGCAGCTCTATTATGGATCTTGATCCTTATATCGGGCGTTAAGAGGACGCTATACCTGACGATGCATTTTTTGCTTCCCATAAGATTAACATTGCGAGCGGCGATTCATTTTCAAGGTTTGCCCTTGGTTGGAAAGACACGAAATTTTGCCTGTACCTAGCCCTAACAATGTTCTAGGGAGTGTTCGAAGCAGATTTCCCAATTTCTCACTGGTTTCTTTTATTGCAACTGTTTTGCAAATGCTAGCATCGCATACCTCAAGAAAAGTGCTGTATCTCGAAAACCAGTAAAAAAATGGGAAATCTGCTTCGAACACGACCTAGAACATTGTTAGGGCTAGGTACAGGCAAAATTTTGTGTCTTTCCAACCAAGGGTAAACCTTGAAAATGAATCGCCGCTCGCAATGTAAATCTTATGGGTGGCAAAAAATGCATCGTCAGGTATAGCGGACCCTTAAGCTCCTAATGGTAAAACATATGGGTAAAACTACACCACTTCGTTGTTATCAAATTGGCGTTAACAGATCCGTATTAGATCTGCTGGTATATCACTTCGCTGCGGCGCGGCAAGGTGGACGGGGTACATTTCACTCAAAATTGATGAAAACAAAATCAGCCGTCACTTTTTTCTAACAAAGATCCTAAAGACTATACTGCCGTACGGCGTAGTGTAATAATAGCAAAAAAAAAAAACGTAATGCTGACTTGAACCGCGGTCCTTAATTTCATATGTCCAGCCGTCACATGTCAAGTCTCTCAGCTCCACATCATGTGCCAAACTAATTTAATTCTTGCATGACATTGATATCTGAGGTTATTAGCATTGAAATACGAACAGCACATTTCACTGCCAACACTGCCAACGGCCTCGACCCATCAACTTTTCAAAATCAGTTTTTTAAAATATATTTCTCCCGGCAATATTATGAAAATGGAATTTGCGAATTTCAAACTACAGTTTGTTCTGAAACCTAGCCTAACCTCGATAAACATTTCACTTGAGAGATGAGTGCTGATCTAAAAAAAAAAACTTTACCATGGTCAGGATCGAACCTGTGACCCGGCTCTCCGAATTCCTCAAAAGACCACTCGGCTATCGTGGCTGCAATAAGGGCATTTGAGAATGCGGCCGGTATATCGACCATCTGACTTAAACATGAGTTTGGCTGCTAGGTACGTGGTAATGCATATTGGAGTGGGTGTGCGATGGGTAGGTACATATAGGTAGAGTCGCTCAACCGAATATGTCACATTAGTATCATATGGCCGTGACATTACCACACTGAATTTGCACTTGACGAGCAAGGTAATGTGACACATCACTATGAGACTTCCCCTCTAAGGTACAGATGTATATTCAGGTGTCGTACGACACTCGTACATCAGTAGGTGTTTCGTGTTTACAGTAGCCTCTCTCTATAACGACGAGGGAGTTCGCTATAGAGGTCCCAAAACTTGAGTAGGTACAGTAAGGCTGGATTTAGCTAATTTCGGAATGGAACTTACCCGAATTTTTTTCTGTAAGTTTAACAAGGTTGCCATGCGTTGCTAAGGTAAATAAAGTCAGAATTTTATTTCCCTGGCAACGCATGACAACCTTGTTTAACTTACAGAAAAAAATTTGGGTACGTTCCATTCCGAAATTAGCTAAATCCATCCTAAGTCCGAGATTTTCCATGCAGTTGTACCGACTGTAGTCTTTCTCTACAAGTCTACAATAACGACCGTCAAGGGGTCGATTTAATTTTGTCGCTATAGAGAGAGTTCGTTATAAAGAGGATTGCAAAACCACTCCGGGTTTGTGCAGGGATCGTGGTGTTCACTCGTTAAATAGAGAGGTTATATCTGTAGAGTTTCTCGTTACAGGGAGTAAGAACTGTTTAAAAATAAAAATTATTTGCACACGTGGGGTAAGTAAGTAGAGATTTATTATAAAAGAGACAGCGCCAAAAGTAACATCGACCGGAAACGTCAAATTTCCGACAAAAAAATTTTACATATCCAGAATTTTCGTGGGAGGTTCCGCAACATGAAATCCAGAGTCCTGCGCCAATGTAATTTGTCTCGCCGTCAGTTAGGTAGCGAAAGTTAAAGTTTATCTGGAGATTAACTCATTGCTAAGCTAACTTGACTGGCAATCACTGAACCATTCGTTAAGACGGAATATACATTTGCTTTTTGTTTACGTTTTTTCCGACAATTTTTTTAGGTCACTGATATGGATGGAATTCGTTCTCCAGTGAAAGCTAAACATAGTGTCCTATTCGCAGTTATTTGTTTCGATGTGAAAACAGATACTATGTTTAGCTTTCAGAGAAGCCACGGCCATTGGCAGTTAGGGCATCCTGTTCCGTAGTAAAATGAATACAAAATTAAAGTTAAAAATAATGAACAGGAACTAACTAAATTAGCGTACACGCGTTAATTAGTCATTTTTAATTAAATTTCTATCTTAGGGCCAATTATAGTCCCATTAAGTTTTGTTATGTTATAGGTACCTACTATTGTATAGGTACTTCTCACACGGCTATTTGTAGCCTGCGAGTATATAGATAAAAATTGACGTTTAAAACTTATTTCTTCCTTCTTTCTTTTTTTTTTTTTTGTTGCATAGTTCCGGAAGTCATTTATAGTGTCACCTAAAAGTTCATGCACTATAGCGTTATGCGTATGATTAGTGCCTTACCTAACCTGCTAATAGCGCCATTCCCAAGCCATAGACGATCATTAACTAGAGGATAAAGTTTTCTGCCATTTTTTTCGGGAAGGTATGAAATTTCTGACCTGGGTCAGTGGTTAGTTTTTTGGAATTTTTTTACCCGAAGTGTTTACTTGTAAGGTAAATATGGGTGCCACATTGGCTCATTGAATTCCATTTGGAATTTTATTCCCCTATTAGCAACGCATGGCAACCATGTTCTACTTACAGGTAAACACGACTGGGTAAATAAATTCCAAAATAACTAAACTGAGCCTAACTGCCGTAATAGGGAGGCATGTATGGGAGGTACGTCGTCCGCAGAATGAAATACATTGTTGATGAGACAACGGAGTATGTTTCTCGCTGCTAATGGCTCAGCCTCCAGGCTCTCCAGAGCTTTTTCCGACAGACAGTAAAATTTTCTATCTCTAGAGACTCTGGCGCATTTCTCAACATTGGCTCTGATTCTAGAAGGCATTGTTTAAGATCGAACATACATTCACTATTTATTTATTTTTTTTTTGGCTGAAATTAATAGGCTATGTTGTGATTTTACGATCGGTTAATTTCGGACAAATTTTTGTGGGAAATATCACTTGATCGAAAAATCACGACATAGCCTGTTAATTTCGGCCATTAAAAAGACAAATTATAGTTTAGAACATATAAATATCCGATAGTTTAGTCTCAATTGTTAACTTGTTCAACTAGCTGTTATTATGGTTATTATATTATGGTACTTACGTAAATAATATAATACCTAGTTTTTTCCTTTAGAAATCTACCTGGAGTAAAACAGGTATCATAAATTTGGCATCCCCCTACCCCTAGCGGTTTCCACCCCAAGTATCCACAACAGAATAAATAGGTACTCAGTATGGAATACTAAAGTAAGGGCGGTCAGAACTGCAAGGGCATAAAACAGCCCCCTAGGCAGCATACCTCCCTATTTGCCCATTTATCAGGGTAGAAACTACCCCTATACCCAGACAGTATTCCAAAGGTGCTAAACTCAAGTACGAGGGAAGATCTATGAATTTTTTAGGTTTCATCTGACTAACACCATGATGAGACCTACTTAAGCGCAGACTTGTCTATCCGTCTCTATTATCCTTAGTAGACAGACACAACGTGTGAGAAAGAATCAGTGTTCTTGGTTTCTTAAATAACAAGCTAAGAACAGCAGGGTGCTAGTGCAATAGAGAAGGGTCTGATAGGGTCACCTTACGAAATAAAGACGGTTAACTTTGTAAGATGGCCGAGTAACAACTGTTTGCTTATACACTCCATCAGTCTTCTTAGCCTGTTATTAAGAAGACAAGAACACTGTTTCTTTCTCAAACAAAGCGTCTGTCTTCTAAGGTTGGATTTCACCACTTTATTGTGTAGAGTCTACACAATAAAGTGGTGAAACGGGTAGGGATTGTTGTCTCCCCTACAATTTAATACCTTACTCCGAAAAAATAGTGTGTCTTTCACGTTTATTTTCCATTATTAACTTGAATTTGTTGAAATGTTCAACAAAACAAATTTGACGTAAACAAAGCAGACGAATTCTAGTGACACGACAAACCTAACGACACGATAAGTTTTGCGGCTACTTTAACGATACGATAGCTATTCGATCGTTAGGAGGTACTATAGTGAGGTGGTGAAATTCAGCGTTAGGGTATAAATAGAGACAGATAGACAGGTCTGCGGTAAAGTTGGTTTCTATCACATCAAACTTGAAGAATTAATAGATGTTGTGGATGACGTGCTTTCAAGTCAGCTCGGTTCTAAGAAATGTAATACGCCTCGGGTTTTATTTGGTTATTTACGAGTGTTGTTCCTGAGACTTTCGTAACAGCTTTAATGTTAATAACCCATAAACGGAAGTCGGGTGCAGCTCGAAAATGAGTTTTCGTTTTGTGTTCAACAGCACACGGTAGAATGGGTCCGAGAATTATACCCAGGAATGTATGAATGAACAAATGGTAAATAGGTATTTACATATTTTGGGTGTGTTAGGTCTCTGTTACACTTTCATAAAATTTTCAGCGAGGGGGTAACCACTCCAGAGATTCCTTGAGATTCCACTGAGATTCCATAAAGGTTTCCAAACATTCCCAACGATATTCATATAGAAAGATGAACCCCAAAGGGGTAACCACTCCAAAAAATTCCAAGATTCCCTAAGATTTCATAAAGATTTCCAATGATTTCCAACGAGATTCCCAACGAGTGGTTAACCCCTCGATTTTTAGCCTAATGATCCGACACTTTTCCTAAATTAGACCTGATCATATCAGAAAGATATTGATAATAAATTTAATTCAAATATCGTATCGTAGAAATGTAAACTAACACAAAATTCAAAACACTAATGAAAAAAATTTATTCACAATCATGCAAATTCGTCCTGAGAGTGAAAATAATAAAGCGTTCCCTTTATTTTATTTGTTTATTTTATTTCTAAAAAAACGTCGAACCTTTGCATGTAATTGAATTCCGTTTGTCGCAAAATCCAAGCCAAATTTTCGTCTAATTTCATTTATTGCCGCAGCTTTGCAATTTTTCCCTCACTTGAAAAAGCCTAAAAAAATTAGCCATCGCTCCCCATGCACTAACAATACGTCCGCGGGGATGGTAATCCGCCAGAACTGCCGTCTAAAATGCATCAAATGTAAGTGAAATCCGATGAACCTGCTTGAAAAGAGGAGATCTTTTCATAAAAATATAGAAGATGCACCAGGTAAAGAGAAAAGTAAACGTGGCAACTGAAGCGTAACCTTTTTTACATGGAGAGTCCAATAGCGAGGTATGTTCATAATCTCTGAATAAATATAAAATATGCAGACGTTTCTATCAACCATCAAAAAGATTAAATAAGACTGAAAAATATTTCTCTTCCGTTGGAGAGTCACAAAGGACACAATTTTTCTCTTTTTCAAACATAAAATTCCCCTCCAACCTTCATTTGACTTATTATTTCGTCGAAAGTCAAGTCTCATCCTCATCCGCTAAAGCGAGACTTCAGACTCCACCTAAAACTGTAGGTCCCTGTCGTATAGCGACATGATATTGGGGAGAAGGTGGTCAGCTGACCACGACGGATAATTCATGAAATGGTCCTGTTGTTTTTCTCAGAATTTGTCCTATTATTTTTGGCCAGCCCTCGTACAAAATTCCCATAAAGAAGGTGGAGGATATTTGCCACCCACAGCGTTATTTCCATCACTTGTCTCTTTTACGCGACGTTCAATAAAATTATTAACCTCACGCCGCACTCAATGCTTCGTTGGTTTTTTTCACATCGGCTGTTTCACCGCTCATTCGAGGCTTTGATGCTTTCCCGTTCCCCTGTCTATTTGTATTGGGGAGAAAACGTAATTAATTCTGGAATACCAGAACTCCCGTGATTACCGAAGTTGTGGGTTATAGGGGGAACTTCCCCACTTCTCGGTGTCTCGAAACAATAACGGCCTCGATAAGTGGTCTATAGATTGTCGTCTTTAGTTTAGAGGAACCGTACCGGGTCGATCCCATCTTATAAAAAATTTTCACCATACACTGGGGTTCGAACCCAGCTCCCTCAGGGCAGAAGTCAGCCTTTCAGACCGCTCGGACACTGCGACGCGGCACAGTGAAGACTTACTATATCGGAAAAAGAAAGAAAAAAATCCCAATGATGTCTGTATCCGAAAATAGGCATCCGATCAGGAACCGGTAGCTGAATCACGCAGGAGTTATGGTGTGGTTCCTCCTAATCTAAGCGTAGGTGAAATTACCCAAAACATGGGTAAAAATGTGACAGCTTTAGTATGATAATGCCCCAGGTGCCCTTCCTGACCTTGATTATCATTATGCTGTCATCACTGGGTGAACGAATCCCATCACATGTACCTGACGGCCAGCCAGGCATGCCGCTCACTATTCCTTCCATACTAGGTACGAGAGTAATGACACCCATTGTTCTAAAAAAAACAGGGTTTCCAAAATTATTTTTTGAGAAGGGGTCACAACGGTCTAAAAGAGGTTAGCAACGATAATTATTTCTGTAGTCTGTCCACCTCTGAATTACGACAGTCTTATTGCCACTAAGAACAAGGTATGGGTGCAGTGCTGAATGGAGCTAACAAGCAGCTTTGTCGGGGTATGTGGAAGAAATAGCTTACTAAACTGGAGCAGGAGCTATGTCCCGTATAACCCCAACTAGGAATTCAGCAATCAGCCAGTAGGGGATCGAAGTCTGCGGTCAGCCTGTCTAGCGCTGAAGCTGGTATTTGGAAATGCTGCCAGCTGAGCACGATGGATAATTCTCGAAATGGTCTATTTGCTGGGCCCAACCTAACCATTGGTGCAGTGTGTACGCACCTTAAGGTTCACGAGTGCCTGACTGGTGCCAAGCTTCGAGTCAGGCTTCGTGAGAAGTCGCTAATGAGTTGGTCACAAGGACAGCTCTCAGAACATGCGTCTAAGGAAGAATAGGTGGCCAAAAACAATGCGTCCTGGTTGCCATCCCCGGACGCACAGCTGAGAAGGCTGTAAGTAACCTCCATCCCTGAGTTGCATTTCCAGCCCCTCCAGAACATGACTCTGGATATCGTCAAATCACACCTCAAGAAAGTCGAGGCATAGAGACAACTCCAGTAACGCATAGATCTTGTTTGTCTGCGCTTGCTGCATGTATAAATACCGCTTGATTTCTATGCTTTATACACAGAATAAACCGCATACTTCATTCAGAAAAATTTTCAAACACAAAGAAAAAAGCTGAGGTTCACAGACAGTGGTAAGTAGAGCAGAGTTTTGTAAATGGCAAAGTCAGGCATACAGCTTTGTTACCTAGCTTCTTTGACATTCTTTGAAGCTCCGCCTCGCTGAACTCAAAATTGCGTCGCCCGGAAGCCTGGAAAGCCTGGAAGCCTCCCGTAATTAAGACTGACACGTAAAAGCGGAGCCTGTTTCTAATCTCAAAATTTGCTATAATGAGATAAAAGCGGCGAAATGCGGGGCAAAAAATTAATCGAAGTCAGGGGTTTTTGTTTAAGGCTCTGCTTTACGTAACGGTGCATTTCTCCTCGTTTTCTTTTTAAATACGTTTTGTTAACATTGTCCGTCATAAAAAAGTTCGGACTAAACTACAAAACACCTGGCTCTCCAGTAAATTGACATATTAAGGAATTAATCTAAACTATAATAAACATTTCCAAGTAAATACACTTCTAGCAATTTTTTAAATATTGTTAAACTTTCTTCTCACGTGACTTCAACCGGAGGACTGTTTGAATGAAGGGAGGCAGCAAATTCACTTTACATGTACCTACATTTGAACGAAAGGTGAAAATTTGAATTAAGAAGGAAGCTGTCTGGATGTCGGCGGAAAATTAATACTTTAATATTATTTCTGAATTTACAGGCTCCCGTAGTACCTTAGGGACCAAGGATGGGGGGGACTGGGGGACTCCAGAATTTCCCAGTGGTTTTTTCGATTGTTTTAACAATGCAAACGTGGCATAATCAAATTTTTAAAGGGAGAAAATTCGGGCCTAGTACGAGTATTGTAGATAGGTACTTAGTGTCCTTATAGAATGTAATTAAGGCTATGCCTGGACGAAACTCAATAGAGGAATAAATTAAAAATTGTTAGCTCGCCATGTTTATCTCGACGGGGTAACAACTCCAGAGATTCCTTGAAATTCCACTGAGATTCCATAAAGATTTCAAAAGATTCCGGACGATATTCATAGAAAGATGAACCCCGAAGGGATAACCACTCCAAAAAATTCCAAGATTCCCTGAGATTTCTTAAAGATTTTCAATGATTCCTAACGAGATTTCCAACGAGTGGTTAACCCTTCGGTTTATCTTATGGATCACTAGAACACTGTGGTATCTAGGTGAATACTTAGCCTGCTGCTAAGCTATTCTCCTTCTCTTTAACACCAAAATAGCGCCATAAAAACGCCAATTTCCAGTGCTATCTTTCATCACTTTCTTTCTTTCATCACCACACGGCGTTAAAAAATTAGTAACCCCAAAGGGCGTTTCCAACCGGGGAAAAAATAAAAATCACTCACCCTTCCCATCGTTAATATCTTATGAGGGCCTAAAATGCATTATCAGCGGTTGCTGAGACTTAATTACAAAGCCCGTCAGTTGATCAGCCTTGATTCTGCCCCCATTTCCTTTTCCAGTCATTTTTCAATCGGTAAGCGAAATCTGGTTAAAGAAAAAAACACAATTACCGTCCGTTTTCTGAGGAAAAAATTTAATTGTCTTTCAAAAACCTTTTTTTTTTGTTTAATCTCTTTTGACGGGAGCTGAAGCAGAAGATGGGGGCGGTGAGTATTTACCGAGTTGAGAATTTTTTGTTTTTGTCTTTTTTGTTGGTGAGAACAAGAACAAAAATATAAGAACAGTATACTAGATTTTCGGCATTGCCGTGCCCTACTCGAGATTTGGAAGTCTGAGATCAAAAAATCATTAAAAATCCCCCTTGTGACATGACAGGAAGGGCAGAAAAAAACAGATTTTATACTGCAGGAAAGAGGAAGTAGCCGGTGTCTCATGTTACAGGAGAAAATGACTGAAAAAGATTTCCCTCTAAAGATTCTTCTGTAAAGAAATTTCACTCCGAGGCTGTCAGCGCTTCAGCTGCTTTCAATAGCTTAAGCTTACCGTACCTACCTCTACCTGTATTGTTAAAGCTCTTATCACTCCTTATCACCAGTTTGTGATGTTAACGAGACATGTTATATTTCAGAAGAAAATATATCCAACTGTTTCACCAAAGATATGGCACTTAGGCACTTAACCATTCTTCGGCCACTAAATAATTCTTGCATTTTTCATGTTATCATGTAATCGTTTACTAGCCTCTATTTGAGACATATCTCAAATACATATACTTACTGGAGGTAAATCAGGTATTCCTAGGTACATTGACGCACCTATAGACGGTAAAATGAAAGCAAAAATAGGAAAATTGCAATCTCTTTGGGAGTACCTATACCGTTGGGAATCTCAGGCAATCATTAAAAATCTTTATGGAATCTCAGGGAATCTTGGAAATTTCTGGAGTATTTAACCTTGCATGGGTGCATCTTTCCACGAATCTCGCTGAGAATCTCACGCAATCTCAAGCAATCTCTGGAGTGGTTAACCCCTCGGGAAAAACTAACTAAAGTAATATTTAGTGATATTATGGTACCATAGCGATTGGTTTTTCGGGACCTAGGCACGAAATCATCCTCTCTTTCATTTTGAAGCACTCCTTACAACCTAAACAAGGTCCGTAAAGCTATACCATTGACAAAAGTAGATAGGTTACCTATCTACTATCTATCTCTTCAACCTATCTACCATTGCCAAAAGTAGATAGGTTACTTAGAGTAGATATCTAGTAGATAGGTTACCTATCTACTTATGTCAATGGTATAGCTTTCCAAACTAACCTATCATAGGTTACCTATAGAAACAATGGCCAAAAAATGAAAAACAGACTTTTCCCAAAGTCCACATTACTCTTGGATGAAAGAAAATTCAGTAATATCCAGGGGTGGATGGACTACGGAAATGAGAATCATCGTTGCTAAACTCTTTTAGATCATTGTGACCCCTTCTTCTCAAGTCTAGGTACTTCTTGTTATGAACAAAAAATAATTTTGGCAACCCTGTGTTTTTTTAGGACAAGAATGAGAAGGACTTTAAGGGTCCGCTATACCTGACGGTGCATTTTTTGTCGCCCATAAGATTAACATTGCGAGCGGCGATTTATTTTCAAGGTTTACCCTTGGTTGGAAAGACACAAAATTTTGTCTGTACCAAGCCCTAACAATGTTCTAGTGCGTGTACGAAGCAGATTTCCCATTTTTTTTACTGGTTTTCGAGATAGGTACAGCACTTTTCTTGAGTTATGCGATGCTAGCATTTGCAAAACAGTTGCAATAAAAGAAACCAGTGAGAAATTGGGAAATCTGCTTCGAACACTCCCTAGTACATTGTTAGGGCTAGGTACAGGCAAAATTTTGTGTCTTTCCAACCAAGGGTAAACCTTGAAAATGAATCGCCGCTCGCAATGTTAATCTTATGGGCGGCAAAAAATGCATCGTCAGGTATAGCGTCCTCTTAATCCTAACCTATAGGGATTATTATACCTTGGATATTAAGTAACTTTAATGGTAATATATTTATTACTTACCAGAGAAAAACCACCAGCAGTTCCAAACAAAATCCTAAAAATAGCACGAAAGTGACCCACGGGCAATGCAACACTTTTTCACCTGAACTTTTTCGCGGGACGAAGTTTTAAGTGCTCGGCAAGCACGGGAGTTGTTCTCAGACCGCCTACCGCTCCGGTACTGAGTGAAACCGCCGGTGCGACTTCAGCTTCGTTCGTTCCGCGTGCGTACTCGACCCGACATCGACCGGGCTACGAAACCCAAAAGCTCCATAACACGTGGCCCGTTTTAGCCGCCCAGCGCTACCTCATCAACATATACTTCTGTATGTTATGAACGATTGATTTTTTTATTCATTCTTCATTTGTTATTTTGAGAATGCGTTGTATTAATGGAGTGTATGTCGATGCGGTTGGCTCAATGGTTATTGCCTGTTGTTCGAGGCTAATAAGTGGAGTGGTTTATGATGATAACAACGTATAGCACTCATGAAGTCATAATTATTAGGAGCCTCCGACAAAATATGATAGACCGATCTATAGATGATTTCCAATAAATAAATTTTTCTATGGTTGTTTTGAAGTTCTTTGTGGAGAACTACTTACTTACGTCCCGTCCGGTAGGTATACCTACCCGCTAGGGAAAACTTAAGAGGACGCTATACCTGACGATGCATTTTTTGCCGCCCATAAGATTAACATTGCGAGCGGCGATTCATTTTCAAGGTTTACCCTTGGTTGGAAAGACAGAAAATTTTGCCTGTACCTAGCCCTAACAATGTTCTAGGGAGTGTTCGAAGCAGGTTTCCCAATTTCTCACTGGTTTCTTTTATTGCAACTGTTTTGCAAATGCTAGCATCGCATACCTCAAGAAAAGTGCTGTATCTCGAAAACCAGCCAAAAAATGGGAAATCTGCTTCGAACACTCCCTAGAACATTGTTAGGGCTAGGTACAGGTAAAATTTTGTGTCTTTCCAACCAAGGGTAAACCTTGAAAATGAATCGCCACTCGCAATGTTAATCTTATGGGCGGCAAAAAATGCACCGTCAGGTATAGCGGACCCTTAAGAAGGCATATTATATTTCAGAACATTTAAATATCCACCAGTGTCCTCAACTTTCCTCAAGGTAGAAAGAACGGAAACAAATAGCAAATGTAGGTATGTCTTAATTTTTAAAATGTTACCAGCACCTCATATATTTTTCAATATATCATTTCCCACAAAGGGCGACAGGCGACACCTCAATATGTTTGTTCCGAAAAGAAATAAATACCGTGTGGAGAATAACTTAAATTAAAAATTATATAACATAAGAAACAACTGTCGCTGAGAGATTGGATATATCAGTATGAAGTGTCGCAAGGGGTAGAGTGGACTTTGCCAAGTGTCTCAGTCTCAGTCTCAGTCGTGTCAGTCATTAAAAGCTGAGGCGCAGATCTCGGTAATTTGGTGACAAGCTGTCTGTTTTGTCGCCCATCTCCGAAATTGTCTGATGACGCAAGCTCAGCTGAATGTCCTGGAGAACTGGCACTTGACATTATCTCAAAATACAGGACAGACAACTTTTCAACACAAAATGAGTTTCAGTTTGTTTCATGAACCTGAAAACAGACCTGATGGCTGAGGGGTCCTGATAGTTGTGTTACGAGGAACACTGACATATGGGTTCGATCCCAGCCCAGTCGAAACATTTTTGGTACCTTTGTATTTATTTACATCTGACAAGGTCCGCATTAAGTGAGGCTGTGGTGGTTCTGAACCCTTCAAAAACCCCAGGTACACTGCGAGCACTATCACTATGGTTTGACACACAGTCACAAATAGATTCACAGAAATAGTCACTTACCCAGTCCCAGGTCACAGATAAATTCACAGTTAGAGTATGACTTACTCACAGACATAGTCACAGGTCGCAGATAAATTAACAGTTACAGTATTCAGTCACAGATACAGTCAGAGATATATAGTCTCAGGTCACAGATAAATTAACAGTTACAGTCAGGGGCGCCATCTTGGGGGGGCAGGGTCCAGTTTGCCCCCCCCCCCCGGAATATTCCCAGGGGGGCACTGCCCCCCCGGAAATTTGGGGGACAATTATTTTTATCATGTCAAATATAAGAATAAGAATAGGAGTGGGCATTACATCCATGCCTTAAGCGGAAAATATTCCTTATACACCGGGATTCGAATCCAGGTCACAAGTCGAATGCCTTGGACGCTGGGTCACTGAGAGGCACAGAGACCTATCAGACTGATAAGAGTGATAAGTAAATTGAATATCTAATGTTTACAACTTCTTGCCCCCCCCCCCCGGATTTTCAAAATCTGGCGCCCCTGGTTACAGTATTCAGTTACAGATGCAGTCAGAGATATCGTCTCAGATCACAGATAAATTAACAGTTACAGTACTCAGTTACAGTACTCAGTTACAGATTGATGCAGTCACAGATATAGTCTCAGGTCACAGATAAATTCACAGTTATACAGTATAAAGTCACAGATACAGCCAATTTGTCAAGAAGTTTTGGCGTAAGTAACTACATCACAGAAGTCAGAGCCTGCGTCTAACTTTTGCGTTTTTGGTCCATTAAAAGTCAATGAAAGTTTTTTGTAAAAACCAAAATTGGTTAAAATGACAAAATTTAAATACGACCCTTTACTAACCAGTGAGTCGGAGGATTTTCATGTGAAAAGTTGGTTACCTCTGATAATGCTAAAAGTTGAAAACCGTCGTTATTTCCTTTATGACCGAAAGAGCTTCCGTGAAAGTTTTTATGTACCTAACCTCAACAGCCTCGAAAGTCGAGTGGCTTAAATGGTTGTGTTTAGAAAAGCCCAGAGCCGGGTCACACCGGTTCGATCCCGATCCTGGCGAAATTCGGCATTGACCTCTGATTTTTTTCAGTATGTCAAGTGAAATGTATACGTACCAAGGTTATTGCATGGTCCCCATTTGGCTGGGGAGCCGGTATACCTGGTAGTGCTGACTAACAACCTAACCTCAGCCAGCCCCAGTACAAAAATGTTTGCGACAGTTTTCAAGAAATTATGTAGAAATGAAGAAAATGAGGAAATATGAGGAGAAGGCGGATCTAAACATAAAATATGGATCCCCAAGCACTTTCTCTCGAAAATTTCTTTATTGCCATGCTGACTGAGTTAGCGTTAAATAAGTAGACTGTGAATTATTTTGTTTGCATGAAGATTTCAACGTTTCTTTACTTCTACCAACTACCAGCTCCCCACTGTGTCAGTACACGATGAAGACCTACAGTTTAAATGGGTTCCGTACCACCACACCCTCGATATACCTACATTTCACTTGACATACTGAACATATTTGCCGAACCGGTGTCACCCGCTGCTTTCAGTATTCTTCTATAGACCAGCCGGACGGAGAAAGGACTCTGTCCTTCGATTGGGGGGGGGGGGGGGGGGAATTCGGGTTGGAATGGAACGAAAATTCCTTTGAAATAAGGTAAAACGAAAACGTTGCAGGAAATCCATCACCTTGTCCTTGTCCAAAAAAGTTTCCCCACATGAAACCCAGGGAGAAATAAATTATCCCCCTCTCCCTCCCCCTTCCCCCTCTTTCACCCCTCCCCTATTTTCTTATGTGGGGATAGCTGGACGCTCCGCTGGTGAATTATTTCTCCAGCTCAAAGCAAAAATAAATTGCTCATTTATTTTCGAACTAAATTGCTTGGTTTATACGATTTCGGACCTTTTGAGGTTTGACGTTGCTCTATTTTGTTTTTATAAAGGATTTTATTTCTATTTTATTCTTTAACGGAGAAACTCCACAATGGACAAAATTCACATAATATCCTGTATAAACTGTTTGTACTGTCAGGTTTACTACAGTTAGGTAGATAGTGCCCCAAAAGGTACCCTAATCAAAATTCAAATCCTGTGCCCCCTAGTACTAGTACCTACTCCTGCTCTGACAGGAACAGTAACTAGAGAGCCTATATATAGGTTAGAATTTGGCGAGGTTTGACAAGGACACAGCTACTCATCTAGCCTTGACTAAGAAACGGAAAATCAAAATTCAAATTCAAAAAGGGAGAAGAACACTCGAACAAATTTGGGGTTCTACAAAACCGCTTGGAAGTCCGGTTGACTATAGATTCTCCAAATTTGATACCATAGAAGCTAAATAAAAAATTACGTCCAAGGTTTTTTCGAACACCTCCTGAGCTGACTCAGCTGAGTACAGAAGCAGTTGGTGAAAGGAAGTGCTGATAGGGGGCAATTGGCCGTGCGACGCCTCGTTTTTCAGTGTTCGTCACTGTGTGCTTATATAAATGCCCCGTCACATCCCGAGCTTCCACCAATTAAAAACGATTTATCTTAGTTCCGATGAATTACGTCTGTCTAATTGAGCTCTCTTCTGCTTCTTTCATGGTTTTGCTACTTGAATTTTATCTCCGAGGCATAGACGTATCCACGGGGGGGGGGGGGGGGCGGTTAACCCCCCCCCCCCTCCATGACCGCTTTCTGGATACGGGCCTGCTTCGAGGGGTTAACCACCCGTTGGGAATCTCGTTGGGAATCATTGGAAATCTTTATGAAATCTCAGGTAATCTTGAAATTTTTTGGAGTGGTTACCCCTTTGGGGTTCATCTTTCTATGAATATCGTTGGGAATCTTTGGAAATCTTTATGGAATCTCAGTGGAATCTCAAGGAATCTCTGGAGTGGTTATCCCCTCGATTATCTTGGGTAGATATTATATTGGTACATTGCTCCAAACACTATAGGAACTATTTTTCTTGTGGCCGTTCGTACGCTGGGATTGGAACCCAGACCTCTGAGGACACAAGAGTATAGGATTTCAAAGGGAAGTTTAACGATTTTTAAAAAATTGCTAAAATCATATTTACTTGAAAATGTTTTTTATAGTTTAGAGGAATTTCTAAATTTGTAATTTAACTGGACAACCAGGCGTTTTATACTTTAGTTCCACCTATTTTTGGTGGGACAAGGTCAACAAAACGTTAAAAAAAAAAAAAAAAAAAAAAAAAAAAGATGGGGTAGTAATGTACGTAGTCGAGAAGACAAGACGTCCGGTTTCGAATCCCCGTCGCTACAAATTTTTTTTTGCTTACCCCCAACCTGGTGAATCTCTCTCCAGGTGAGTTTCTTTGCTCTGGTAAGTACCTGGGCTTTCACCGGCTGAAGGAAAAATGAAATACTGGGCGTGATTCTGACCAAATCAGCCCCCTTCTGTGGAAAAGGTAGCACCAATTATTTCAATGAAAAGCTCGAAAATCGAATTTCCCAGGTGTGATCTTTTTATATCGCAGGTGGAAAGTGGTCCTTTTCATGTGAAAAGCGATAAAGGAAGAGGCGATATAACTGTAATTAAGAACATTTTCCGCCCCCGTTGTTGATTTTCACCAAAACAATTGGTTCTGTGTTATAGCTCTTCGGGGATTTTCCTCCGTTTTATTTTGTTTTTTGTGTAAAGGGTTTCAAAAAAACGTGGCACCAGAATCGTTCCTTCCTCCCAATTGGATGTTACATGTGGTTACATGTTCTGAAATATACCTAATACGGCTTTTTAACGTCAGTACCTAACTAAGTTATGTTTTTACGTAAAATCGCTAGCTAGCTAACCTTAGTTTCCGAGGGGTAACCACTTCAGAGATTCCTTGAGATTCCACTGAGATTCCATTAAGATTTCCAAAGATTCCCAACGATATTCATTGAAAGATGAACCCCGAAGGGGTAATCACTCCCAAAAAAATTCCAAGATTCCCTGAGATTTCATAAAGATTTCCAATGATTCCCAACAAGATTCCCAACGAGTGGTTAACCTCTCGTTAGCTTCTGATGAGAAAGAGACAAATTATATTTCAGAACATTTAAATATGCCAGGATTGTGTGGGCCGTCTTAAAATTGCGTGCTGAATTATCCTGGACTCATTTGAATGGTTGAAAATTACTAAAATCGCGAATATTAAAAAATTGTAATTAAAGTTTTCCAATGATTAACGGCCACCATACATTCTCGACGAACTCCGCCAAAACCACTGAGCGAAAGTAAATATTCGACAAAACTAATGTTTACATATGAGTACAACCGGAGACTGGTAATTGCAATATTGTATGGATTGTGTCTACTCTAAAAGCTAAACATAGTGTGCTATTTGAACGTGAAACGAACGAGTAAAAGTAGGACACTATGTTTAGCTTGTACAGGAGAAAAGTAGAGAAATGCTGTTGAAATTGCCCACTTCCGTAAGTGAAATAAAAATTGCCAAAATGCAACATGGCTACGGTAAATAGTACAAACATTTATCAAGCTTTTCTACTAAATGTGACGATAAAATCATACTGTTTTAGTCCGAATCGTTACAAAAAAATATTTCGCGTGAGGTAGTGTTGTGTTTTCGCGATCTGTCAAAAAACATGTGGACTGGTAGTTGACTGTTTAAAATCGCTCCTGTGGGCTTATTACTCCATTTCATGCTAAAATACAACACTACCTCACGACAAAGAGTCTCAGGTTTACATCCCCCTATAAACACTTTCCACTCGCCCTGTAACTTCGGAGTAGGGCTTGAAGTACTTAGCATTGCGAACCAAGTACATGTAGTCGAAAATAGCGAATGTATATTCAGCCTTAATTTAATTTCTTCATTAAGCGCTCAACAGGCCGCAAAATTAATTCAAAGAAAGTTAGATGGGGAAAACTCAAAAACTCTGATGATCAACGCAGTTCTAAACATTCGCTGCGGTAAATTTATATAGCAACTTTCAAAAACTTTTATGCCTTTCTCCGAAGAATGAAAATAGAATAGTCCCATGCAGACCCCCTTATTGCTGATTGCTTAAGGCTGAATATGCATTCACTATTTTTTTACGTTTGGACTTCAAACTTTGTGATAAAACTAGGTATTGGATATTTAAATATTCTGAAATATAATATGGCTTTTTAACGTCATTACTCATGAGGCTATGTTGTGATTTCACGATCGGTTAATTTTGGGCAATTTTTTTGGTGACAAAAATCACTCGATCGTAAAATCACAACATAGCCTCATGAGTAATGACTAATGACGTTGAAAAGACATATTATATTTCAGAATATTTTATCCAATGGTTTTCTCACAAAGTTTGAAGTCCGAACGTAAAAAAATAGCGAATGTATATTCAGCCTTAAGAAGATATGTTATATCCCAGAACATTTAAATACACCATAGTTTCCTCATAAAGTGTGCAGGAAAAAACGTAAAATCCCACAGCACGCCTACAAGAACAAGAGGAAAAAATATTTCAGCGACTGGGATTCGAAGCTGAGATCTACAGTTTAATAAACTAGACGCCTTATCCACTCGGCCACAATACTACCCTAATGACAAATTGCAAAACGAAATTTAATTACAGCCTGTCCCTTGCTGTGTATATAGGTACAACCCTTTCACTACTAATTGCCTATACCAAAAATTTTATTTTATCACATTTAATTTATAACGGTAGGTACCTAAATTTAAATTAGATGTACCCTTCCAAGGTACAAGCTGCAGAGTGACCTAGAGTGTTGGGTGGGTTCCGAACCACCACAGCCATGTATCTAAATTTCACTTGACATTTCTACATTTGAAAACCGTTGTGATTTTAAAGAGTAAAATTGATGTTCGGGTTGAGTGACAGCTTAATATTATTCCTGACCTTTTAGGTCACTGTACCTGGTTTTGTAATTTGTGTAATGTTACTATAGGTATCTTAGGGTGCGTCCCACCATGCCCAGTTAAAATTTAACTGGAGATTTACCATGTTAAATTTAACTCAAAAGTTAAATTTAACATGGTAAACATAGGACAAAATCTACAGTTTAATTTTAACTGGGCATGGTGGGACGCACCCTTAGATATCTATATCTATTTCATTGCTCATTCATAGGATTGTCACAATTGTAATAAATTGATATATACAGGGATCTATATAAAACTCCCAAGAGGATGATGTGGACAGAATCACCACCGATAGTCGATTTTTCCCCAGGACTAGATTTGCCAGGAAAAATCTGGATAAATCAAGATTAGATCCTGATTCCTCAGAGGAAAATTTTCTCTTCACTCCTCCTTAATATGCGAGTGATTGCAGACTATAGTCCAAGTCAGGCTAGGAGCGTACCGATTACTCATAATTTCTTGCAAATCTAGGGCTGATCAAAACTTTTTCTTGATCAGGGAAATATCTGCTCAGGGTCGGATTGGCATTTTTAGCGTATGGTAGGATTGGCGTCAACTGAAAATCTTCAAGAAATTATGAATAATCGGGATGCTCCCAGCCTGACTTGGACTATACCTATTAACATTGCACTGTAAATATCTATTGGTGTAGAAGTAGGTACTTGTCCTTGTAATTAGTTTTCACGTACGGAATATTCTATACTGCTGAGTTGACTCTGTAAGCAAGTATGAAAGTAACTAAACAAAGATTTGATGCGCGGAAATATATTTTGATGTGGTATTCATAATTTCGCTTCAAGGTCAAAAGGTGGGTGCACTGGGTGCTTCTTTAGTATAAATAAAGTCTATACCACAGCCTAGACATACATTTAACTTGACCTTTGAACATATCAGAATGTCGGTCAGAAAAATTTTGGTAGGATTGGAATCGAACTGTTGTTCCTTTAAAGACAATCATGTAGACAACCCGGCTTTGGTTTGGCTGAGTGTAGAAGTTGTATAGAGGTTAGCTTGAGCTTGTGTAGCTGGTAGCTATCTCTACCTGTCAGCTCCAGTTAGCTGTCGGAAACTGTTAAGTTTGCCTTGTTAAGACTCCCGCAGATCAACACAGCAAAGTATCCTGTGCAATCTCCCGGTGAACAATCGGATCTTACTGCGCTGATGATGCCTGTCTATAGGATACCCGAGGGGGTAACCACTCCAGAGATTCCTTGAGATTCCCTGAAATTCCATAAAGATTTCCAAAGATTCCCAACGATATTCATAGAAAGATGAACCCCGAAGGGGTAACCACTCCAAAAAATTCCAAGATTCCCTGAGATTTCATAAAGATTTCCAATGATTCCCAACGAGATTCCCAACGAGTGGTTAACCCCTCGAGGATACCTATAGTCCACAACAGATCAGAATTTTTTAAAATTATTATTCCTTGGATTTTTACCTACTTCTGTAGTAGGTAAGTATGTACCTACAGAGGTACAGAGGTACCTACACATTTTTCGAAAAACTTCATAATCGGGTAGTGGAAAAGGGAACAGACATCCAGACATGAGGAAATAGACCAGTGCGGGAGTCGGAACCTTAAATGGTCGGGACGGTCAGGATTTACGGTGAATCGTTACTGACCCTTAATGGGCTTTAAATTAGAAATAAATGAGTGTTTGCTGATTTATAGGATCGGGAAGGAATGCCTCGTTCTGTTGTTTTGTTTGCAAGCCATGTCACCCCCAGTCAGCACTGGAATTTTCATTAACAACCCTGCTATTTTTAATTTAGCCCCAGCGAATTGACTTGGTGTATATTTCATTGTGTCTACCTACTTCTACAATCCTATACATAGAAATATCTAGAGTGGTATTTCCGTTCTCTTATCATCCTACGTTACACCAAAAAAGTACATCAATTTTCCTAAGAAGGCAGACACTTTGTTTGAGAAAGAAACAGTGCTCTTGGCTTTTTAAATAACAGCTTAAGAAGAGTGTCCTAGTGTATAAGAGAATAAGGGTCTGATAGGGTCACCTTACGATATAAAGACGGTTAACTTTGTAAGATGGGCCAGTAACAACTGTTTGCTTAGGTATACACTCCATCGGGCTTCTTACCCTATTATTCAAGAAGACAAGAACACTGTTTCTTTCTCAAACAAAGTGTCTGTCTTCTTAGAATAATAGAGACGGATAGACAGGTCCCTAGAGACAGCTGGAATTCAGTTTTCTGGTCATCCCGAAAAAGAACTAATGGCGGGCATTGTGTGTCACGTTTGTGTTTGTCGTGAACAAATACGTCTCCGCACGCAACGTTAACGTTTGCGGGGGAGGACGTGAAACGTGTCTCCTCAATTCCCCCGTAGATTTTCTACTCGTCTCACTTAATAGAAATTCAATGTGGGAGGCTGGAGCCCAATCGTCCTTTATCGGCGATTCCGAGGCCGTCGGGCGTCGGGCTGTGGTGGGGGGGGGATCACTTTTCCCGCTGGATCTTTTATCATTGACCGCTAAGAGCTCTCTGCCTGGTATATATAAGAAGAACTGAAAAATTCAGCAGTGAGGATTTGAAAGCAATATGTAGGTCAAACGTTTTCGCAGGCTTGAATATCAAACAAGTTAAAAATCCGAAATTTGAGAGAAAAAACTGGATCTGTGTTCTTAAAATTAGGGGCGGGCTGTGGCCCTGAGAGGTCCAGGTTCAGCTCCCTACGTAAAGCAAAATTTTCCCCTAGGGCGCTCACACACATACCTAAATGGTCCGACAATAGTCGCACTTACCTTTCTCGTCTTTCTCGTCCCGCACCAAATTTATCTGGATGTTTTTGTGCTTTTCTCGAATGGAACATAGTCTGCCACTTTTCATAGTTGCACCCCAATAAGTAGGTACCTGTAATTTGGATACTGGAGCAGATAAGGGTGGAGTTTGGATCCCCATACCTATTTTGGGTTTAGGAGAAGGGGTGCATGAGATTGAAACCCTTGAAGCCCCAGTTTCAAACAGTTCCTGTTACTATTCATGATGGAAATAATCTAGGTATACAGGTATTGGGGTAGGTAAATAGCTTCGAAAGTTGTTCTGATAGAAGCGCAAGTTATTGTGCTTTGACTGGAGCCAGGCTTTAATCCAGGGGCTAATCTCTCTCTATTCTATCCTCCATCTCTCTATCCTCTACTGTTCTAATAATTAACTACCTTCCTTATCAAACTCCAGTTAACTGGGATAGCAATTCTATTATTCGTTTCTTTATCCGGTAGATAACGTTATTGACCAAATAACTCACTTGTACTTCTCTACCAACTAGTAATGCACGAAAATTTCTTGTCTTGCTTTTGTTCTTGCATTTCTTGCATACAAGAACAAGAAGAACAAGAGTTGATTTTGGCTGCAAGAATAAGAGCAAGAACTCTTGCAAGAGTTCTCGCAAGAGTCTTGCATAAACCCAGGCAGTTTTTCTTCCAAAACTTCATTCATCGATTGCAGTCCATATTTTGAACAAAAAACTCTGCGACGATAGATTGCACTTGAAATGGCCGTTCGGTTGGCAAAAAACCACATTAAAACCGCAGAAAATTCCATGTGTATGCAAGAAAATGCAAGAGTCTCGCAGCAAGAACAAGAACAAGAGCAAGAAATGATTTCAACTGCAAAAACAAGAACAAGACAGAATTTTTACTGCAAGAACAAGAGGAAGAGTCGCTTTGCGAGAACAAGAACAGGAAATGCCGTTTCTTGTTCTTGTTCTTGCAACATGTATCACTAATCCCGAAAAGTTTTTCTAATCGGCATTGAAATGTCACCTAAAACTGTAGCGCCCCATTTTGTTCTAACTAAGCTGGTCTTTTGTTGCCTGCCATTCGCTTGGTCAGCAGCCACGGTCGCCAATAAAAAATCGGAGGCTACGGATTTGATATTAACAAGCTTTGCTTATAAAATCCGTTGTTTACTCGGTGACAGTTATGCTGGGTGCGAGGCTAAGTGGAAGTTAACATGTTTTGACACTGCTCTCTTTTATAGATCGCTGACTAATTGTTTGTAAACAGGGTGGATGTGATAATGTGCAGACTGAGCCATTAGTCATTTTTCATCACTGATCGTCAGCTCTGGGTTGCTTCACTACTTCCAAAATTAGGATTTGCTTGAAAGAAACATCCATCAAAAGTGGAAGAACGTAAGGGCAAGGCCGATAATTCACCTTGATGAGGTCCAGAATGAATTATCCCCCAGATAGCTCCTTGTGGATTAGTTAGTGTGAAGGTAATGGGGAAAAGCCCAGCAACTAACTAGACGGTGCTACCAAATAAGTACCAGCTCATCAGTCGGGACCTACAGTTTTAAGAAGGTTCCTTTACAGACCTCTCGGCTGTCGAGGCTGTTACCTAGTGTGTAAAGTGTTAAACAATAGCATCAGAATTTTAGCTAATGTATAATTTGTTATTATTTTTAGTCAGGTAAACAGGTAGACCTACTATTAGAAACAGGAATATGTTTGGTATACTATTTTTTAAGGTCTATTTAATTCATGAATTGTTTATAGTTCATTAATATCAGCCAGGTAAGAGAATTAAAGTCCAATAAAGTACCTTCATATATTTTAATATAAAATAAAAGTGAAAAAATACCAGAACTTTCAAAAAATAATAAAAATAAAACAAGTTTCAAACAAAAAGAGCAAAGGCGGGAACTCGATTCATCTCGAATAAACGATAGGTCGTGTTTGTTAAATCGATAGTCAGGCTTTGTTTACAACGCGAACGCCGCAAATTTTTGTTGTTCTCCTTTCAAACTGCTTATTTCTATTTTAACGTGATTTAATTAAATACACGCACATTATGGAGATTTCAGAGCTTAAAGACAAGAGTATTTTTAGGAGATTCAGTGAAAATCAAGGAAAGTTCGAAGGAAATCTCAAAAGCATCTTGGACTGTCGTGACGATGTAAGCAATAAATTGTTAGAAATTTTGAAGGTAGAAGATTGTTATGCATTTACGAAAAGTAATGCAGAATCCAATGGGACAATGGGAGAATATTTTTTACTTATCTATGGCTGGTAAAAGTATATAACCCTAACTGGTCAGTTGTGATACCAACGTTCGTTATTGCAAAAGGTTGTATGGTTAAAATACAGTAGAGATATGGCGTTGGTTTGTTGTCTTAGCATTCACGAATCACAGCGGTTCTGTTCTGATTATGGCACTAAACAACGGCATATCTCACTAATCGCTTTCTGCCATCAGTTATTTACTGCAGCTTAACATTCCTTCCTAAAATTATAGACACTAAATTATGATTTGGGTGTGCACAGGTGTTATTTCTATGGGACAACGCCTCTGGCTGCCTTCTGACGCAAGGCACGCGGTCCATCTGCACGAGTCATCAGGAGCTGTATCCGACAGAGAGCCCAGAGTTCGAGGTGACGTACCTGGCTGTGAACGAGAGCGGGACGCGCGCCGCGCTGTGGGGCGCTGGCGGGGTCGCCGTGCTGGACCTCCCCTGGCGCTGCGGACCTCGTCTTGACTACCAGGACGGTAAGCCGCAGATCATCACCCGGTGCCGCTCCGTCCAGGATGTGGACCTCGGCTACGGCGCGGAAGTCGTCCAGGTACGTTGGAACCCTTTCTCCATCAACGACAGCGCTCTAGTTGTACTCGTCTCCGATAACACTCTGTACCATTTCGACATGATGCCAGTAGAGTGCTCCAACATTGAAACTCTACAGCTGGGAAGCCGTCCCTACTCTCGGCAGAGAACCCTGGCAGCCCTCGGTGAGACGGCTGTTGACTTCTGCTTTGCTCCTCTATTTGTGGAGACGAAGAAGAAAGAGAGCGCTACAGTTTTACTTGTGCTTCGTGGGAGTGGTGAGGTCAGTTTGGTGTTTGGAGGGCTTGAGGGGGAGGATTCTCCCGAAGGTGAGCCGCTCCCCATCTCCCCCTTACCTGATGACCATGACCTGGGGGATGCATGCGCCATCTTGGCTGTACCTGGGAAGCCCCCCGGCGTGGTGCTAGCCACAACACATGGTGTTCTATACCACGCTCTGCTCGTCCCTCTGGACGTGGACCAGGTGGAGGTCTCGCCTCATCTTCGCAGGTACCGCCTCCTTATCGTTGAGTCCCTGCTTCTGGACTTCGGTCTTATCTCTGCACCGGATGATCTAAGCGTGTTCCCGTTACGACTTCTCACTGACCCGACCCACCCCCGCCGCTACTTGGTGGTCCACCCTGCAGGGGTGCACAGCGTCTTTATGGATGTCCTGACTGGGGTGGAAGACCTTATGTCCTATTCATCTCTTAAGGCCTCTCCATCTAAGAAGATGCCACAGTCGACGTTGGAGTACCTTATCTGTACAGGGCGCCCCTTGCTCGGCTGCGTCGCGTTTCCCTACACCTTGGTAGCAATTAATGGTGAATGTAACGTGATAGAAGTACCCCTCCGCCGTGTTGAGCTGCCTGCTTTCCAGCTTTTCAATCCCGACGATGAGTTACAGTCGGAGCAAGGACCACTGACGCGGCAGATGCGGCAACCGTTCCGACAGCAGGTGGAGCAGCTTCTGGCAGAATCCCGCGTGCTGCCTCATATGCAGCTGCCGGAGGAGGAGCTGCCACGCGAGCAGCTCTTGGCAATCGTCGTCCGTATATCCAATCTCATTCGGAAGTTGAGCGTTCCGCGGTACCGCATGGTGCGGGCAATCCTCAATCACCGCATGACGCTCATCCGCTCCATGAAAGCTCTCCAGCTGCAGGAACTTGCCCGTCTGGAAGAAGAACGAGAGGTGATCCAGTCGGCTGCGGAATGTTTCGCCGAGCGTGTGCAGGGGCTGTCGGATGACCTGGAGGATTACAGAGAACGCGTGCAGAAAGCAGTGCGGCTGGTGGCGGAGAAGAACCCTGCTCCGTCTGACGCCGAGCTGCGCATGGAAGCCACCATTGGAGAAGTGGAGACGAAGCTGCAGGACTACTCTGCCAATCTGGAGAAGCTGAAGAAGAGCCGAGCGTACCAGCAGGTCAAGATCGAGGAACAGTCCGACACACGGGAAATGACTCTCAGCAATAAGCAGTCCTCGATTATTCACAGCTGTCTGTCAGTTATTGGTGAAAATATTGGCCAGTTAGTTCGGAGGATCAACGAAATGAACGACGTGTTAGGTGACTTAGGTGTGACTACTGATTAAAATTGACTAAATCAGTAACAATGACGACAGTGAATGACGTACCTCCCTAACGGTAGAACCTCTGTTTAACGGACGATTAATTATTAACCGAGTGTGGCGGAAGTCAGCCTTTGAGACATAGATACTACCTACTGGATCGAAGAAAACTTTGCTGAAAATATCAATACAGCAAATTTAACCATAAACATTTTTGTACCTTTACTGTAGCTATTTGCAAATGTTCTGAAGTATAATAATATGTCTTTTTAACGTCCGAAATTAATATGCTCTGATTTTACGATCGAGACCAAAAATATTATTAAACTCACAGCATAGCCAGTTAATTTCGGAGGCTAAAAAGTCATATTATATTTCAGAATATTTTAATACCCACCAGTGTCCTAAAAAATGGTTGGAAAAGACGTAAACAAATAGCAAATGTACCTATACCTGTACTTAATCCGTTTTAACCCGAAAAATATCCACGATACAACCCAGGATTTGTTTTTGAGCAAAGGAATAAGGATGTTAGCCCTGGGTTTACAAGACACAATACAGGTTCCGGAGATGTAGTATAATTAAGAAAATACTTAAAGTTTCCCAAATTGGAGGTAAGGGAGATGTGTTTTCCATCAAGGTTTAATTAATTTACGGGAACTTCGGTATAGCTAAGTAATGTAAGCTAGGCTGCTAAACGGCTACGGCTCATTAAGTCATTGCTAAGTTAACTATGTTACTTCACTTAGTTTCTGACGTTTAGCTCAAGGTAAAATCATCAGTTACTTTTAACTGCTGTTAAGTAATCTCTTTATCGAAACTACGTAATTTATGTAGATGCCAGCTGAGCACTTCTCTACTCTTACTTCTTCATCGTCTGGAGGTTGCTGAGAAAGGTTTGCCGGTATCTCACTGAGTCAGCGACACAGCGACAGCTGTTTTGGCAACAGTCCCGTCTATATTTCGCTGAGCGCAGGGTGGGTATTTTAGCCGTGACTAGGATGAAGGTTGTGGCAAAGCTCAACAGACTCTGCTCTCCTAGCTTTGGGGTCACTGACGACCTGAATAGCAGCACAGATGTCGTAAATTTCCATCCAGCTGACACTAGCCCGAGTGCTACTCCACCTTTGTACCTACCTGTCTCATTGCTTGTTATATTGGTTACTTTTTCTCATTCTGCTAAAAGGGGCGGTGGAAAAACGCCAATTTTGGACGTCTTGCTGAACTAATTTTTGGGTTAGAAATTTTTTCGGCATCGGTTTTCCTCAGTAGCTCCCTTGTTATGGAAGTTATCGTTAGCCCCAGATTACACCTTACAATTTCCAATCCTAATATGATCATAAAAAAATATGATCAAGAAAAATTGTAAGGTGTAAAGTGAATTGAGTCAATTATGATACAATTTGTATCGGCCGGTACAAATTGTATCATAACTGCTGCGACTACCTTCCTCTATGCTGCGATGTGTTTGTTGTTGTTGGGTCAGTCCGTTGAAAATGGCGGCTGAGGTAAAGTGGAATGGAAATGACCCGTATATTAATAGAAAATGTGGAGGAGTACGAATTTCTATATAACGATAAATTGAAAGAATATAGCAGAAATTATTTAACCTAAAACGGTTCAAAAAAGGACCCTAAAAATCTTAGGAATTTAATTTTTTTACCATGTCAAGTTGGCATTACTGCTAAACATGATCATATTTTTATCGTGAAGTGTATTACAGTTTTTATAAAATTTTATGATACTAAAAAAATAGGATCATATAAAAATAGGATCATATTTTTTTTGTAAGGTGTAATCGGGCCCTTACAAAAACCGGTAGACCGCCTAATTATAGGAGCCTACATGACTATATAAAATTTCAGCGACGTGGGGGAAAAAGCTTCGAGGTAATTTCGTACAAATTTTTTTTAAAGGGTGCAGCAGTGTCTTTCGTGGGTGTGCTTCCAGATGTGAAACTTTTCAAGCGTTCAGTCAACAATTTCACTTCAACAGAATCGATCTCTCGGACTATGATTTTGAGAGTTCTGTCGAACACTCCAGTATTTAAATTCAGTTGAATAGTATTCGGTTACCAGAGAATAAAAGGAAAAGGAATATTTTTATGCCATTCATCGCTAATGGAAATGAAATTTCCAACAAAAAATTCCATTCCACGAAATGGAGCCGAGGAGTTTACTTAGGAACCGGACCCTATTTGAATCAACTGCAATCCTTTTGCCACAAAAAAAAGGAAAAAATAAATTCAAAGAAAAGGCAAGTTTTAGATGGGGTGTGTCTGTGGCAAAGGGCGGGGGTAAGAGTATGTGTATCTCTGAAGAATATCAATGTGAAATTAGGGAAAAGTCTTTGAAAGTGAAGGGGCGAGAGCGATATGTTTTATGCAAGAGGTTTGGTG
This sequence comes from Mesopsocus fuscifrons, assembly GCA_950004255.1. Lineage (NCBI taxonomy): Eukaryota > Metazoa > Arthropoda > Insecta > Psocodea > Mesopsocidae > Mesopsocus > Mesopsocus fuscifrons. Next base: position 19,350,575 of record OX465376.1, on the reverse strand, counting down.
CGGCACTCCGGATGGACTGAACTTTTTCGGATTTTGTTATAAGTGGTGCTTTAAGTACTTGGGTATGAATGCTGAAACTAAATGGTCAGAATCACGCCTAGCAGTCGAGTGTTCCCCCGGCCAAGTTCCCGTCTGGGGACCTATACAGTCTTAGTCAGAAAAACTCTGATAGGTCGGAACTTAGAAAATAGGATCTAAGAGATAACGACTAGGGAACATTTCTTTTGCATTATAAATAAAGCCTTGTGCACACAGGATTCTCCATCAAGCGTAATCCTTCTCAAGATACAATAATTCCCTAAGCGTCGTTTCACCTGCGCCCTAATCCACTGCATATTTTTCATTTTAAAAAGCTTAACCCGTTGTGTGGGGGATTTACGGTGTAAGGGAACCTTAAGGCCTCACCGCTTTCCCGCTGGTTTCGCCCACAGGGTCGGATTAGTCTATCTCGGTTAAGTTAACTGGAGGTTAGCCTTAAGAATTTGAAACTAAGTGGGTGACACCGGTTTGATCACAATCCCGTCAAAGTTTTCTGATCGGTATTCACCTCTGCTATGTTCGCGTGAAATCTATATCAAGGCTGTGGTGGTTCGAAACCCACCCCAACCATACTTTACAAAAACTGTAGGTTCTCCAACCCCTGTCCCAACCGTACTAGGGATGGACTCGAGCCGAGCCGAGCCGAGCTTTTCGATGAGCTCGGCTCGGCTCGAGGTCTAAAATATTGAGCTCGGCTCGCAGCTCGGCTCGAGTTCAAAATCGCCTGCTCGGCTCGAAGCTCGGCTCGAATTCGAACCGAGCTCGAGCCGAGCTCGAGCTATAGCTCGAGTACTGAATATTAAATCATCGTCATTTCCCAGAGTCGGCTGAGCGGAGCCATAGTTCGAGTAGGTACTATAGGTAAATACTAGATCATAGTCATTTACCAGGATCGCGCCATGTGGAATTGGAACTGACAAAAGGGCTCAGTCACAACTCATTGACCCGACTGACCGACCGACCGGCGATATGTCCCCTATGCTCAGTAATGAAGTAGAAAATAAATAAAGGGTCAAACAATGGTCGCACTTGACTTTCTCGCAATTTTTATCGAAAATTTAGATTTTTTTTTTCGTGAATAATTTTTTTGGTCTGAATTTTACTTTTTCTAAAAACTATTTTGCCACACATAGGACGATATTGTTAGGCACCTGCATACCGAATTGAAGCATCTATCTGAGACCACTTTCACTAATTTTAAAGAAAACCCGTCGATTAGTGTTGTTGCAAATGTGACCTAACCAATCAAAAACGTGATTTCCATTTTTGGAAAAATTTTCTACGATAATGCCAATTTTTGCAATAATTATAATGTTGCATAAATTTCGTTCGGTATAACTTCAAACTAGGTTATAATACACCTCCCTACCAATTTTCAGTGAAATCGATCGAACAGTGCCACCGGAGTGAAGACCAACACGTTTTGGCCCAAATTGGGACAAGTTATTGGCCCACCTACAAATGGTTACAAAAGATCAAAAAGTATCTATTCAAAAACACTTCTGGAAATTTTTAAGGTTCCAACTTGACATACATAGCCTCCAGCCCTTTCTAACTATCAAAAAACACGATTTTTTGCTTTTTTTTGACCATAGCAAGGGCAATTTTTGAGTTATCAAAATTTATCAAAAAACGTCTATAGATATTTACATTAGGTGCCTACATACCGAATTTGAGCAAAATCGGATGAACGTTATGACGTCCAGTTGCGCGACAGACTGACGTACGTACGTCGGACGGACATTTTTTAAAAACTACTTTTTTGGACTCGGGGATCTCCAGGATCATGGGAAACCCAAAATCTCAAAATCATAATTTTGCACAAAGGCAGAACTTTCTCAAAATTTCAGCCCATGCATTTATTATACGGGCAAGAAAGTAAAAAAAAAAAAAAAAAAAAACTCGAGCTGCTCGACAAGCCTCGAGCCGAGCTTAACTTTTGAGCTCGAGTTCGGCTCGGCTCGAGGACCTAAAGCTCGGCTCGAGCTCGAGATGAAAAAGTTAGGCTCGGCTCGAGGCTCGGCTCGAGCTCGAGGTCGAGCTCGAGCCGAGCCGAGCTATAGCTCGAGTTCGTGGCCATCCCTAAACCGTACTACCACTATCCAGAAAAAGCGTTCAGTAGGAAGAATCTTTTTTCCAAAACACCACCGCCCCTGAATTTGAAAAAAATGTAAAAGTGGGGGTGACATGAGCGATGGGTTCGACGAGAGCGGCAAGTGACGGGGGGGGGGGGGGGGGGGGGGGTGACTTGGGTTTTTGCCAAGTAATGCAAGGCACTTCTCCTCACTTAACGTAATGAGGGGGAGTTCCCCCCTCTTTCAGGCTTTTAACCGAAGCAAAAACATTGCCGATGCCGCCACTCACCAACATTCTTAGCCCTGTATATCAGAGAGCGGTGGGGGGGGGGGGACATGCCCCCATTTCAAGAAATATCAGTCGTGCTCAGCTGGCAGCACTACCAAATATCACCTCCCCACTCGTTAGTACACGACGGGGACCTACAGTTTTAGGTGGGCGAAAACTTTAATGGGATCGGGATCGAACCGTTGTGACCCAGTTCGAAGTTTTCCTGTAGATTGTAGTCGAGCACAGTTCTTTCATCCATTTTCTCTGGTCGAAAGAAAGTGCACAGAAACTTCCAGATTTTAAGTAAAGTATATAAAGCCAGCACTACTTTAAAGTTTGGTTTCCCCATGGCTGCGTTTGGAAATTGAATTGACGGCCATGTTGAGTTATGGAATCTGTGCTGCTGTTCAGAGCCAAGTTCCTTGCCAATGTGCTACGGTTCTATTGCAAAACTGCTATTTTTTCCAAGCTTAGGTGAACACGACCACTATACCAAGATCTGTGCATCGCAAAGGTTGTGGAGTCGCTTTACTGTGAACTGGGGTCCCACAAGAACAATTCAGTGGTCTCTCTGAGAGAGCTATAACGACTACCTGGGGACCATGAAAATTTTGCTCGCTATAAAGAGATTTTGGGTTCCAAAATAAGTCAGGGATTGTCAAGGTACCGTAGCGTTAGCTCGTTATAGAGAGGTCTTCGTAGAGAGGTTTTTTATATCAAAGGTCTATTATATTTCAGATAAAAAAAAAATATCTCGGAAAGACGTAAACAAAAAAATATTCAAAATTCGTAGACCTTGTCTAGTACCTACTTAGATACCTGACCTAACTATCTTGCAAGGTAACTGGGTTTCCGGGATTTCCACTCGAATTGCTTTCAAAATAAATGTTGCCCCAGATTGGAATTACGTCGCAAGGGCAAGTTATTGACTTTTCGGAACATTAAAGAAAACATTGGTCCCAGAGAGATTGGAAATTCAGAGCTCTGCGACACAGATCCAAGTTATTGCTGCTCTTATACTATAGTATAAAGTAGCCTCGATAGCTCTGGATGTCTTTATTGAGGTACACCGGTTCGATTCCGATCTTATCGCAATTTTTCTGTTCGGCGTTCACCTCTGGTATGTTCAACATGTCAAGTGAAATGTATATCGAGGTGGTTCAGGACCCACATAAAACTGTAGGTCCCCGTTGGAAGAATTATTATTTCCCTAGCACAAGAAATGTTTTACAACTATTTGTCACTTAAATTAAAGGAATTATACTCGGTTGATGTTGAGGACATCTGTCGTTAGATATACGATGACGGGAAGCGTCATGCCTAGTGGCAATTAAAATTGAGAGGGCGGTCTGCTGTGTGACGTCACATGACTATATTTCGCCTAAAAGACAAACAAAATTAACCAAAATTGTTGGTTAGATTTCAGATATTCTGTAAAAATACTATTTTTTTCGAAATAAGTAAAGAAAAGAGTCTTCCACACCAGGGGTTCTCATGGGCGTAGCAGGTCTAAAAACCTGGGGGGGCCTAAGTCCCCCAGACCTTCTCCTCACCTGGGGGGTAGGCATGGCTAGGTCAGAAAAATCCTGAGGGTGGCTAAACGGTTTGGGGAGGGGGGGTAGCCCCCCCAGACCCCCCCTTGCTACGCCTATGGGAGTTCTCTGGTGTGACCTGCGCCTGCGAAATCATGATTATGTAATTTAAAAGTGGGTGTACATGTATTTATCAGGGCCTGTAAAACCACTGCGAAAAAATACAAACCTCAATAATTGCAGGTACGGTTGACCTAATGGGGTATTCTCATTGTTTTAACATCTTACTTTACGCCGAAAAAAAAAATCGTGAGTCAGCAATATCCAGCGTTGAAAGAACTGGGATAACGTCCCTTGTTTTTTTTTTTTTTTTTTTTTTTTGAATCCTCTATTTTGACAGCTTATTTGAATTTTCCTCATTTTGAAAATAAATGGATCTAATTGTTCGGGAACCCTCCTAAATAAACCTCCACACGATCACAGTTCGATGGCCAATCAGAATGCTGGAGCCCCTTGAGACCGAAATCTCTAATCGGTTCAGACTGAAAATAGGAAACGTCTAGAACTTGTAAATCTTCCCTACCTTATATTTTAGTTCAACCTTCACCAATTTTATTCCCGATTTCTCCATTTAATTGAGCTAGAAAATTGGGATTTTCCTTCTGGAGATAATACAGTGAAGAGTAGATTGACTTTTCTCCTTTCAGTGCAAATAAGAAATTCTACATTCATGGAGGATTTGAATTTTAATTTATTTTGGAGTCTCACGTCCTCAAATCTCCCTTCCTTGACAATTCCAAATTACAAAGTTTATTGTTTCTTCGAAATTAGATGCTTCAGACAAACACAGTGGAATTAGAAACGTTCTGGAAGAAATCAGAATCCAAATATCAACAGTAGCAGCCAGCAGCCAACATTGCTTAGCGAACTGCAGCAACATGTATCTATAGGTAGGTACATTGAAAAAAAAATTGTCGCTTTTACTTTTTAACGAGATAACATGCCTGAGGATGTCTTCCCGAGTATTTTAATACCCCACAAGGCATATCTCAAGTTACCACTAAAAACTCCCCCCCCCCCCCCCCCCCCCCCCCGACATTTTTTATAACGAATTAAACGAATTTTTTATAACGGATAAAATAACGAATCGTTTTTTCTTCTAATGGGAAAACCTCATCTAAAATTTGTACAATGATACTGTCGACTCTGTCGAGCCCTCCTCCCCCCCCCCCCCCCCCCCCCAAATAAATTTGTCTTCGGCTAAATTTTAATTATGAGCTGAAAAGTAATTAAATGAAAAAGATGAAGCGGTTCGGGAAAGTGGTTTCAGGATTTGGGGCAGAGTATTATTTTCTCATTTTGGGAAATTGGATTGAATAAATATCAAATTTGTGAGCTTTTCTGTTTGTGATAGATTGCAATCAGCGAAAGGGTTGATCCTTCGAGAAAGACCCCAAGACCTAGCCTCAAGTCATTACTTTAATCATTTTTTGTTATCAAGGAACCTCGAAAACCTATAATGACGTTTTCTTTTGATCGCAGGTTGGCACCGCGAAAGTTATTTCATTAGGTAAAATTTTTAGAATTGTCCAAACCAGAGTTTTGAAGTGTCAGCAGTCAGGTTTATTTCCTTTAAGAGTGGCATGAGTAAACAGACGTGGCACAAACTATCGAAGTTAAAAATTATAGCGTCATCTGTCATATAAGAAACTGCTGGTGAAGCCATAGTGAATTGTCAGGAGCCAGTGTTTCTCCAGTATTCCAATCCAAATGGAGTTTTAAGTTTCACAAAAGAATAACTCAATAGGTAGGTGTGTCTCTCTGTGCATGGCTGGTGTATCTACAGGTGCGGGTGCATAAAAAGGTTTTTTGACAGAATGAGCTGTCTACGAGTATAAGAACGCTGATTAGCTTAAATTCTCGGGACTCTATAATATAATAGTTTTTTTTTCTAACTATCTGTTTCTGTGCTATGATAACTGCTTGATGTATAGGCAGGTACCGCAAAGGGGCTGACCCAGAAATCGTTTTTGCTGCTTCTTGACCCAAATTCAGGTTTTTTGCGGCCTCGCCTTCCAAGCCTTTGGCCCAATGGAGGCTTCAAAGCTGGAATTTCAGAATTTTTTCTGAATAGAGCTTAATGGGCTTATTCCTATTTTCTTTGAGATCTTTGCTGGTCTTATATTGCAGTCGGATTTCTGACTTCTCTGTGTGTTTTATTATTTATTTATTTCGTTTTATTTTTTAAGGGTCACTACCTATTCACTATAGGCAAACCATTATATGAACTTTGTTAGGCTGACTACATCTTCTCAGATAATAGGTGGATATTTTTTCTTCTTTTATTGTTCAAAGGCTGGATTTCACCACTTTAACGTGAAGACTATCGTGTACACGATAGCGCTATCCGGCTATCGTATCGGTAAAAAAGGTCAACGGCTTTCACCATGCACCGTTACCGTTTCGTTAGCTTTCGAGTGGATTTTCCGTGCGTTAGCGAAAACGATAATTTTCATACCTGCGACTCATTTGGTGTAGTCTAATGTAGTCTAATCAACATTTTAACTTCTTTCTCCGAAAAAATAGGAGTTTTTCACGTTTATTTCCACTTTTAGGTTGAAATTGTTGAAATAAATTTGACGTAAACAAAGCAGGCGAATTCTATTGACACAACAATACCTAACGAGAGGATGTCTGCTTTTTCGAATCGATAGCTATTCGAACGTTAAAAGGCACTATCGTGAGGTGGTGAAATTCAGCCTAAACTATTTGTCGTAGATAGATATTTCAAGGTTAATTTTAAGTATCGTTAGAAGAGGGGTGCATGACGTCGAGGGGTTAACCAATCGTTGGGAATCTCGTTGGGAATCATTGGGAATCTTTATGAAATCACAGGGAATCTTGGAATTTTTTGGAGTGGTTACCCCTTCGGGGTTCATCTTTCTATGAATATCGTTGAGAATTTTTGGAAATCATTATGGAATCTCAGTGGAATCTCAAGGAATCTCTGGAGTGGTTACCCCCTCGGGTGACGTCAGGTATGGGCATCGCGGTATAGATTTGTTAGCGTGGAAGCTCAGAACTCAAGACAAATGGCTAGCTGTGTACTGCCTTCAAAAAGCGGATACATAAGGTTTAAGGTGCAAACAAAACTCTTGGACAACTCGAAATTTGCAGCCGTTATCGCACAAAAAAGTGCGGGAGAATCTCAGAATCAGCAGTCAGCAATGGGAAGTTATAGCCACTGAACGAAGTCAGGAAACGTCAGTCGAAGAAATAGAAACGCGCTTCCCCCTTTTTAATCCGTTTTCATTAAGTGTTTTTTGTTCTCTTGGCTGCCCTTTTCGATATTCCCCTCGACTCCGTGAGTTTCTACCTTCTTCTATTGTCTAGAAATGAATGAGATCTTTAACTTGTCGTTTAAGACCGAACATTCACCCGCCATTTGTTTACGTTCGAGTGATTTTTGTCAAGAAAAAATTTGTCCGAAATTGACCGATCGTAAAATCACAACACAGCTTCTTAATTTCGGCCGTTAAAAAGACATATTATTATATTTCAGAACATTTAAATATCCAATAGTTATCTACCTTACTTACCTCATGCATAAAGTGTGTAGAAAAAACGTAAACAAACACAACTGCGACCAACACTTCAGTGTTCAGCTTGTCAAGTGAAATGTATATCGATGCTGTGGTGGTTCGGAACCCACGTAAAACTGTAGGTCCCCATCGTGTAGGATATTTCAGGACAATTCTTATCGGGGAGGTTTCTAGAAAATCAAAGATGCATAAAGGTGGAGGGGGGGGGGATAAGTGTCCTCCCTCTCCCCTCTTTCTCCCCTTCGCCCATTGTTTTTGACGATTCAATCCCGTTCAATTTCCCCTTTCTGCTAGCTCGACGTTCAATTGTGTCTATTTGCGGCAGAGTAGTTCCTACGTCTCCATATTGAATTCCCTGCTGAGCTTTGATGCAGGTACTTTTGTTTTACCGAGAACATTTGCTGGAAACCGGGAAACAGTCGAGTGTTCGGGTTCTATCCCGATCCTACCAAAGTTTTTCTGTCAGACATTATCAAATTCTCTTTTTATTGACTTTGATATATTGACAGAAAGGGAAGAGAGTGGGTTTCTTACCTGTGTAGCTTTGAGTATTGAAGTTTCAACTTTTAAGCGATGTTATCGGTGAAACTTTTCAAGTAAGTTATCTGCTTACTTTGAAAGAACACCTAGGTAGCTGTCTTCGTTAAGTTGTACTTGCATATTAGTTTTAAGCAGAAAAAGTTGATGAGTTTTCTTTCCAAGAGACACTATATAACTTCGTCTTAAAAACTTCGAATTTTCCTTACATAATCTGCTACAGCATGGCTTTGAGTTGGTAGTAAGTTAGGTGGTGGGGGGGACAAGCCTAGCTACTAGACTTTTTCAAGATAGGATCGGAATCGAACCTGTGACACCATAGGTGTGAGTGTTCTTATATAGAAAGCCATATAGATTCAAGACACTGACCGAGACCACTGAGCCACAACTGAGCTATCGGGGCTGTCCGAGGGAGAACTTATCTAGTTGGGAATCATTGGAAATCTTTATGAAATCTCAGGGAATCTTCGAATTTTTTGGAGTGGTTACCCCTTCGGGGTTCATCTTTCTATGAATATCGTTGGGAATCTTTGGAAATCTTTTTGGAATCTCAAGGAATCTCTGGAGTGGTTACCCCCTCGGGGTTGTCACTGAGTAGGGGTAACTTTCTCGCTTAAAGCTCCGTTTCAAACTCATTGAGACGAAAAACAGTTGAATCGGTGAAAAGTCAAAGGCTGAAAGAGCGTTGGTGACAAAATATTCGAAAGTTTAATGGAAAGCAAACTGTGGAAGGTCAACAATAAGAAGAAGAAGAGCTCGCAGGGAATAAGACAACAGATAAAGTTTGCGTGGGAGTTGAAGTAGTTTCGAGCCTCTCGGGGGAGTCGGGGGGGGGGGGGGGGGGTTCCCCGAGTGGGGGTGAAATTGGGGGGACCTATTATTTTAGGTCACCCCTTACTTTGACAATATATTATATAGGTACTTTCAGCGCCGGATTAAGCTTCTTCTATAGGCTGTTCTTTATTTCTAGGCCCTATTATTTTTATCTCCATAAAATCTTCATATTTCATAGAATTTCATTATTATCTTTTTACTTTAAAATTTTTTGTAGGCCCTGAGCTCTAGCTTATCTAGGTTTGGTGGTTTATCTAGCACTGGGTATTGTTTATAAAGAGATGGAAACTTATGAGGAATAGTAGCGACATCAGGTAGGTGTCAGAGATTCTGGGACGAGACTGTCTGAAAAATTCTTTTTTTGGAAATTGCCTGTACTTTAAGGTCAAATTCTGTATACTTAGGTAGGTCGTGTTTAACGGCAAAAATCGTATATATTGAGGCGGGACAAGGTCAACAAAACATGTTGGAATGAAATAAATATTTAAGAACTAGAAATTTTTGCCTCTACTTGCTATACACTAAGGGTATAGGGGTGAATTTCTCTAGGTATTTATTAAAGTATATACCTACCTGTAGTGTATAATGTACCTACTTATATACCTATCCCGAGGGGTTAACCACTCCAGAGATTACTTGAAATTGCCTGAGATTGCATGAAGATATTCAAAGATTTCCTGAGATTCTCAACGAGATTCGTTGAAAGATGCACCACAGAAATTTCCATGATTCCCTGAGATTTCATAAAGATTTCCAATGATTGCCTGAGATTCCCTACGAGATTCCTGGAGTGGTTAACCCCTCGACCTGTACCGAACAGATGTGTCTAATGGCATGTGATAAGTGACCAGTGCTATCGCAATAGGGCACTATAGAACACTTTAAGATCTGTTGAAATCCAGCTTAAACCTTAGGGATTGGGCACATGGAAACGTGATGGGGTTACGTTAGTCAATAAAGGGGGTAGGTAAGGGAAGGTAAGGTAGGTAAATAGGAGCCGGGCTGGGTGGAACCCTTGGGATATAGGTATACTTGTAGCTCAAACTCCACTGGATTTACCTACCCCCTCCCCATTGTTTCCACACCGCCTATGTTTACTTTGATGTTGTCCTACCGAACCAACGAAGGTGGTAGAACATGCAAGGGTGATCCTCAGCCTGCAGTGTGAGCCATTATGTAGGCAGCTCAGCTGGGTGACGCTGCTACTATATCGCCCAGCATGGTCCTATATGGCCCACTGTGATCGTGTATGGGGTAGGGTGGTAGAGTCCATTGTGTGGGCAGCAGCACTGGTGAACGCTACTTTCGAAATTATTTCCGACTGGGGGAAAAATCGACTGACGGGCGTGATTCTGACAAAATCACCCACTTGTGTACAGAACGTATGTGCGAAATGCCACTAGGCCTAAACCGAGGGGTTGACCACTCCAGGAATCTCGTTGGGAATCTCAGGCAATTGGAAATTACTGGAGTATGTAACCTTCGGGGTACATCTTACATCTTTCCACGAATCTCGTTGAGAATCTCAGGAAATCTGTGGAAATCTTCATGCAATATCAGGCAATCTCAAGCAATCCCCTCGGCCTTAAACCATCAAACATTTTTAAGTATAGGCACGTCTCAAACAGTGTCCTCAAAAGATGGTCAGAAAAAAGTAAACAAATAGCAAATATAAATTCCGTCTTAAATATCTGTAGCGTATTCGTAAGGTAGAAAATTCCCAGAAACAGAGTTTCCTGTCGGGGGGAAATGGTTTTCCTAAAGTTACGGAAGAAACGAAGAAGCCGCAGGGCGTCTCTACGTGAATTTGTACGTGGAACTTAACCAAACTAGATGGCCCGCAACTCTCTAACAGTCTAACACATGGAAATGAATGGGAATCGATACAGGAAAAGCAAGTTACAGTTTAAGCGACGTGAATACTTGATGAGACGTGCTCGTCCCCTCTCACAGCATTATACATTTTCCCCTTAAGGGCCACCATACATTCGCTATTTTTTACGTTTGGACTTCAAACTTTGTGAGAAAACGATTGGATATTTAGGTAAATATTCTGAAATATAATATATGCCTTTTTAACGTCATTAGTCATGAGGCTATGTTGTGATTTCACGATCGGTTAATTTCGGACAATTTTGGTGACAAAAATCACTCGATCGTAAAATCACAGCATAGCCTCATGAGTAATGTCGTTAAAAATAGGTATATTATATTTTAGAATATTATTTAAATATCCAATAGCTTTCTCACAAAGTTTGAAGTCCAAACGTAAAACGTTAACGGCCGAAATTAACAGGCTGTGTTGTGATTTTACCATCGTTTAATTTCGGACACATTTTCTGTATAGAAAAATCACTCGATCGAAAATCACAACACAGCCAGTTAATTCCGGTCGTTAAAAACACATACTATATTTCAGAACATTTAAATATCCACTAGTTTCCTCATAAAGTGTGCAGAATAATCGTAAACAAATAGCGAATGTATATGTTCGGTCTTAAAGAGTGAAAGCACTTAAGGTACCCGTGCGCACTCCGGTATATCTTAAAACGCTCGGCAAAAAGCCCTGCTCTCGATGTGGAAACGGAAGGAAGTAGAAGAAGGGGATGTTACAAGGAAACGAGAATTGAGAGCAAGACTTGATTAGGCCACGGCCCCGCAACAGCATCCGCTCCCTAAATAGCGAACAGGGTGTGCTTTTCCTTATCTGCCAACCCCATTTTCCGTCAGCAGTCAGCACTTGTATAGGTTACCACAGGGGTGGCCAAATTAGAAGAAAAGTACGAGTTTTTTCATTGGAATTACCGCAAAAGCATCCGCTTCCTAAATACTGAACAGGGTGTGTTTTTCCTTGTCTGCCTAATTTCTTCGTACACCGGAGGGAGAAGTTAAGATTTTATTTACTTTTCAGGGTAGGTATATCACCTCCCTACATACCTATAGTTAAGGCTGGATTTAGCTAATTTTGGAATGGAATTTACCCGAAATTTTTTCTGCAAGTTAATAAACAATGTTGTCATGCGTCGCTAGGGAAATAAAATTCCTACATTAATTACCTTAGCAACGCATGGCAACCTTGTTTAACTTACAGAAAAAATTCGGGTAAATTCCATTCCAAAATTAGCTAAATCCAGCCTAACTGAAGTCATTCTCATCGTCTACCATATCTTTCAATTCCCAGTTCTTCAGGAAACTCAATTTCTCGTAGATGTTCAAAAGTTTTTCCATAGATGCATATTTTATCCAAGCTTATTTGAAAGATTTTCTTGCAATCGTGAATTACAAAATAAAATTGATTTTCTACCCATCCCTGGTTAGCACCATATGAAGCTCATCATATCACCACTCAAAAGGGAAAACAGAGGAGCGTATATTTTGTTTCTCGGAGTTGACAGGAGGATTAGGGGTTGGTATATAGAAGCACCCTACATATAGCTATCACACAATTGCCTTGAGCAGCTTAGTATATGTTCCTAGACTAATTAGTGCTGACAGGTTATATCATGAATGATGTCGACTGTAAAGAGTGACTATTCATACTTGAGAACAATGGGTTGATGTGTTGCTCTGAACTACCTATATAGTGTCTTGTTCGCTATAAGAAACAGCTGCTGATGCATTAATATTGCTCTTAGGATTCTTAAGCTGGCCGTTCATTGGGCAGAGACGTGCCGAAGCTGCCGAAGCAAAGCGCAGGTCCGCGGAGGGGGCCAGAGGCTTATTGGATATCTTACGTTTATTCAGTTACTATACAATTGAGAAACAGAAGCTTTTACAATCAAGTAAATTTGGATAAATTTCTACTGACAAAAATAACTCGTTCGTAAAATCACGACATGGCTAGTAAATTTGTGACATTAAAAAGACAGATTATATTTCAGAACATTTAAATCTCCAACAGTTTCCTTAAAAAAACATCAACTCGGTGAACTAGGTAAAGTAGACACATCACTTCAATTTTTTTTTTTGCTCCATGCCCCTAGGCAAAGCAAAAGCTGGAGTCTTCAAAAGAAGGTTCATTTTTTTCAGTTAAAGCATTTTTCGTATCTCCACCACAGGCTATTACGGTTGGGACCCAATCTCCTTCATTTGCCGCACCACCGCCTCGGAGGTGACGATGAACCCATCTCCGGTCCCCGGCCCCTTCGCGGACCCGTGAAATTCTTTCGCCCCGCTTCGCAACAGGATGGCCCGCAGGTTGCCGGGCACCACCCCCGACCCGGGCACCACGGTCAACCGCCCTTCCGCCCTCTCCACCAGCCGCGAAATGTGGGGCAACCCCTCCTCAGCGGTAGCAGCCCCCCCGCTAGTGAGAACCCTCGCAAACCCCATCCCGATCAGCACTTCCAGACCCTCAAGTTGATCGTCCCCGATTTTGACCTCGTCGAAAGCACGATGGAACGTCACGGGTAGCGGCTTCGCTTCTTCGAGAAGACGCTTGCAGTTTTTTTCGTCAATTTTGTTGTTTTTTGTTAGCAAACCGAAGACGAAACCGCTGGCGCCCGCTTGCTTCAAGTTTCGGATGTCTTCAATCATGATCGCCACCTCGTCGTCGTCGTACACGAAGTTGCCTCCCCGTGGGCGGATCATGGTGAATATGGGGAAATCTGCTGGCGCTGTTGCTTTTCGGGCGATCTTGAGGAAGCCAAGAGAAGGAGTGAGCCCGCCCTCAGAGAGGGCGCTGCAGAGCTCTAGCCGATCGGCACCGCCCACGAACGCGTTCCGCACTGATAGCACGTTGTCTACACACACTTCAAACACACGCATGGTCTACTTAACCTTATCTGGTTACCGAACCGTCAACAAAGACGGCAAATTATAGATTTGGGTATTTACTGGGTGCTGGGTGAGGTGAGATAAAGAAAGATGACGTTTTTCTTGATCCTGATAAGATGAAAACTTGTAACTGACACTTTCTGAGCAAGATTAACTGAAAATTGAAAAAAAAAAATAGCCAGCGTCTGATCGTGGCAGGAGAACCTTCAGTCTCGATATGGCAAAAACACCGCCTTCCTTATTTACATTCAGGCCATATCTTAGTGTCTTAGTGGGACGATGGGTTGGACGAGATTTTTAGACGAGATGATTTGGATGTTACAATTTATTAGGTACGCTTTGAAGCCCCAAAATATGAACCTACCTATACACTCTGGCCGTGGGCTTGTAGAAAAACACAAGACTCGTACAACTATATGGTCCTGAGTTCGATTCCCGGTAGCAACGTTTTTCTATCGGTAGTTTGGTCACCAAATATTTTTTGTCTTCGGCCAACAATCAGTTCCTTTAATTAACAACTATGCCTTCGGGCCAAAGGCAGGTACGGACTGTACCTAAGCACCGATAGGTGTGTCAGCCCTTAACTTTAAATATTCAGATTCCTTTACTAATGGCCACTTTAAAATTTTAGTAGGTACATAACATATCTGACACTTACTTGAATGAAGCCTGCCTCCAGGCAATTTGGGCAGGGAACATTTTTCAAAGGAATAATGGGAGAAAAAAGACAAAGTGAAAACTAGAGCCAGGGGCTCCCCAGGGCGGGGAAATTCACGCGGGTCGGAATTTTGTGGGAAAAAAGGTTGGCGCGGTGATTTATCAGCGGTCCCCCCCCCCCCCCCCCCTTCTTCCGCCCCCATGATCTGTCGGCTACCGACCGCCATCTACGAGTCTCAGGGCTGCTTCGACGATCTGAGCTTTGAAGCAAGAGGATTCTGGATCTAGTCCCGATCTGTCGAGATTTTTTCACCTGAATCTTGGGTCTACCTGGCCTTCACTGGCTGGGGGAAATCTCAACTGTCTGGTTAATTCGGACCAAATCTATTCCTTGTGTTACGCAAGGTCTGTAGGTATGGGACAAACTTGGCAGCCAAATGATTTTTCTTCCAGTTTTTTGAGGAAACTAGGTATTTAAATGTTCTGACGTACAAAATGTCGTAGGTGCAATCAAAAACTAACTGGATATTTTCTGATTATAAAATTTTATAACATATAAATATCCAAGAGTATTCTCCAATAATGGGAATAAAAAACTGACACCGACAGGATTGTGTGATGGTGACTCTTAACTGACGACTGTCGAACTGAATTTCCGTTAGTAGAGCCGCGGTTGTAAGTCAAGGCCAGAGCAGATTAGGCACGTCAAAATAACAATCAACTTAATAACATTATAATTTATGCGTTTCCACGTACTGAGTATGTTTTCCATAAGAGTATGGGTTAGTTAGTGTCAAGTGGACATTTTCACCAAAGCTCGTTAGTGGTAACGGGTGTTGATATGGGACAAGTCTTAAGGGCGTCTACACAGTCGAGTTTGTTTACGTTTTTTTCTGCACACTTTATAAGGAAACTATTGGATATTCAAATGTTCTAAATTATGTCTTTTTAACGTCAGAAATTAAGAGGCTATGTTGTGATCGTAAAACCACAACACAGCCTCTTAACTCATTAGTGCTCAGAATTATTTCAGACTTCTCCTTAAAGTATGTTATTGCTAATTTTTTTCTAAGAAAAATGTTTCAAATAAGTTTTTTGATAGGATGCACGGTTCTCGAGATAATGGGGTGGTCCTGTAGGAACAGCTGAGCACAAGTCCTAGTACATAGGCACTGCCAACCATTAGTGCTTTTTTTATTTCTATGGGCTTAATTATGTATACCTATATACATTTAGGACCTACATATATGTTTTTACACATAAACATATGTACATATACATAATATACACAATGTACCTACATCCATTATCATTTTGATAGTTACAGCTATAGGTATAGTCGGTGCCAGAAAGCTGGAAATAGGCCTTCCAAGTTAGGGTAAGGTGAAGGTGGCAGGAAGGGTGAGTATAGGTGGTTGTCACGGCAGACTTCTTAGCGTGGGAGCTCAGACGTTAGCGCAGCCTTATAAAAACTATGGCTTACCGTGATGAACTTGCGTCACACAGCAGCTTCTTATAGAATAACGTCGTCCACCGCCCTTTTCTGAACGCAACTTTACCAATTTTGAAACTGCATGTGAAGAAATGAAGAAGCAGTCCAGGTGCAGGTGACATACCTAGGATGTCCGTTTCTTAACCTGCCCGTCCATTGGGCAGAGGTGCACCGAGGCGCCGAAAAGCGCCGAAACGGCGCGGCGTACGACGGAGGGGCCCAATGGGATATCTTACGTTTCTTCGCCTCGCTGCGCTTCGGCCGCGTCACTGCGCGTTGGCAAGCCTCTGCCCAATGGACGATCAGCTTTACACTGTCAACATGTGGCTTTGATTTTCCGCGAGCAGCCCCCAAGGTTGCAGTGGGTGTTGACGGCATGGGACCTGATATTTTGGCAGGTTGTCCGTAGTTCAGGAGTAAATGCATTGAGGAGGCACTTCGCAATTCCATCAGAGATTTCATTTCGGGGAAGTTTGACTCAGCTTTGTGGATCTTTCGTCCAAGTAACCAACACTGAACGGCTCATGTCATCCTTGACTCTTATAGTAGTCTTCATCGTGTGGTATTTGGTATCTCCCATGTGACTTGGGATGGAGCAGCCATAAGACGATGAGGCAGATGGGCAGGATCGCCTTCATCTTTTAGGTCAGATTTTTCTGAAACCACGTCCACTTCGGCGTTTTCATGTTCACTAGGAAGCCCAGCAAGACACTCTGACGTAATTTCGGGAATCATCCAGCAGATCTAACTTCGTCCCAGATGTCGTTTAAGTCAGCATTTTTCGAGAATCAGACAATAAGCAATTGTAGAAACATAAAAATATAATAAGAAAGTATAATAACGCCTGTACAATCAAATTTAACATGAAGTTCAATGAGTAATTATGTCTGTCTCGGTATCAGGACTTGTGCTCAACTGTCCCTGCAGGGACAGTCCAACTTTTCACTCACATAACTCAGGCTCTAATGCTTGTAAACTTATTCTGTAAAGCAAGTCTACTAGCTACATCCTTCTTAAATGCTGAAAAAAATACATAATACTCTAGGTAAACAAATAAAAAAGGTACATACATTTCTTTGAAGCAATGTTTGACCTTTTTCGAAAAAAACCGAACATCAAATGACTGAACGCAGAATAAAACTGCTGAAAACAACAGGGCATGCATTTTTGGAATGCAGCGATAGAGTCAAAACATGACACTTGCCTACAGCTCTTGAATCAGTGACGTAGCTGCAATACGTCCCGAGATATCTCTCGGCAAAGTCAGCTGTCCCTGTAGGGACAGCTGAGCACTAATGAGTTAATTTTGGCCGTTAAAAAGAACATATATAAATATCCAATAGTTTCCTCATAAAATGTTCAGAAAAAAAGTAAACAAACACGATTGTGTGGTTGGCCTTAAGGCTCCACTTTGCTGGTGATGCATTTCTTTCACCTATAAGGTAAACATTGCGAGCGGTGAACTATTTTTAATTTTTTCCCTTGGTTTGAGAATTTTCCAATTTCCTATTGTCGCACTACGGACGTCACTTGATATGAAAATGAAATAAAAATAATCGGCAACTCACAATGTTAACCTTATGGACGACCAAAAATGAGCAAGGCTATGGAAGGGACGGAAGGAAGACAACGATTTTTTAAAACTGCCTCAAATCACAAACTACTATTAACATTCTTATCTATAATATAATATGAACCTACATAAAGAAAGAATAAGCTCGAATCAATAGACGTCGAATTCACTCAAGTCGTTTTCCGAACTAGCAAAAAAATATGACACATTAAAATAAACGAATTAAAGTTATCCGTTTGTGCGTTTTGGCACGGTCTCGAAACAATAAAATAAAGTTGTAAATAGGACAGGTAGAATATCACACTCTAATAAGGCTGCATTTCACCACTTCCTAAAGTATTCTATAGTGTCTCCTATCCAACAGATTTAACGAACAGATTTATCTTATCTTATATTTGGCTTATGACAAGTGCAATCACTACTATAAGAAGTGGTGAAATCCAGCGTTAAAGCTATAGATAAAATGCTATTTAGTTTCTTATAGACATGTTTACATGTTTTGGACAAAAGAAGGCGAAAATATTGCCAACTCGTTCTGACGTAAAACAGCAACATTATATTTCAGAATGTCCCCGGAAACATGTACTTAAGGGCCACCATACATTCGCTATTGTGAGAAAACTATTGGATATTTAAATATTCTGAAATATAATATGTCTTCTTAACGTCATTACTCATGAGACTATGTTGTGATTTCACGATCGGTTAATTTTGGACAATTTTTTTTTTGTGACAAAAATTACTCGATCGTAAAATCAAAGCATAGCCTCATGAGTAATGACTTTAAGAAGACATATTATATTTCAGAATATTTACATATCCAATAGTTTTCTCACAAAGTTTGAAATCGGAACGTAAAAAAATAGCGATTGTATATTCAGCCTTAAGAAACGTAAACAAGCATTGCATGTACAGCCCTAGCTCACTATTACAAAAATTACACTAAGTTCCCACTACCCCAGTGGGAACTCGAGTACAACATTCCCATTTCGTACCTAAACAAATTTGGCTTTAAGTTTGCTCCCAAAAAAATGCAATGAGGCCTCGGTGTAAAAAGGGGGCGAGGGAAAAGGTGGCTATTCAGATAACCAAAGCCAGAGTCGCTAAAAAGTGAATAGACACGTAGTTATTTCCTAATAGCTGCTACATAAGGAGTATTATGTTTATTGTCTTCTTAACTGGTGGAGGTGGAGGAGAATTACAGCCCCTTGTTATAGAACACCACTTTCAGCCCCTTCTTCTCAGCTTTCTCCTGCAAAATAACATAATACATATAATACATATAACTGAGGGTTGGGGGGACAAGCCCAGCAACTAGACCGTTTTCAAGAACTATCCATTGCGCTTAGCTGGCAGCACTACCAAATACCAGCTCCCCAGCCATCGAGTAAACGATGGGGACCTACAGTTGTAGGTGGGTTCCGAACCACCACAGCCTCGATATACATTTCACATGACATGCTGAACATATCAGATGTAAATGCCGAGCAGAAAAACTTTTTGGTAGGATCGGGATCGAACCGGTGTTACCCGGCTCTCACTGCTAAAAGTCGACCATTTAGTCCACTCGGCTATCGAGGCCATATATATAATACATAATATAATATAATAAATAATATAATGAAATGGGAACAGTTATTTTGATTAAAGTTCACCTCCTTATCGAAATAAAAACATATAAGGTCATTAGTCAATTCTTTTAAGAACATGAAGTAAGTAAAGATTTATGAAACTGATTTTTGGTTACTCCACAGTGCTTGAATCCCCGAACACCAATAAACCCACTGATCCAGAATGTGGAGTCTGTCTGTTGATATTTGGTATTTATTTCAAACGCTGTGAAGTAAAAAGTAATAAAGGGTCCGACAACAGTCGCACTTAACTTTCTCGCCCAGAATGATTTTTTTTTTTTTGTTTTTTGAGATTTTTTTGCGGGCGTAATTTTTAAGCAATCGAAAATCGGTTGAAAATGACCCACGAGCATCTATCTGAGATCACTCATACCAAATCTCACGTCTGTCATTTTATTACTGTAGTCCCAAATGCGTTCCGACCATTCAAAAACGTGGTTTCTCATTCTCAACTCATTTTCGACACTTTTTTGACAAAAACGGCCGTAATTTTGAAGATAACAAAATTCTGTTCGACAGATGTTTAAGTTACATGGTTCTACACAAATTTACAAAATTTCATGACAATCGGTCAATAAATGTGAATGGCGCCGAAACGATCGAACTTTGGTCCAGAACGGCCGTAATTTTCAACCAATTCAATTTTAGTTGCAAATCACCTCGAAGCATCTATTTGTCAACACACATACCAATTTTCAGTCTTATAGATTGAAAAGTGTACCGTCGGCGCTTGTCTAACTAACCAAAAACACGATTTTTGAATTATTTTGGCGGTTTTTTGACAACAGCGACCGCAATTTTTGACCAATCAAAAAATCCTTGAAAATGCCTCTCGGCAGTGATTTTAGACAGGTCCATACCAAATTTCATCAAAATCGGATGAACGGTATAGGCGCTAGAGCACTGCACGGACTGACGGACGGACGGACGGACGGACAGACTTTTTCCAGAAACCACTTTTTTGGACTCAGGGGACCCCCAGGATCATGGGAAACCCAAAATCTCAATTTCGAAATTTTGCACGAAAACAATACTTTCTCGCCATATATGGCTAACGAGAAAGTAAAAAGTACAAATTTATTTCGATAGGGAGGTTAGTTTCTATGATAATATGGGAAAAACACTTATTGTTTTGGTTCAAGTGAACATAAACAAACAGCACCACGGGGATTTCCTCTTTGACGAGTGCCTAAAAAAACATACTAACTTATATTTCAGATAAAAATAACTATCCAAGTTTCCATGCGTCCTATAGTATTGTAAGATGTACGGTTATAAATGACTAATGGCCAATGGCCGTCGATGCTCCAAAAGCTAAACATAGTGTGCTATTCGAACGTGAAACAAAAGTGGACACTATGCTTAGCTTTCACTGGAGAACGAAAACTATCAAACGATAGAAATGGTGGTGCAATTACCAGTATCAAATACAGTATCGATAGTAAGGGTGCGTCCCACCATGTCTAGTTAAGAGAAAACTGGAATTTTTCTCGTAACCGAGTATGGTGGGACGCACCCTAAGATGGTACTCACCCTTAGTTCATCTTCGAGGGAGTCTGCCGACATGGACGCGCGCTGTTCGAACAGGGCGCAGCACATAGGCGTAGCGAAGGTGAGACAAACTCCGCAGATGAGGACGCTAAGAGGGGTGGAGAGCCACGGCTTGCGCAAGAACAATCCACCCTGCTCTAGACGGTTCATCACGATGGGGGTGATAACTAAAACAAGGGTCATTTGGTGAGAATCACTCCCGACAGTCGAATTTTCCCGTTCGGGCAAAATTCCGACAAGTAGGGAGTAGAACATAGCTATACTATTATTTTTATTTGCAATTTTATTTAGGATGGATTTCACCAATTCCTAAAGTCTACTTTAGTGTCCCCTTAAAGCTTACTATAGAGTTATCCTCCCGAAAAGGAATGTTGGTGCATTTCACCATCCTGCCGATAGCGCCCTTATCATCTAGGGATGGCCTCGAACTCGAGCTACAGCTCGGCTCGACGCCGAGCCTAACTTTTTCATCTCGAGCTCGAGCCGAGCTTTAGGTCCTCGAGCCGAGCCGAACTCGAGCTCAAAAGTTAAGCTCAGCTCGAGTTTTTTTTTAGTATTGTATTTTTTTAGTATTGTCATCGTGCAGATAATTGATTTTGAGTTTTTCATGGCAAAGCGTCGAGCAGAGGTGACAGACCGTGAAAATAGCGCTTTTAACACGTTGTTTGTGTGTGTGTATGTACGGAGAGAGGGCCCAAACCGTCCGGCCGATTTTGTTCAAATTTGGTACACGGGTGTAAAAAAACAATGCACAGACTCCCTTTTTTCCGATCTTCCATTGGGGAAGATTGGAGGTCGTAGCCCCCCAAAAACCTAAAAAAAAACAGGTGTTTTATTTTTTTCTCAAAATTGGCTCCTACGATTTCGATCATTTTCTCAGGAGTAATAGTGCATATTAGGGGATAAAATCCCCATTAGCGGCATATCTGGGAAAACTCTAATTTCCGAGATGGGCTAGTTTTTTGAAGTTCACAAAACATGCCATGTGGGTATTCAAAATACTCGGATAAAGACTTCCTCAAGCGTGTTATGTGGTCAAACAAGTTCTCATAGAATTTCCGACCCCCCACTCCGCACCGGATTGAGTTATTGAAGGTTTTCGAAATATGTCATGTGGGTTCTCAAAATATTCGGTAAGGCTTCCTCGTGTTAGTTTTCTCGTTTTAACAAATTCCGACTATCGTAACGTTAGCTAGTGGACGGTTTTTTTTCGGCCACAAGAACGGTAAAGAACTGATCACTCATAGGTGGATTTCACCACTTCGTAAACTATACTATATAGTGCTTTTGGAATTGTCATAAGCTAAACATACAATAAGATAAATCTGTTCGACAGGAGACACTAAAGTACACTTTATAGAAGTGGTGAAATCCAGCCTTGATTTACCAGTTCTTGACGTTAAGGTCGACTACACGTACTTGGTTCGCAATGCTAAGTACTTCAAGCCCTACTCCGAAGTTACAGGGCTAGTGAAAAGTGTTTATAGGGGGATGTAAACCCGAGACTCTTTGTCGTGAGGTGGTGTTGTATTTTTGCATGAAATGGAGTAATAAGCCCACAGGAGCGATTTTAAACAGTCAACTACCAGTCCACATGTTTTTTTGACAGATCGCGAAAACACAACACGACCTCACGCGAAATATTTTTTTGTAACGTTTTGAACTAAAACAGTATGATTTTATCGTCACATTTAGTAGAAAAGCTTGATAAATGTTTGTAATATTTATCGTCGCCATGTTACATGTTGACAATTTTTATTTCACTTACGGGAGTGGGTAATTGCAACACCATTTCTCTACTTTTTCTGTTGTAAAAGCTAAACATAGTGTCCTGCTTTCACTCGTTCGTTTCGCGTTCAATTAGCACACTATGTTTAGCTTTTAGAGTAGACACAACCAATACGATATTGCAATTACCAGTCTCCGGCGGTACTAATATGTAAACATTAGTTTTGTCGAATAGGTATTTACTTCCGCACAGTGGTTTTGGTGGAGTTCGTCGAGAATGTATATACAGCCTTAAATACAATCCCTATGTACAACAAAATAAATATGGAACAGTTGGAAAAGAAGAGAGAAAGCACACCGCATATTTTGTTTTTACAACGCAAAGACACACAGATAAAGGGAAAAAAACCCAAAATCAAAACCGAGCACGATCACAATATTTTCATGGTATACGGTTCGTAAGCATGTGAATAACAACCATAAAAAACCTCTTCTTCCCTCAAAAAAACCGTCTTTTCACCCTCCCAAAAAACTAGTTTCCACCCCCAAAAAGGCAGCGAAGCCCATGCGTTTCCGGTTTACGGATTTGAGGTTTTCCTCATGACTGATGATGGAATACAAACAGAAACATTCTCCTTTAGGGGATTTTTGTATTTGGGTAAATATAGCAGGGGAAACAGTTGAATATTCCAATAACTTCAGGCCAGATTGTTTCTCTAATCCCAAAGGGCTCCACAAAAATATCGATTTTACTTCGATATCGTTCGGATATCGATAGGCTAAGATGGGTAACTTTGTGATTTATCACATTTTTTGTCAAACCCATACAGCTCATGTTTGAATGAAATATTGATTTCACCCGCCACTCTTGGGACTTCTTAGGTCTTAGGGATACTTCACACGTTCTGATGTTAAAAAGATACATTATTTTCAAGAACAATTTCCTCATCAATAGTCATTAAGGCTGAATATACATTCGCTATTTTTTACGTTTGGACTTCAAAGTTTGTGAGCAAACTACTGTATATTAAAATATTCTGAAATATATTACCTGTATCTTTTTAACGTCATTACTCATGAGAGTCATGAGGCTATGTTGTGATTTCACGATCGGTTAATTTTGGACAATTGTTTTGGTGACAAAAATCACTCGATCGTAAAATCACAACATAGCCTCATGAGTAATGACGTTAAAAAGACATATTATACCTACTTCAGAATATTTAAATATCCAATAATTTTCTCACAGAGTTTGAAGTCCAAAAGTAAAAAAATAGCGAATGTATGTTCAGCCTTAAGGGTGCATGGATTCCATCAGTTCCCAAAGCGTCCCCCAAACGTTCACTATAGCGTTATTTTGCCGAGACGTAAAGGTGTCTTTCACAATCCTGCCGATAGCGCCCTATCATAACGGGAAGATAAACTTCCCAGCTTTATCTGTATGGTAAAGAACGGTGCAAGTCACCCTTAAACAACTCAGAAGCCGAAATTAATTTTTTTTATTAAATCGTTTAAGTCGATTTCAGGCAGCTCTTTCCCCGATTGCTCCTCAGTCTCTGAATTAAATAATGATTTAACAGAATAATGGAAATGATAGATAAACAATAAGAGAAAAAGATCGAAAAAAAAAAAAAAAACTGAAAGGCCTGGCAATAAATAGCCCTTCAATTTTCCACTGGCTTCATTTCCAATTATAATTTCATTTCATTATTCCGTATTTTCCAAGACACTGATTTTTTTAGCGGTCGTACGAGTAGATTTTACCCGAAAGGAGTTTTATTCCGTGGGGTAAAAAATGGTGAAAATGGAATTAAGCGTGGTGAAATCCAGTGAAAAGGAAAAGGGATATCCGGGATATTGAAGGGTAGAGATTTCACTTCCGGATTTCAGAAGGCGGTTGGGGCTTATTTCCAAATTAAGGTCTCCCGCAAAAAAATGTCATTGCCTGTGAGGGATGCTCATTAGGTTGATGTTATTTCCTTATGTTGTTTTGTATTAGGTTCGGATTAGCTAGTCTGGAATTTTTTTACCCAAGAGTGTTTACTTGTAAATTAAACATGGGTGCCATATTGGCTCTATGATAATTCCAGTTGGAATTTTATTTCCGCATGGAAACCATGTTTAACTGACAGGGTAAAAAATTCCAGAATAACTAAATCCAGCTTACTGGAAGCATCTCCATTCTGCATTTCAGTCACAGCAGAATTATTTTTCCATCATCCGTACAGTAAGCTCAACACTTCTCCAAACGTTCGCCGATTTAATAGGCTCTGCTTTGGAGTTTAGGCTGGTACCTGAAAGTACTTGCGGATATGGAATATAGTTGTTACATGCAGAGGGGCAATAGTTAATTTAGTAGGTAGTCGCAGCCACTTATCGAAGACAGTGGTGTATAGAGCTCGAACTATAGGATCACAGACGAGGGGCAAAAATCCCACAAGGGGTCACACTGACCCACTGGCTCCTACTAAACGCAGTTGCAGATTTAGCTACGGGTAAGATACAGATCCACTGCAAACGGGAAAGGGGTCCTACATCCAGTTCCTACCGAACGCAGCTGAGACTAGGAGACAGGTCCACTTCAAAAAGGTAGTCACAAATCCTATTCCTACCGAACATAGTGGGAATGTAGGTAGGACTATGATACAGGTCCACTGCAAAGGAGCAAGGGGCCACACTGACTCACTCATCCCAGGCGCGCACATCCCGTTCCTACTGAACGCAGTGGCGGATATAGCACGCTGCGCGGCTACAGAAGAATCTCCGACACGCTGGCCAGCAGCATCGCTCACTGGTATTCCTTTCTGAAGCTCCCTGCAGGTTAGTTATTGTTTTAAGGGTCCGCTATACCTGACGGTGCATTTTTTGCCGCCCATAAAATTAACATTGCGAGCGGCGATTCATTTTCAAGGTTTACCCTTGGTTGGAAAGACACAAAATTTTGCCTGTACCTAGCCCTAACAATGTTCTAGGGAGTGTTCGAAGCAGATTTCCCATTTTTACTTTCTCGCTAGCCATATATGGCGAGAAAGTATTGTTTTCGTGCAAAATTTCGAAATTGAGATTTTGGGTTTCCCATGATCCTGGGGGTCCCCTGAGTCCAAAAAAGTGGTTTCTGGAAAAAGTCTGTCCGTCCGTCAGTCCGTCAGTCAGTCCGTCCGTCAGTCAGTCCGTGCAGTGCTCTAGCGCCTATACCGTTCATCCGATTTTGATGAAATTTGGTATGGACCTGTCTAAAATCACTGCCGAGGGGCATTTTCAAGGATTTTTTTATTGGTCAAAAATTGCGGCCGCTATTGTCAAAAAACCGCCAAAATAATTCAAAAATCGTGTTTTTGGTTACTTAGACAAGCGCCGACGGTACACTTTTCAATCTATAACACTGAAAATTGGTATGTGTGTTGACAAATAGATGCTTCGAGGTCATTTTCAACTAAAATTGAATTGGTTGAAAATTACGGCCGTTCTGGACCAAAGTTCGATCGTTTCGGCGCCATTCACATTTATTGACCGATTGTCGTGAAATTTGGTAAATTTGTGTAGAACCATATAACTTAAACATCTGTCGAACAGAATTTTGTTATCTTCAAAATTACGGCCGTTTTTGTCAAAAAAGTGTCGAAAATGAGTTGAGAATGAGAAACCACGTTTTTGAATGGTTAGAACGCATTTGGGACTACAGTAATAGAATGACAGCCATGAAACTTGGTATGAGTGATCTCAGATAGATGCTCTTGGGTCATTTTCAACCGATTTTGGATTGCTTAAAAATTACGCCCGCAAAAAAATCTCCAAAAAATAAAAAAAAAATAAAAAATCACATGGGGCGAGAAAGTTAAGTGCGACTGTTGTCGGACCCTTTATTTTTACTGGTTTTCGAGATACAGCACTTTTCTTGAGGTATGCGATGCTAGCATTTGCAAAACAGTTGCAATAAAAGAAACCAGTGAGAAATTGGGAAATCTGCTTCGAACGCTCCCTAGAACATTGTTAGGGCTAGGTACAGGCAAAATTTTGTGTCTTTCCAACCAAGGGTAAACCTTGAAAATGAATCGCCGCTCGCAATGTTAATCTTATGGGCGGCAAAAAATGCACCGTCAGGTATAGCGTCCTCTTAAGAAACTGATGGAACTGATGACCCTTAGTGTCGTTCTGGACAAGCATTATTATTCAGAGTCCACAATGATCAGAACAAATAAATAATATAAATATAGCATGCGACGTGCATTAAAATTCTTACCAGGCAGATACTTCAAGAAGAAATGAGGGGGGGACGAGGAGTTGTATGAGTTATGGATGTGGCCATATAACATGCGTCCCGGACGGCCGTTCTGGCGGGTTCACATCCCTGGACGCATAGTACGTAGCCAGCTTAGTAACTTACCCATTCCCGGAGCCGCCATTCCAATCCTGGAGAGAATGGTGGCCGAGATGGCGGCGCGCGCCGCCTTTTTGGAATCCCCGATCCTTGTGCCTGATTCATCACTGACGGGGATCCCGGTCTGTAACTCCCTGACGTCACACAACGAGGGTTAGTATACAAACACACAACAGAGCACAAAAAACAAAAACCAACAATATAATATATACTCCTGCAGGTGTATTCCCTTTCTCGAACGCCAGAAAACCCACCCAACTAACGCCTTCAAAATTTATTGTAAGAAGAACTGTTCTCCGTATATTGCATGATGGTGTGCCTTATCTTCTTACAATAAATTTTGAAGGTGTTAGTTGGGTGGGTTTTCTGGCGTTCGAGAAAGGGAATACACCTGCTGGGTGCTATCTTTCTACACGAATTAATACAGAATATGCATTCGCTATTTGTTCAAGTTTTTCCTGCAATACTTTCTGAAGAAACTATTGGACATTTATATGTTCTAAAATATAATATGTATTTTTAAGGTCGGTTGATTTTTGGCAAATTTTTTGTTGACAAAAATCACTCAATCGTAAAATCACCTCATAGCCGCTTAATTTCGGACTTAAATAAAGGGTCCGACAATGGTCGTACTTGACTTTCTCGCAATTTTTACGCCAGCGGTATCGAAAATTTTGATTTTTTTTTTACGTAATATATTTTTTTTGGACCAAAATTTTAACTTTTTCTAAAAAATATTTTGCCATATACTGGAAAATAATTTTAGGCACCTACTCACCGGATTTCAAACATATCCGTCAAATGGTGAAGCGTCGTTTGACGCGCAAAGTACGTGTTTTCTATTTTCCATGTCACGGCCTTAATTTTCAAGTAATTGAAAATCTATTGAAAATGACCTTGAAGCATCTATCTGAGACCATTTTCACCAATTTTCAAGGAAATTTGTCGATTAGGGTTGTTGCAAATCCGTCTTAACCAATCAAAAACGTGATTTCCATTTATGGAAAATTTTCCTACGATAATGCTAATATTGGCCATAATTATTATGTTGGATAAATTTCGTTCGGTAAAACATCAAACTACGTTAAAGTACACCTCCCTACCAATTTTTACTGAAATCGATCGAATAGTGCTACCGGAGAGATGACCAACGCGTTTGGGGCCAAAACTGGGCCAAGTTATTGGCCCACCTCCAAATGATTGTAAATGACGTTAAAGCATCTATTCAAAAACACTTTCGCAAATTTTCAAGGTTCCAACTTGATATACGTAGCTTCCAGCCCTTCTTAACTGTCAAAAAACACGATTTTTTGCCTTTTTTTGACCATAGCAGGCGGAATTTTTAAGTTATCAAAATTTATCAAAAAACGGGTCTAGATATTCACATTAGGTACCTACATACCGAATTTGAGCAAAATCGGACGAACGGTGTGACGTCCAGTTGCGCGACAGACGTACGTACGTACGTACGTCGGACGGACATTTTTTAAAAACCACTTTTTTGGACTCGGGGGACCTCCAGGATTATGGGAAACCCAAAATCTCAAAATCGAAATTTTGCACGAAGACATAACTTTCTCAGCCCATGTATTTCATACGGGCGAGAAAGTAAAAAGACATAATATTATATTTCAGAGCATTAAAATGTCAAAAAATGTTCGAAAAAAAACGTTAACAAATAGCAAATGTCTTGAGGTTGGATGAAAACATGGTAGGTAGGAACAAAGTAGGTACGTAGAGAAGTAATAATACTTACTGCATGCGCATCATCGGAATGTTGATGCAGTTAGCAGCGCAAACAGCAACAAATGGCACGCAGCGCCCAATCAGTGGGTTCAATTTCTAAACAACAAAGTGTTCAAGTAAAGTACACAATCATAAAAACACAATAAAATCACAATAGCCGGCTAATTTCTGACGTTGAAAAGACATGTTACATTTCAGAATATTTCAGTTTTCTCAAAAAATGTGAAGAAAAATTATTCTGCTGCCACGTATTTCACAGTTGTGTAAGTAATAACTCTTAAATTTAGGATAACGGTGGAATTCACCACTTCCTAAAGTAGGTATACTATAGTATTCTACAGTGCGGCTGCACTTTTCATAAGCTAAACAAACGAGAACATAAATCCGTTCGTTAAATCTGTTTGATAGGAGACACTAAAGTGTATTTTAAATAAGTGGTAAAATACACCCTAAGTCTAACCTTGGTCATCCTGTTTAGGGAGAGAGCGGTCGCCAGAGCTCCACCTGTTGCCAATACGTAGGAAGTCGCGATTTGCCTGAAAGTCAAAAGTCAAAAATCAATTTCTTCTAGCTTCGGTTTTCAAGTCATGTAGGTATCTTTTTAAACCAATAACATTAAAATAGGTACCAATCGTTTTCTTCAGAAGAAGCATATAAATGAAAATCTTCCTCTTTACAGGCTTTTAGAATTTAGTGTACACTCACTCAGTGTACACTCACTCAGTGTGCACTCACTCAGTGTACACTCACTCAGTGTGCACTCACTCAGTGTGCACTCACTCAGTGTACACTCACTCAGTGCGCACTCACTCAGTGTACACTCACTCAGTGCGCACTCACTCAGTGTACACTCACTCAGTGTGCACTCACTCAGTGTACACTCACTCAGTGTACACTCACTCAGTGTACACTCACTCAGTGTACACTCACTCAGTGTGCACTCACTCAGTGTGCACTCACTCAGTGTACACTCACTCAGTGTACACTCACTCAGTGTGCACTCACTCAGTGTGCACTCACTCAGTGTGCACTCACTCAGTGTACACTCACTCAGTGTGCACTCACTCAGTGTGCACTCACTCAGTGTGCACTCACTCAGTGTGCACTCACTCAGTGTACACTCATTCAGTGTGCACTCACTCAGTGTACACTCACTCAGTGTGCACTCACTCAGTGTACACTTCAGTGTACACTCACTCAGTGTACACTCACTCAGTGTGCACTCACTCAGTGTGCACTCACTCAGTGTACACTCACTCAGTGTGCACTCACTCAGTGTACACTCACTCAGTGGATAGCGCAGCGTCACCGCTCCTGTTGGTATAATTGACCAACGCGTTGAAGCTCTGA
The DNA here is from genome assembly GCA_950004255.1 of Mesopsocus fuscifrons. NCBI lineage: Eukaryota > Metazoa > Arthropoda > Insecta > Psocodea > Mesopsocidae > Mesopsocus > Mesopsocus fuscifrons. The sequence goes on along the minus strand of OX465376.1, from coordinate 19,320,803 downwards.
TTGACCCACTGCCAGAATATGACGGCTGGTGTACTCTTGTAGAAGTTCATCATGCACCCAGTGATTGCCATGTTCATCGGCACCTAAAATAAGACAAGAGTGTGATTATTCTGGCGGACCTCCGTGGAGTAGGGGTTCGAACACTGGACTAGCGGCTTGGAGGTCCCGGGTTCGAATCCCGGTAGAAGAAGACTTTCCGAGGGGAGTATGGGCGGCCGTCTACTGGGTATTAATCAGTAATAGTCGGTCAGTTCAAAACTAAGAGAGCTGTGCAAATGGTACCTAAATTGACCAGATTTTTTCCTTCATAGTTTAAGAAAAATTATGAAAAACAGTGGTATCTTGCTATAACGAGCGAACGGAACCGTCGTTATAGAGAGACTACTGTATATTGCGTAATACGTATTAGTTCTTGTGTTTCAGGTGTACACCCACTTTCAAATTACATAATCATTGTTTTTGCAGGCGCACTGAAATAAGTTCGCAACGGAAAAAATTTCTGCAGATAAAACTACAATACTAGTAATACTAATACTAGGCAGTACCTGGGCTGACATCCTGCCAATAGGATGCATCAGTTCTCCAGTGTCGGGATGGAACGCGGAGTCGTACAATTCCTTTGCGCGCCAAATCTCGTCGTCGGACAGATTCTGAAGTTCGCTCCATCTTTTCTCCCTGGAAGGTAATAGTAAATTAATATGGTGGAAAGAGGTTATAGTGGCCGAGCTGTCAAGGGGTCCGCTTTGTGTCCTGAGAGGTCAGGGTTCGAATCCCATCGTAATGGAAAAAATTTCCGCTTACGACATGGATTTATTGGCTTCGGCCAAAAAATTTAACTACCAACTCATCGGCTACTTACGGCAAAGTGTCTAGAGCAGATATAACAATTCACATACTCACCTCGCCGCTTTAACTACTTCTCGGGCTTTTTCTAGAGTCTCATTGGAGTTGAATAAGTTTAGGGGGTTTGTGGTTGATATATAGTACTGGCATCGCCCCCAGTATGTGCTCTGGTCGTATCGTGGCTGATCGATGTCGATATTCCGCGCGGCCATCTAAAAATTAGAACAAGTCATCAGCTGAAGAATAAGATTGTATGTATGTACCTGATTAATTCAGACAAAGATTGGTCAAATGAACGTAATCAGGAGACCCTAGTCAAGACAGCGTCAAAGTGGTTCGATCTCGATCCTAATAAAAAGTTTTTTGTTTTGGCACCTCTGATATGTACCTAGTTGGACATTAAATACTGTCACTTAACTTTCCAAAGAATTTCTGGATTTAAATTTACACTTGTTTGTAAAATAACTGCCATAGTGTTGTTTCTCATGAAATTACCTTTAATTTGGTATATTACAAGTGGCACTTTGTGAAAGAAATGACCATGGAATGGGGCCAAAGAGAAGATCGTGTTGCCGTCATAGCCCCTCACAAATGTGGGCACTCGCCGAGTACCATTTTCAAGTTGCTTCAAAAGCTTGGAATATCGCTAAGATTTGTGTACCGCACCATCAAACGGTGGAGAGATGTCTGTAGTGTTGACGACCACAAAAGATCGGGCCGACCACGTTCGGTTAGCACGCCAGCCGTAGTTCAAGCAGTTAGGTCGCGAATCAGTCGGGAAGCAAAAAATCATGGCTTTGCAGATGTCCCTAAAGAGAAGCTCATTAAAAACTACCATTAATCGAGACCTTAAGCTTCATGCTTTTAAGAAAAAGAAAGGTCATCTCTTGAACAATCGACTGAAAAATTTAAGGCGGCTAAGAAGTCGTGTTCTATTCAAGCGGTACGCTAAAAATGGGCACAGAAACATCCTGTTTTTCGATGAAAAAATTTTTACCATAGAAGAGACGTTTAACAGGCAAAACGATAGGGTGTATGCCAAAAGCTCTGACCAAGCAAGTAAAATCGCTCCTAGGATTATTCGAGGCCATCATCCCTCCTCAGCTATGGTCTGGTTGGGGGCATCATACCGGGGTATGACTGAAGTGCGTTTTTGTGAAAGAGGTGTTAAGACTGGTGCTCTGGTGAATCAAAATACGGTACTTGATAAGGTGGTGAAGCCTTTGAACCAAACCCTATTCAAAAACCAAAGCTGGGGTTTTCAGCAGGATTCTACTCCAGCCCATAAAGCCAAGAGTACTCAGAAGTGGTTTCGTGAGAATAACATTGATGTTATTGCTAGTGAAGATTGGCCCTCCTCCAGCCCAGATCTCAATCCACTGGACTATTCTATCTGGCGCATTATTGAGGAGAAAGCCTGTGCGAAACCCCACAAAAATTTGGACTTGATGAAGAGGTCCATTTCGAAGGTAGTCGAAGAGATAGACATGGATGAGGTGCGTACTGCTATTGATGATTGGCCCCGTCGTCTTCGAGCCTGCATTCAGGCAAAAGATGGTCATTTTGAAAATTTCTTTCTCTCCTGTATTCCTTGACAACTGTTCTACATATCCATTAAATATTTAAAAAAAAAATTATTATTCGACTGACTTTTTCTTAGTTTTAACTGTGACAGAATTTAACATCCAACTAGGTACAGTACCTTCGTCGGTCCAATGTAACAGTGAGCTAAGTCAGTTTTTTTCAAAAATGGGTTTTCTGCAGATTTTGGACCGTGAAGGTTCACTCTTCAATAAAAAATCGAGTTTTGGTCGATATACCTGCTCTTAAGTTCTTAATTGTAAATAACTCACTTACATAAAACTTCAGTGTAACAGTGAGTTATGTCATATTGGAAGGCGTAAAATGAGCCAAAAACCGTAATTCCACTTATGGTTAGCAAGCAGTAGGTATTAAGCATGAAAATAAGTAGTATCACGGGTACTTTGTTGTCCCATTGTGAAGTGAAGCTTAAACATATTGGTTGTTATTGATTGGTCAGTGCTATCTATAAACAACAGCAATATCTCGGAACTACAATTTTGCAACTTAGCTCAGTGTTACATTGGACCGACCCAGACTACTGTACGGAACCTAACATCAGATGAATAAAATATCCAACAGTCTACCTTATGGTCCAGTGTCTCCGTAAGTAGGTGCCTAGGTAGGTACGAGTACCTTTGTCGATTCCACTGCACTGGGGAATTTCCAGGCTAATTACATTGTCAAGTACCTACAGTATTATCACCTCCCATACTAACAGTCATAATTATTTTAAAACCGATTGCGAGCCTGAAGAATAGTTTTGATTTTGCCAACTAAGGGAGTAGGTACCTGCAGATCCTCATCACATCCTACCTAGGTACTCTCCAACCATTTCACCATAGTGACCAGCCGTAGTGCAATAGTAGGCTGGGGACAGGGTTCAAATCACGGCAGCAGCAAATTTTTTGCAGGTCTATTTGGCTGACTTTGGCTAACTTAGGTTACTTTACGACAGTGCACATGAGGTATCTTCTTTTACGTGCTTGTTTCGTTCATTGCCACGACTACGCAAACTTGCTGATTGTGCTATCAGTTACATAACCAAGTTCAAATACTGTTTCGTTTTATCAGCACCCCCCGTAAATAAGTACTGGTACCAGAACTTATGAAGACCTGACCAATTACTTAGTCCTTTCTAAGTATTTCAGATTATTTTTATATTCTAAAACACCAAAAAATATTGATAAAAAATTTCCCCAAGAATTTTTTTTTTTTTTTAATACCTAGGTAAACAATGTCCCAGCCTATTTTCCTGGCGAAAAAATATATTTTCAGACTTCAACCTATAGAATTAATTAATTTTTGCCAATAAACACTTATTACTTACGGAATTAGGTTATTTTTATCCTAAAAAACACTCAAAATTTGAAATCGATCTGTTTATTCTATTTTTAACGAACTGTAGCAGAAGACAAAACTGACAGTCGTGGTTTTAGAATCTGCTGCCACGACAAATATTCCCGCCAAATAGTTTTCTAGCAGTTTTGACTTTATCATATTTTGAATTATTTGACATTCTTTATTTCTTACTCGTTAACATGGATAATTAGGTGCTTTATTTACTATAAGCATGAATGTTAAGTGAACTATTTCAATAATAACTGTAAAACTAGATAGAAAGCGAAGAATAATAATTGTATTGGATTTTTTAGTAGGTATAGGTAATTTTTATTATCTTATGTATTAAAAAAGAAAACAAACTTCGTCATATAAATAATAGACAGGAAAAGAACCTACAAAACATAAAACATTCTAGTTACGAACAATAATTCGTTAAAAAACATGAAGTTCCTTCTTTGCATTCAAGCACCTTTACCTACAAATGGAGAATGGAGTAACCATTGCAGAATAATGTGTATGTTACCTACTATAACCACAGCTATAACTATCAGCACCAGACTAACATTATCGGGCACAAGTGGTAGCAGCAATGTAGAGGCCAGTCTTCTTGAACAGGTCGGGCCTGAGGTAGCGAGGAAGATCATAGGTAGAGCTGTACACTGCAGGCCTCACTTCTCTATCTTGCAGTAACCATGGCAACACCCCACGCTCTCCGTCTGACCCTGAAGTTCACACAAGAGCGTCAATACACGAATTGGCACAGAAGTCAACACACACAAAAAACTGAATTATTTTGTATACCTGGAATAATATTGTCTAAGATAAATGCCAAGGAAGCAGCCACGAAGATATGAGTAGACAGCAGGACTGTAGTTAGCTGATCTAGCGATACGTATCCCGTCATAAAATCCTTGGGATGACTCTCCAACCAGTTGGGGATTCCCTGTAACATCAAATTAAGAGGACGCTATACCTGACGATGCATTTTTTGCCGCCCATAAGATTAACATTGCGAGCGGCAATTCATTTTCAAGGTTTACCCTTGGTTGGAAAGACACAAAATTTTGCCTGTACCTAGCCCGAACAATGTTCTAGGGAGTGTTCGAAGCAGATTTCCCAATTTCTCACTGGTTTCTTTTATTGCAACTGTTTTGCAAATGCTAGCATCGCATACCTCAAGAAAAGTGCTGTATCTCGAAAACCAGTAAAAAAATGGGAAATCTGCTTTGAACACTCCCTAGAACATTGTTAGGGCTAGGTACAGGCAAAATTTTGTGTCTTTCCAACCAAGGGTAAACCTTGAAAATGAATCGCCGCTCGCAATGTTAATCTTATGGACGGCAAAAAATGCACCGTCAGGTATAGCGGACCCTTAAGGAAAAACTGTACGGCGACGCTGCCCTATAGGACGGGCAGAGTATAGTGGTGTAACAGGGGGTGATTATTTGGCCAGAATCACGCCCGGCAGTCGAGTTTTCTCCGGCCCCGGATAACTATCTCTATCATAATTCTCATCTTATCACTGCATGACACATGTAAAAGTGGGTAAGTAGGTAAGTAACTTACGATGCCGAAAAAAAAGGCAGAGCCCAAGACAAACATGTTACGGTGGGACTTCAAGTTCACATATTGTAGGTTGGACAGACCTGAAATAAAAAGTAAGTAAGGTAATAAACAAACTATACCTACAGAATAAATAAATAGGACAAATAAAAATCCATCAGCTTCTTCAGAAAAGTGTCATTAAGGGTCCGCTATAACTGACGGTGCATTTTTTGCCGCCCATAAGATTAACATCGCGAGCAGCGATTCATTTTCAAGGTTTACCCTTGGTTGGAAAGACACAAAATTTTGCCTGTACCTAGCCCTAACAATGTTCTAGGGAGTGTTCGAAGCAGATTTCCCAATTTCTCACTGGTTTCTTTTATTGCAACTGTTTTGCAAATGCTAGCATCGCATACCTCAAGAAAAGTGCTGTATCTCGAAAACCAATGTTAATCGTATTGTCGGCAAAAAAGGCACCGTCAGGTATAGCGGACCCTTAAGTACATTAAGTACCTATAGAGGACGCGAAAGTAAAAACAGGTCTCCTTGTGTACATACCAACGGCTGTGACCATGGAGAACATAATGCAAAGAAGTCCTCCGACCACAGGGGTGGGGATGAGGGCGAACACTGCCCCCACCTTGCCAACCACAGAGAGGAACACCATAAACAACGCACCGCACACGATCACTCGCCGGCTACCCACCTAAAACCAGACACAAATTAGAAAACGCATAATCAGGCTCTCTGTAAATTATTTTGTAGCCGAACTTATCTTTTATATTATTGTAGTTGTACATTCTGATCACTGAATAAAATAAGTTTAGACTGCATCGGATTTTAGGTCGTTTGGGGGTTAAAAGTTATTGGTCAATTGAGTTATGAGTTATGACGTACCTATATGACAGAAAGGATACAGCCGGCGCCAGCGGGCACAGCAAGCAGTCTCTCACTAACCACCATACAAGAAGGTTTTCCTGCTTATCCCCTCGATAACGTAACAAGGGCAAGGGCCCTATTTGAGTGTGTAGGGTTTGTCAATTATCGATTAATAGATTCAATAGTCGATTACCTACCTACCTTGGTTACCCCAATGGCGCCAATATTTTCACTAAAGCTGGTCACCCCAGGTCCGATTCCGAACGCCCCGGCGATGAGACATCCGACACCCTCCATTCCTATCCCCCTGTTGATAGCGCTTAAGGGAGGGGGTGGTTTTCCTGTAATGAAGTAAGACTTTAAGAATTTAGAATGAAAATTAGATCAGCACAACTCAATTGATAAAACTTCTCACAACGGTCATCTTGCCTTTAAGTCAACTACCAATCTGCTACTGACCTACGAATAGTGAACCTTAAGAGTTTATACACACGTGGAAGCAGAACGATTTTTTCATCCCATTTTTGAGAAGACGATTGGATATTTTTACGCTCTGAAGTATATATTTTTTTACCGTCAGAAACTACAGAGTTGGCTAAGCTGTGATTTTACGATCGAGTGATTTGTGTATTTGCCAAAAATTACTTAACCATAAAATCACATCGTAGTCAGTTAACTTCGGACGTTAAAACTCCAAGAGTTTACCATAAAAAATAAAATAAAAAATACTGGCACGTGTGATATTTTGGCGTTTTAGCGCTCCAGCTCTAGTTACCACGGAAGTTACTTACCACAAATAGTAGCACAAGCGTAGTAATCACCGATGGATTCAACAATGCCAACACTGACTGCAGCAACCATCGCGACAATGGAACTCCCTGTGAACCGTGGCCAACCCCACTGGACTAAAAAAGTAGATACTTCCATAAAGTACCAATATAAAAGAGAATATTATAGACTCTCCGTAACATCTTAAGAAGACAGGGATAGTATTCCTGTGATTATAAGACACAGGGGCAGTTTGAACGAATTAAACAAAACTGTTTTTCTTTAAAAATGTCGATTTCGGCCGCCATTTTCAGCACCCCTGTGAGCTCTTAAGAAGACAGGGACACTTTGCCCAAGTTTTAGCTGCTCTGTGATAATTTGAACAGGGTGAGTATGGAGAAAGTACGTATGCACAGGGTTAATAATCCTAAGGGTCGATCCTATACCGAGCCAAAAAAATTATCATTCCTCAAGACTCTTACTTCTCACCTAAGAGAGAATGATACACAATTTTTGTTCTAGAGTAGGTACAATAACCCTTAAGTATTAATGTCAGAAATCACAACAACTGTAGGTACATTCATTCGTAATCACGAACTAATTCCACCAACCTAAATAACCTCAGGATAAAATAAATAAAATAGTAAACAATAACTCACAAGGGTAAGGAACTCGAAACCATTCAACGAGTTCGAGGGTCCCCCCGCGTAGGTCTGTACGTCCAGGGTCTTCAAAAGGCAGCAGGTCGTAGTTGGTGAGCACATAGCTCACGGTGCACACCAGGCCTGTAGCCAACAGCACGGGGAACAGCTGGAATCCAACTATCCACTCCAAATGCCACCCCTTGGATATCGTGTACCACGGCAGGGGGGTGCGCACCTTACGAAGAAGCTGGGAAAATACTACCACTGTCACGATGGTTCTGAAATTAAAATGGGACGGCTGACTTAGATTTTACATTATTAAATCAACATGCACGGCAGTGCATGCAGCCAAGTTTTAAAGAAAAAGAAAGCGCGACAAAGCCTCGAGCACTGCCAGCATGTTATACAGGAACCAGAGTTGTGCACTTTTCGTGCCTCTCTACAGGAGGCAAGGGGGCGTGGCTCGAACAGTGGGTACCCTTCTCCTGTAGTAGGGTCCCACGGGACCTCCAAAATTAAATTTCAAACTCCTACGTCCAACGTTACCTGAGCAGTGACATCCCAAACTTAGCTGTTTTTGAGGGTCACTCACTGACTCACTGACTCACTCACTCACTCACTCACCTATACAAATTATTAGCATGTTCCAGCAGTGCGATAGAGCTGAAACTCGGCGCACTTGTAGGTACCATCCCGTGGACACCCAGAAAAATCGCAAACCCGAAGTACCTTCAGTATTATAGGTTCAGGTTCGATTCAAAGTTCCCATACTAACTTATGGCAGATATTTACAAAACAACAAACACTGCCTCCTGCTCCTTGTCCTAACAATAAATAAAATACCTACCTAGCTACTTACCTCCAATGTTGTGAAATGTGTATATGTCTCCTTGTTCCTGTCAGGTACGATTACGTACTACTTTCAGGCATCAGGTACGAGTAGGTACTAAACTTTCAGGGATGGGAAGGTAATTTGTGTAGATTCATCAGGCAACTTATTTTCAGGTACGAGTAGGTACATTTCAGGTATGGGATAACAATTTGTGTAGATTTGACAGGGAACTGGTTTTCAGGTACTGGTAGGTACTTTTCAGGTATGGCAAGGTATTTTGACTCCATTCGACTGTCAACTTGTTTTCAGGTACGAGTAGGTACATTTCAGGTATGAGAAGGTAATTTGTGTATAATCGACAGGGAACTTGTTTTCAGGTACGAGTAGGTACTTTTCAGGTATGATATTGGTAATTTGTGTAGGGTTGACAGGGAACTGATTTTCAGGTACTGGTAGGTACTTTCCAGGTATGGCAAGAAAATTTGAGTCCATTCGACAGCCAATTGATGTTTTACCTACTGGTAGAAACTATTGTACCACCTTACAAAAATTATATGATATCCGACCAAAAACACTCCGTGTAAAAAACACAGCCAAGTTTATAACCCTCCAAAAATTAGCCTAACTCAACAGCCCTTAAAAGGGTTTGATATCAAAAATGTTGGCCAAGTTCTCAACATTCCCGCTACCACTCGGCCCCCAAAATTAGTGATATCACTTATTACAGGGCCAAGCTCTTGGCGCGAATCACAAGGATGTTGGCGACATATTTTGTCATGGAAATGCCTGCTCTGTAGGATACCGTTTTCCAATACCCCTTCCAGCCCCCATCCAACCTTGAAGTCTGTTTCTATGACCGGCTGTGAGGCTTACGTGATTTGCGCCAAGGACTTGGCCCTGTAATAAGTGATATCACTAATTTTGGGGGCCGAGTGGTAGCGGGAATGTTGAGAACTTGGCCAACATTTTTGATATCAAACCCTTTTAAGGGCTGTTGAGTTAGGCTAATTTTTGGAGGGTTATAAACTTGGCTGTGTTTTTTACACGGAGTGTTTTTGGTCGGATTGTATATTCTGATCACTGAATAAAAATAAGTTATTAAGGTTATTAGGTCGTTTGGGGTTAAAAATTGGTCAATTCAGTTATGATGTTGCAGCAGATGGGTATTCTTGAAAATCTCTTGTTGTCTTGTTGTTAGTTTTTGTAATGTAAGATCCCATAGTACCAAATTGTTTGCCGAAGTCGAACATTATTCATTAGCCATGACGTAAGCCTGATAAGGACAAAACTGCTTTCCGATCTCAACCATACGAAACCCAGCCAAAACGGAAGCCAAGATTTTCAAGGAATATCATTTTCAGAAAAAATTCCACTGTTTCTATGCAATTTTTTGTTCAGGAGTAGGTAGGCACAGCCATTTTTTTACTGACGATAAAAAACACCCTACTATAGGTACTTCAAATTTATCGTCCTTAGTTCAAACCAGAAGAAACATCGGAATGACCTCTTTATACTTACGCAAAAGCAAGGTACCAATTTCCGGACGCCATTTTGGCTGCTACAGACACCATGGACAGCCCAACTAATGTGATGGTTGGAGCGATGGTTAGGGGTGAAATGAACCGCACAAGGAGCCCGATCAACCCTGAACAAACAAAGTTAAGTTTGGTTAGGGTATCTCCCTAAAAAGCCAAGGAGACTCGCCCTATTATTACGGATCTTTCTATCACGCAGATATCACGAAAACATAGGGAAAATAGTATTACAAACGCGCGATGAAGCTGCTTCTAAAACTATCCGTGCTCACCTGTACATAAGAAGTTATTTTTATAGAGGCACCTTACCGGAATAACCAATGAAGACTTCAAAGAGCGATACGGAAATCACAGCGCCCTGAATCTCCCTCATCCGGAAGTGCCACTCAGCCGTCCGATTTTCTTTTCCCATAGCGTAGAGATCCACTTCTGGGGGGCAGGACCACTGTGGCAGGTTGAGGAGAGACAGAATACATGATATGAACGCAAAGCTGCACCCCTGAATTATAGGCAGTCTGGAATATAAGAAACATTTAACGTGATATGGGACAGTGCCTGAGATCACACATAGATAAGTCGGGTAAAAAATCAGTCAGTCATCAGTCATCATAGTTCACATATTTCCATCACTCTTGTCACATATACAATGCGTCCTGGAATGGAGGGCTGGAAGGGCAACTCAGGGATGGCAGGTACCCAAAAAAAACTGCCATTCCTCCCCGACATTCCTCCCACATCGTATGAGGCCACCACAAGAAATCCCCATACGTAATTTGCCATATAACATTGCTATACAACTGACCTTACTCCAGCGGTGCACTGGAGGAGGGTGGAGATTCCCGAGACCATGAATATAGTGGATATGAGGTAGCCCAGGGCAGGATCATTACGAAGAATGCACAGAGCCGGACCCAGGATGAAAGGGACCGAGATTACACCCCCTACGGTCGTTAGGTAATGCTGGAAAAATACAGAAGATCAAGAGCGTACCTGACCACCTAAAACTGTAGGTCCCCAACAAACCCTGTATGGGACGAGAACTACAGCCTGTACACAAAGTAGAGATAACTAATTTCTCTTGGGAGGGCTCCGCATGGCTATAGAACACACACCAGCAGGTGTATTCCCTTTCTCAAACGGCAGAAAACCCACTCAGCTAAAACCTTCGAAAATTATTGTACCTAAGAAGATAAAGCACGCCATGATGCAATATACGGAGAACAGTTCTTCTTACAATATATTTTGAAGGTGTTAGTTGAGTGGGTTTTCTGGCGTTCGAGAAAGGGAATACACCTGCAGGGACTGTGCTAAATATATTCTCCCAGGGAGTGATGATATAGCCATGGTGTGCAAAATAACTTCAGAGGGATTGGTTTCTTTGGGAGTGATCAGCTTAGTGATCATCACCATATCGATGCAGCGGTGGTTTAGAACCCACCTAAAACTGTAGGTCCTTGAGGTCCAAAAAAGCCTAGTTTGGGTAAAAAACGAATAAATTATGATTGACGGAAGACATGCTGGCACCTTCGTGACCTGTCAACGACAGATAAGCCATATAGGAAGATAACAGTGGCAGAGTTCATTAAGGAAACATAGAAACATCATCTGGGCATGGATTTGATCCCAGACCTCTACGAATGACTCAGATACACCCGCACCATGACATAAAAATGACCCATTTATTTTCCCAACAGGGTAAAATTCCATCAACACCCATGACCTCCGTGGATGGAAAAATTTTATTGGATCTAAAAAAAACAAGTGTTTTTGTTGATCTAAACAAAGGAGTTGATAAACAATAGGTATGCATTTGTTTTAAGGGCGTCTACACAGTCTTCTTTGTTTAGGTACGTTTTTTTTCTGCACATTTTATGAAGGTAAGTAGGTATTACCTATTGGATACTTAAATATTCTGCAAATTTCTTTTTAATTTAATTTTGGATAAATTTATATGTGACAAAAGTTACTCGATCGTAAAATCACAACATAGCCAGTTAATTTTTGTTGAAATATCCAAGAATGTCCTCAAAAGATGGTCGGAAGAAACGTAATCAAACGGCAAATGTACAGGTACTCCGTCTTAAAATCGTCCAAACAATTCGTAGGAAAATATTATGTTATATTATATTCCAAAATATAATATGTCTTTTAACGTCAGAAATTAAGTAACTGGTTATGTCGTGATTTTACAATGAATAAGTGATAGAAACTGTCAAAAATTACTCCGTCGTAAGAACCTAGCTACCTAGTTTCCGACGTAAAAAAATTCGCAACTGAAAAAAAATGTTTCCACACACACGTACCTGAATTCCTAGTAAGAAAGAGAGAACCCATGGTGGTTTGTCCTCGACAGTATAAAGAAGAGGTCCGCTGCTCTCAGTTTGCGGAGTTTCTTCATCACCACTTTCAACCATCGCGGAGCATGAATCACAGGCTACTGATAACACAGACACACAGTTCTATTAATTACAACATAATACAGGGTGCACCAAAACTATTTGTCTATCTGATAGACTGGTTTATACCGCTCCAGGGCGCCATTAGAGCGTTGGCTAATTTTAAGAATTTTACAGTCAGTCCCTACCTACATCTACTTATAAATCGACAAAAAGTACTTATAAGAATTGGTACGTACCCACCGTATTATTTTTAAAGAGGTAGGTGTACAATTCCTTTCTCCTATTTGTTAAGAGGAGGCCGTGGATTAGTGACGGCACCGTACAGTAAGCCATGGGTTTTTGTAAGGCTGCGCTGCTCTAATCAAGAAGTTCATGCCGAGATGGCCACATAATGTCACCCATGCAGGGGAGGGATACATTCTCACAAAACACTTCCCCTCGTTCCATAGCTGGAACCTACTAAAGAAGTTAGGGTAGGTAAGCTTTAAGGTAACAACAAAATACTTGAAATTAGAGTCTCGAAAGCATTTATAGTGACGACAGGTTAACAAAAATGATATTACTTCCCTCGAAGTCAACATCACAATGATAGAGACCCCATCACAGCCAGCTACGAAGAAGTCGTTCGTATTTGCCACATCGCGCAGTTTTCATCCCACAATTATTCATGTTGGCCCAACGTTACGGAATCGGCCCTACTAGTCATACTTACGGGAATTTTACCACGGGAAAGAAAAATGTAGGGAATTTTCCCCACGCCAAAAAAAAATGTCGGGAATTTTCCCACGGTATTTCTGGTAAATATACCGGAAATTCACCTCGTTACTTTATTTTATCAGTTTTAGCGAAAGTGTGTCACTGGATAGTTAATCGCGTTATAAAAACAATATTGGATTTGTTCTTACTATGTGAGATATCAGGAATCATGTCGGAGAGAAATGAAGAAATAAAATTTCCCGGGTAAAGTCCCACGTGGACCAGTGAAATGGCCTACGTATTGGCCTTGATTCTAAATGTTGGCTCAACATATTACAGGATTTACAATGTTCAATTATCCTTTTCACTTGTACACTGTTCCAAATAATAATTCAGACGGACAATCAACAAAACTACAAATGAGAAAAAGATACTGCGCTCTTGTGACCTTATTGTAAATTAGCAGAATTGACTTAAAATTAAAATTAACTTAATACTTTTTTTGTGGATCGCTATTTTCGAACTTGAAGCACGTGGAGATATTAAGAACAAACGATCTATATTACAATAGACCACTTGGGTTCCCATCACCATGGTGACTGTTTACAGCAACGAAAAGTTTGGGAAAATGCCTCGCTGTTGTGCAGTAAATTTTTGCGGTCAGGTATGTAAAATGGACTCAAGTAAAATTTGTTATAAGTTAAGTCAAGTTAAGTCAAGGGGTCAAAGGTACCTGCTGCTACTTCTCGCTTAAGCAATTGGTACGCAACATGGCCGCCAGTAAGCAGTCTATTTTAATATAGGTCGTTGCTAAGAACTAAGCTATTTTAGAGTCCATAACGAAAATAGGTCCACAAAAAATGAAAGCAACATGGCGCAGAAAAATGATTCTGGTTGACTCTTAAGACTGGAGACACATTTTTCTTTGATGACGTTTTTAATGACACTTTTCCGACAGAAAGACACTTCCTTTTCCTCGGAAAACTGTCAATGAACAGTGTCAACAGCCGTAAGAAGGCAAAGAAATTCCATTTTCTTCTCATACTAGAGAAATACCTACTAATGTTTTGTTCCTTCAAAATATCGCATAATAATTCACAATATCAAATAAAACTGAAAATCAAAAATTTCCTTTCGAAATTAAGGGCAAGCTTTCCATTTGTCCGTATCATCAGGGGTGCCAGTACTGTCAACAAACGTACCTTAAGGGACCTGTTGCTAAGATTTTGCATCCTTAGTCAAAGAATTCTGCAGTCGGATGGCCGATTTAGTTTTTGGTAATTCAATATTGGACTGACTAAAGTTATTACTTTCTGACATAAAAAATTCAACAAAATGGCCAAAAAGACGAAAATTAACGTGTATATAACCATTCGTAAGCAAGCGTAGAGATATCTCAAATTAAGCTTGTGGGCGCAGGAGGCACCTTAACGGATAAAATGGAAATACCACCCTTAACCGGATGCGAAAATTAAGTATCCCTCACAATAAATCCAGAGAAGAACTTAGCAACCAAATTATTGCACCAAAACTTTCAAGTATGACTACATAATGAAGTTCCTTTACATTTCTTAATGGCATCTTTCCAAGGAAACTTTGGGTATTTTAAAAAAGTCAGTAACTAACTAGATACATTATTTCTACGAGTTCTAAATGATACTGGTACGTGAACAGCCATTAGCTTCTCTAAAAGCTAAACATAGTGTCCTAGAATAGCTGGAGAACGAATATTATCGAACGATAAAAATGGTATCGATCGAGATATCTTTCAAAACAAAGAACATCCGACAGTCCCCTAGAACAGATGTCATTAAGAACTCATTCTGGTGCCACGTCTGTTACAACTCCTAACCTGACAACCAAAAAACAGAGACGCCATGAAATGCCTACAGGGTGGTCATAATTCAACACGCCATGAAATGCCTATAGGGTGGTCATAAATCAATAACACTTACCACTAAAATAATTCGCAACAACTGTTTCGACAATGAGATTAACCCCTCAGGATTGAACCAATAGCGTGAACAGTTCCAAAATAATCAATAATTTATATACAATAACTCTAAAATTGAAATGTTTTCACTGACAAAATATTTTTTTTTCTTTTAACAAAAGTTACTTTTCGATTTTCTGATGCCAGCATCAGTTTTCTTTTTCAAATGGAACCATGAATCTACCTAGACATGCCTAAAAAAATGTACTATCTGTGCCACCTATTCGAAGAATTATTACTTTTTTTATCCAAGAGTCACGGCACGGTAAAATATCAAAGACTTCTATGAAATAAAACCTGTTTTCACAATGCTGATTATTGACGTTTTCAAAATTAAGAGTCTGACGTTAAAAAGAGACAGAAAAAAAATCAGTACCTATCTATTTCCTCAGTAAAGCGTTACTAAAAAAACGTCAACAAACCGCATTGTTCGCACCTACACATTTAAATTTTTTTCGAAACTAATATTTTACCGTGAAATAGTGGTAGTTAGTTGATTAACTTGTCTGTGGATTGACTCTAAGTCTGATCTTATGTCTATTGTGAGAAAACAATAATGAAAGATGTAATAACATGCAAGATGTACTGTACTTATAAGTATGGTAAAGTAACAGATGGAATTATTCACTTAAGAGTTGACACACAATCGTGTTTGTTTACGTTTTTTCTGCACACTTTATGAGGAAACTATTGAATATTTACTTAAAATATAATGTCTTTTTAACATCAAATTATGAGACTATGTTGTGATTTCACGATCAGTTAATTTTGGCTTGACAAAAATTACTTGATCGTAAAATAACACCATAGCCTCATAATTTATGACGTTAAAAAGAAATATTATACCTATATCAGGACGTTCCAATACCCAATAGTTTCCTCACAAAGTGTGAATAAAAAACGCAAACAAACACGATCGTGTGGTCGCTCTTAAGAAATGTTTCGAAAATGTGCGAATAGGGCAACGGTCTGGAAACATGATTCATCTTTTGTCACGGAAAAAACAGTTGTAATAAACCGTTTTCTAGTTACACGTCACCATACAATGTACTTCGTTAACCAATCCAAGAATACTGGAAATTTTTTGATCTGATACATAATACGTTATTTAACGTTAAAATTGTCGAAATGGTGTTTATTATGTAGTTCTATTAATTACTTCAATGCAAAACAGAGCAAAAAACATTCCGCGAATTTTCTTTCGAAAGTTTAGTTGAGAAGGTTAACAAAATACCCTGTGTGGTGACACTTAAATTGTTACTATCTACGAGAGAGTTCAGCTTGTCTTTTTGCGGAGACAGTGACTGTTGCCAATAAAATGATCCGAATTTTAAGAGTTTAAAAATATTCCCGTCCATTCAGCCACATTTCCACAAAAACACGAGCCGTGCAACTCATTACTGTTGTTCGTAAATATATTGTACAACACCTACACTGAACAAGAGTAAATATAAACAACCGGAAGCTATCAGAAATACTTTGACAGTTTTCAAACCTTTCCGACAAGTAAAAGCCAAATAAAAAAAATAAATAAAAAAAACTCTTGGATTGTCTTTATTCTGAAATATAATATCCCTTTTAACACCAAGAATTAGTTCATTATTTTGGGTTTTAAGGGTCATCGTGCAGTCAGGGTCAGATTAAGCTTCAACGAGGCACAAGGCTAGACTCTATTTCTAGGCCCTATTATTTTCTTATTTTTGTCATTTAGTGCGAAGCAGGATATAGGGGGAAAAGAGAACAATGAAAACAGGTCTCGAGCAAGCGAAGCGAGCGAGGCAAAATTTTCACTAATCTCCATAAAATCTCCATATTTCACGGAAAGAACTTTCAATTTCTTAATTGTTTGTTACGTTGGAATCTTTTGTAGGCTCCAAGCTACAGCTTATTTAGCTTAATGGTTAATCCAGCACTGCGTACAGTTCATTCTGTTTAACCTTTTTTGATAAAAAAAACATACTTCAGATCAAAAACACAACGAAGGAGAAAAACATTCTGGTGACTCTTGGTATTTTTACGGTATATTTCTGCCTTTTACTTGACGGAAAGCTTAGAAAATGACTGAAGAAGTGATACTCAATGTTTAGAGACGCGATCTCACTATTTACAAATGGCGAGTCACCAATATTTGGACACAGGGAGCTAGGACGAACGTTGGTTCTCCGTCCACACGATAGCTCCCTAAAGTAAACATAGAGAAAACATGTATCCGAATGAAAGTGATTCGACAATGTTCCATAATGGGGTTGCGCCTCAAATCATCTGTATTGTGAATGTATTCCCACGTAGTTGAGAAAAGTTCCATCTTTTCCACGAAAACGTATAACCGTATCTGTTTCAATGATGACTGATCACCCGATAACCGCTGATTAGAGCAAAAGGTTTGATAAAAGATTAAGTCCATATTCAATATGGCCGCTTTGCGGATTATGTAAATAAGGCAAGCTATGATAGGCTTTTAAAAAGGAGGCTCACAGATCAAATACATTTGTGGAACTCACCCTTAAGGGTCACCACAATCCTGTTGATTTATGTTTTTCTCTGCTGCACATTTTATGAGGATACTATTGGATATTTAAATCATCTGAAATATAATATGTCTTTTTAACGTCAGAAATTAACTGACTATGATGTGATTTTCATCACAACAAAACCATTTCCTTTCTGAGATGTTAACAATCCAACAGTTTCCTCAAAAAATGGAGGGAAAAATCATTCTACTGCCACGTTTCTCACGATTGAGTAGAGCCTGTTAAATCTTCTTATCAAACCTATTACCTATTGGCTCACTAGAAACCGAATATTGACCACAACCTGACTAGAAACCCCTGACTACGTGGCACCTATCACCGGGCCGCTGAAGAAGCCGTCGGGAGGAGCAGGGGCAGGCCCGGGGTGGTAGAGCGGGCCTGCCCGGGGTCAGGGGGATAATTTCAACTGCTCCTCCCTCTTCGACTACCCTCACTGTAAACTTCATTAAAACTGACTGCGTTGATGGCCGTGTTCGGCGTGTACACATTAGGACCCCACTCAAATTTGTCAACTGTCCGATCGACTCTCCGTGTTTTGTCAGCTTCTAGATTGACTTCAGGCAGTAGCATGCTCGGGAGCTTGGCCGCCAGCTCTCGCTCTGCCTTCTCTGCCTTGTCTTTTGTGAGGATGAACTTGAAGAACTCGTAGGTGGACCAACAGATGGCTGTTGAAGGCATCTGGTAGAGGATACGTGCCTGCATCCCCCGGAAGTAGCCGCTGGCGCCTCCCAGGCGGTACACGGCTCGAAAAGCGGATACCATTCCGCTGACTTGGTGCTGCTGTGTGTTTAGAAGGGTCTTAACTACGTCCAGTGGTGTTGTTACCGCCGCCGCGAACGCTCCTGCAATATTATTTAGTTTACTTTTTATTTCCAATGTTTTTAAGGGTAGTAATGGGGGAAATCCTGCATTGGAAAGTAACCAGGTCTGTCAGAGCGGGAAAATGGTGAAAATGTACGACCTCGATACTCTAACTACCGAAAGGAAAATCTGGAAACTACGATCAGAAAAACTTTAGGTCAGACCTGCCTATCTGCCTCTATTATCCTTAGAAGGCAGACACTTTGGTTGAGAAAGAAACAGTGTTTTTGTCTTCTTAAATAGCAGGCTATGATGAGGGTATGAAAAAAAAGACGTTTAACAAGATAGCCCAGTAACAACCGTTTGCTCATACACTTCATCAGTTTTCTTGGCCTGTTGTTAAGAAGACAAGAATACTGTTTCTTTCTCAAAGTGTCTGTCTTCGTAGGATAATAGACACAGACAGGTCTGCGCTAAACTTAGTTTCATCATAAACCCCCCACTACAAATATTCTTTTTAAATAAAAAAAACCTACACGTTTTCATCGCTCTGAAAACTGACCTTAAAAATGGTTTTTCGTACCTGCAATGGCTCCGCTGGTCATGTGCATGGTAGGGTTGTACCTCCTATCGGGGTTCGTCAAATTCTGGCACATTTCGTACATCATGAAATGGATACTCTGGTAGGGAACATTCATAGCTAGCTGTGTAGTGTACGATCTGTAGAATGCTCGAAACCCTTCCGTTTGGTACGTCCGCCGCGCGCAGTCCATGATACCTTTGTACGGACTGTCCACCATTTGTATCCTTTGTTTCACCACTGTAAACAAACCAAAAACGATGTAAATCAGTGATAAATAAACAAAGGACGAGGGTGCGTCTACGCAGTCGCGTTTGTGTGCGTTCTTTTCTGCCTATTATTTGACAAGGCAACTATTAGATGTTTAAGGGTGCGTCCCACCATACTCGGTTAACGTTAAACTCCAGTTAAATTCCAATTATTGCACGGTAAAAACTGACTTATACTGGAGATTAACCGTTAACCGAGTATGGTGGGACGTACCCTTAATGTTCTGAAATATAATATGCCCTTTTAAGGATGAACATACATTCGCTATTTTTTTACGATAGGACTTCAAACTTTGTAAGAAAACTATTGGATATTTAAATACTCTGAAATATAATATGTCTTTTTAACGTCATTACTCATGAGGCTATGTTGTGATTTCACGATCGGTTAATTTTGGACAGTTTTTTTTGTGACTAAAATCACAACATAGCCTCATGAGTAATGACGTTAAAAAGACATATTATATTTCAAAATATTTAAATATCCAATAGTTTTCTCACCAAGTTTGAAGTCCTATCGTAAAAAATAGCGAATGTGCATTCAGCGTAAACGGCCGAAATTAAATTGTGTGGTGATTTTATTATTATGAAACAGGGGCTTCAAACCTATAATAGTGAACACTCATGCATACGTAGGGGCCTAACCACTTGAAATTAAGATGCTCTGTGATAAATGACACGTCAATGATAAAACTCAAGAGAACATGATTTCCCCCACGTTCAGGGTTCTCACCCAGCCTCAAGGACAGTCAGATACAACACCAGTTTTCTGATAAGGCGAAAAAAATGCAACTGTAAATGACGATCGATACAAATCGAATCTGATAACGTACCTATAGCTATAGAGATATTTAATTATTACCAACTCATTGGATATTGATTTACTCATTACTTCGATTGGCAAGATAAATTTTCACGTGGGAGCAGAAACTAGAACAATAAATACGTGGCAGCAGAAGTTTTTCCTCATGATATATCCAAGGAAACTGTTGGGTATTGGAATTATTTTTTTGTTTCGCTATAAAAAGATATAATTATATTACAGAACCATAAAATATCCAACATTGTCCTTGGAGGGATGTCCCCCCTTTGCTTTTCTGGGTCCCCCCCACTTATGACGCCACTGATAGCGAGTGCCTGTTAATAAGCTACTTCAAGACGTGACAGTGCGTATGTATGTACTAGATGTAGTCACCTGAGCTACGCCAGGGGCATTATCAGTAAACAGCCCGATAGCGGCTATTCGCAAAGCTTTACAACTGCTACTTTTCGCGCTTGAACGGAGAGTACGGGGAATGTGCCATAGATCCCGGCACCATGCGTGTTAGCACTAATTTTACATAGTCCTTAGGTAACAAGTTAGGTCAGCAAACAGAACTGTGGAGAGGCTGACATATATAGCCATGTTAAAATTCCTCACTGAAACAAGCTCCTTAGCAATGAACTGTTCGTTCCATCATATCCTCTTAACAACTATCCTTTCTATCATACCCTCTTAAGAGGCCGCTATACCTGACGATGCATTTTTTGCCGCCCATAAGATTAACATTGCGAGCGGCGATTCATTTTCAAGGTTTACCTTGGTCGGAAAGACACAAAATTTTGCCTGTACCTAGCCCTAACAATATTGTAGGCCATAATCGAAGCAGATTTCCCAATTTCTCACTGGTTTCTTTTATTGCAACTATTTTGCAAATGCTAGCATCGCATACCTCAAGAAAAGTGCTGTATCTCGAAAACCAGTAAAAGATTGGGAAATCTGCTTCGATTACGACCTACAAAATTGTTAGGGCTAGGTACAGGCAAACTTTTGTGTCTTTCCGACCAAGGGTATACCTTGAAATTGAATCGCCGCTCGCAATGTTAATCTTATGGGAGGCAAAAAATGCACCGTCAGGTATAGCGGACCCTTAAATGTAAACAGCTGACAAGGTTAGGATACTGACCTTCAGAAGGAGTCATGACACCGTCGTGTAGTAACGTTGCAATTACTCCTGACAGTCCAGCAACTGTTAAACAGAAACAAACAATAGTCAGTTAAATAAACAATATTTCAGACCATCAATAAAGTTGTTTTGACTTTGTCAAGGTCAGGTCACCCTCTGACGTACATCGATCAATGGTCACAGACACTTTCATTTAACTTATTTACATACCCTAACTCTAAAGGCCTCTATACACGACATATTAAACTCGGTTAAGATAAACTAGTTAACTACCATTCTATTCCAGTTCTACGATTACTTAGGTCCCCACTACACTCAATTAATAGTTACACCTCTAGTTAAACCTCCATTAAACTCGGGTTAACTGTGTAACTGGATTTTAACGGGAATTTAATGTAGTAAGGTGGGATCCAGTCTTAGGGTGCGTCCCACCATGCCCAGTTAAAATTAAACTGGAGATTTACCATGTTAAATTTAACTTTTTAGTTAAATTTAACATGGTAAATTTAACTTTTTAGTTAAATTTAACATGGTAAATCTCCAGTTTAATTATAACTGGGCATGGTGGGACGCACCCTTAGTTAATTACAGTTTTGTCACTCTCTATAACGACATTCTCTATAGAAAAACTCACTATAACGAGCACATGATACCTTGAGAAACCCTGACTCGTTGTAAAACCCTCTCTATAGTGAACTCTCTTTATAGCGAGCAAATTTACATGGTCTTTATAGAGAGACACTGCTGTGGTAGTGTCCGTGGTATCCAACCTTAGCTATGCAGGAGCAAATCGTTCACTTGCCGTTTTATTTTTAGCTCGGATGCGAAATTATGCAATACCCTGCAGTGCAAAAAATAAAACGTCTCATTCATAGTGACGTCAACTTATCTCTAGTCACTCTGTCTCCCCTCTTTATTGCAACATTCTCACTCCTATACTTGTAATAGTTAAGGTTCTGCTTCAGCTGACGATGCATTTCTGCACCTATAAGGCAAACATTGTCAAATATTGGAGCTGGTTGTGTAAGAAAATACCAAAATCCACGTCAGACCGGAAAAAGAAAGGTGCTGGACGCTGCTGAGAACGAAAAACAAACACGTGGCACCCATGTTTACCTTTTAAGCTAGCTAGAGGATACCCTGGCTAAACACTAGACGCTAGCTAGAGGGTAGCCTTGCTAAAGTTTAGGCGTTAGCTAGCTAGAGGATACCCTGGCTAAACACTAGGCGCTAGCTAGGGGATACCCTGGCTAAACACTAGGCGCTAGCTAGGGGATACCCTGGCTAAACACTAGGCGCTAGCTAGAAGATACTCTGGGTGAACACTATGCGCTAGCTAGAGGATAGCCTTGCTCAAATATAGGCGTTAGCTAGTGGATATCCTGGCTAAACACTAGACGCTAGCTAGAGGATACCCTTGCTAAACACTAGGCGGTAGCTAGAAGATACTCTGGGCGAACACTAGGCGCTAGCTAGAGGATAGCCCTACTCAAATATAGGCGTTAGCTAGTGGATATCCTGGCTAAACACTAGGCGGTAGCTAGAAGATACTCTGGGTGAACACTAGGCGCTAGCTAGAGGATAGCCCTACTCAAATATAGGCGTTAGCTAGTGGATATCCTGGCTAAACACTAGACGCTAGCTAGAGGATACCCTTGCTTAAATTTTGGCGTTAGCTAGAGGATACCCTGACTAAACACTAGGCGCTAGCTAGAAGATACTCTGGGTGAACACTAGACGCTAGCTAGAAGATACTCTGGGTGAACACTATAGGCGCTAGCTAGAAGATACTCTGGGTGAACACTAAGCGCTAGATAAATCGGTAAAATAAAGCTTTTAGCAAGTCAACTTACCGACATATAAAGGTTGTTGCGTCTTCGCCTGTATCGTTTCTTTGAGATACTCGTAGCTGGAGAAGTAGAGGGCGTGCGCAGGGCCGGCGCCAACCACCACCGCACTCATTCCTGTCAATCAACAATGCTAATCAAATGCCAGGCAACGTCTTCTTACAGTTCATACGACAACGATGACAGAGGTTCGAATACCGGAAACATGAAATTTTCTCTTAGGCCAATCTATGGGGCTTTAAAAATTCATAGGCGTATCCAGGTGGGAGGAATTTTATGCAGAACCATTTTACTGAGTGGGAAGGGGGCTTATGACCCCCCCCCCCCCCCTCCTAGGTTACGCCCTTGCCTATCGGCTTCTCTGACGTGATATAAATTAATATCACTGAGGCTGGATTTAGCTAATTTCGGAATGGAATTTACCCGATTTTTTTTTCGGTAAGTTAAACAAAGTTGCCATGCGTTGCTAAGGTAAATAAAGTCGGAATTTTATTTCCCTAGCAACGCATGACAACCTTGTTTAACTTACCGAAAAAAAATTCAGGTAAATTCCATTCCAAAATTAGCTAAATCCAGCCTAAAGCTAACCGCAACGTTTCGCTCCTTATCATCTTCTATCGGTACATTATGCCAGCGAATTATTGGCTCAACAGGTGCCTAAATTTTTGTTAATTTTTTCTATAGGTATGAGCCACAAGAGTTTTGCGGGCCGTCAGCAGAAAATTTTGAACCCAGCTCTCTCGGAACTCAAGTAAGACCCCTTGACCGCTAGGCCACTGAGAGGCACCAGGTGCCTAAATAGAAACGGCACTAGATCCATGGAACGTAGGAGGTCATCTTGCGAATACCAAGTAGTTATACCTTGACCGCCAATTCTGCCTATAGGACTGACATCTACTTACTGTTCCAGTTCAAAATCGTATAACCGCATAGATATACATAATGCTAACTGTGCCACATTTTGGAAGGTTCATTACTGAATAGTCACAGCTACTGCCAGCTAAAACTACACCACTTCGTCAATATCTCGTCGTTAACTGTGCGTTAAGGGTCCGCTATACCTGACGATGCATTTTTTGCCGCCCATAAGATTAATATTGCGAGCGGCGATTCATTTTCAAGGTTTACCCTTGGTTGGAAAGACACAAAATTTTGCCTGTACCTAGCCCTAACAATGTTCTAGGGAGTGTTCAAAGCAGATTTCCCATATTTTTACTTGTTTTCGAGATACAGCACTTTTCTATGCGATGCTAGCATTTGCAAAACAGTTGCAATAAAAGAAACCAGTGAGAAATTGGGAAATCTGCTTCGAACACGACCTAGAACATTGTTAGGGCTAGGTACAAGCAAAATTTTGTGTCTTTCCAACCAAGGGTAAACCTTGAAAATGAATCGCCGCTCGCGATGTTAATCTTATGGGCGGCAAAAAATGCATCGTCAGGTATAGCGTCCTCTTAACAGATCCCGAATAGATCTAGTGCTAGTTTTTTCAACAAGCATTTTTAAAGGAACACCTAGACATTTTAAAGCGGCATTGAATGTTCTGATAAGAAAAGCAGTCCGTCACTGGATATCAGTGGCATTTGGTTTTACCCGGAGACCCCTGAGTTCCAGGTACCAGATAAAGGTAGACCCTTCCTAATGCCTGATAAGAGCAGTGGCAAGGCACCGAGTTGTGAAGCGAGAACTGAGGTTCTAGTCTTGATTTGTCGAGGTTTTTTCCTGGACAAACGGTGGTACCCCAATAGGCCCTGGCCCAGGCTGTAACGCTAAGGAGTTGTTTGTAATGTTCAGGCTGTATAGCCTTGTGGAAATCGGGAGTCCCCCGCTAGTTGGCTCTGGCTCACATGAACCCAAACACACTACTTGCGATAATTTCAAGATAACAACAAACAACAGAGCATTGAGGCTATCATGTGAAAACTAGGTTTGAGGCGAAGGGAGTTTGATCTGGGACTCGTGGCCTCACTACATAAGGGTGTAATCTGATCAGAATCACGCCCAACGGGATTACATATAGGGTGGCTATCATCTGTTCGTTACCGAGAGGATGATAAGGACGCTACTGGCAGGATGGTGAAAGACACCAAAGTTTGTTTTCGGGAGGATAACGCTATAGTGAACTTTTAGGGGAAACTATAGTACACTTTAAGAACCGGTGAAATCTACCTTAAATATACAAAGAAGCTGCTACTCACCCCTTACTGGCCTTAGCACCCCTTCATGTTTTATCATTCCCTGAAGCGTTTCAAAAACTCCCCTATAGCTGACGGCGGGCGTTAAGCTTTGCATTCTCGTCTGTAATGAAAAGAATATTTATTTAACAACGGAATGGACAATACTTCTGTCTATAGCGTGATTCTGGATATAATGGGAGAATGACGTGGCTCAGTGTAGGCAACAAACCTACGTCATCTCCAGCGACAACCTGTGGTGGGTTATTCCCATACCATCTAGCACTAGCTAGCCCAATACTATCAGGCGATAACTTGGTATTAATTAGTTTTTGGCTTCGTTCAGTAAAGCGATTTCTTTCTGGTCCAGGAACACCAGCTTCCACAGGCACTATCCAGCAATAATTAGAGATAACTTCGCGTTAACAGGGAACTTTGAGGGCGGGAACAAACCCACTGAAATCTCATCAAGAGGCAAGACGCAAAAGGTAAACAACCACCTTAGCTACGCATTAGGCATTCGAGCGGAGATGCCATCACTTGGATGACTTAAAACAGTTAAAACCACACCAACGGCTTCGAATATAATAATAATAATAATTAAATAAAACTGCCTAGTCACTTGGAGGATGATATTGAAAATTTTCGATGCGGCATAACCTTGAACTTAATTTTCGTTTCACTGACCATCCGCAAATAGGTCACAACAAATTTATTTTAAAGGTGATTTCACCAAGTTTACTGGAGAATAAACATTTCTCAAACTAGCAGGGATTTTGGGTTTTATCTAATGCATGTTCTAACGTATGTCATGTAAAATTAATCTTACCTTTACGGAATCTAGAGGATACATTACACAGTGCTCCATGACTCCGGCTATAGCGCCCGCAATCATGTGGATGGAAAAGTTATTTGTTGGAAGAGTTTCATATTCGTCAATGTCCATAATAGAGGCTTTTCGAATACTGGTCAATCACTTGAGAATTTCACCGAGAAATAAAGCGACTAAAGCGGTATTTTAACGCCACTCGCGATTTACTAGCGCCTCCACATTGCCCCTCGTTCGTTTAGCAGAAGACACATCTCAATGCCAACTTGTCCAACTTTTCACACTCTGTGGTCAAGTTATTTACTCTATGGACAATTTCCCGCGCTTTTTTGTAAATAGATATCAATCAATAATAAAGTTCAAATCAGATATAAAGTTCAAACTAAATTAAAATATTTTAATATTTATTTAAATAAATAATTTATATCAAATTTCTTATATTTTTTCAAGTATTTTTTCGTAAAAATTTTAAATAATAAATTATTTACTCTGTGGTCTCAGAAAACAATCGGCCATCTTTAATTTTTGTGTTTTGATGTTTTGGTTCGGCTGTTGGTCTCGTAATTTTTGAATTATGTGCTAAATAATTAACTGTACAGTTTTCTTTGGTGCTAATATTAGATTTAGAAGTGCCATAAGACGTGCATTTACATATTCGTGTGAATTTGCAAACTTTCATATTGGTTGCAATGTCAGTGACTGCTGAAGGTGAAAATTCTCCTTAGCTATAAACTTGTGTTTACGACTTTGGCAGTGCTATTGGGAGTTGAATACGACTGACCTGCCTCTAGTGGCAGAAAATGGAACTAACGGTAGAACGGTAACACGTGTGTAGCAGACGACGCTGTACCGTTAGTTCAACTCCGGTGGGAGTTGAATACGACTGACCTGCCTCTAGTGGCAGAAAATGTAACTAACGGTAGAACGGTAACACGTGTGTAGCAGACGACGCTGTACCGTTAGTTCAACTCCGGATAATCGAAGATTCGCTATGCCTCTTATGTCCGAGCCTGTCGAAATAGGCCCGGAATGGCTGTTCCGAAGGCAAATGGGGTTTAAATCCCCTCTTGGTTCCCTCGATGAGTACGCCCGGCAAATGTACCATTCCCTGCAGACCGAAACGTTATACGACACGGATCATAACCAAGGTGGCATCTTCAGTCTTGAATATTCGCCAGAAGGCTCAGTGTTAGTCGCAGCTTGCGAACGGCGCAGTATTCTTATCTTCGACCCTCTGAACCCCCGCCTAAGACATACAGTAGAGGCCGCCCATGAAGATTGTGTGAACTGTATCAAGTTTATAGACTCTCGACTGTTTGCAACGTGTAGTGACGACTACACTGTTGCCCTTTGGGACATACGGAACCTTAAATCAAAGCTGCTGGACCTGAGACGTCACGAAAACTGGGTGAAAAGTATAGAGTACTCGGCCAAAGATAAGCTGTTGGTTACTTCGGGGTTTGATGGAAGCGTTCTCGCGTGGGAATTGGCAAACAACAGTGAGATGGGTAATACGTGCAAGAAAGTGTTTTCGATGAACGGACTCATGCGGACTCGTCTTTCTGCTGATGGTAGTAAGATGGTGATGAGCACAACAGCTGGATATATTCTGGTTATTCATAACCTTGACTTGAAAACCTTGCGAAGTGATCTGGGAAGTTTTAAGGTAGGTACAGACGTAGAAAATTCTGAAATAGATTGCTAGGTTAGCTTGAAACTGGGTATCTCATTCACAACAATACAGTCTACAACGGGCGAATTCCCATGGTGTCTTGATGGTCGTTAAAGAGAGACTACTGCAATTTTTTGTCTTTTTCAGCCCAATATGTACAGACTGATGCAGATGAGTCAAACACTGCTGACTTCCACTAGCGACTTCACGCACCTGTTTCGCGGACCAGGCAGACGGAATCGCGTAGAGTTCCTGTGTGACTTCCCTGACGGGAACGATGCAGAAGTCATCGCGTCTATTCAGATTCATCCTGAGGGGCACAGCGTTTTGAGCCGTAATACCAGTCACGACGAAACGAGCGAGGTTCGTAAAGAAAAAACTCCCTAGTAGCATCAGGGTCCCAGTCTTTTTCGACTTCTGTAAACAAGGTCAGAGTCGAGTCTCCTCATGTCAGAAGTAGATAGATCCATTCTCAAAGTACAAAGCAGAGAAAAATCGGAGTTGTAACTATTAACCGAGTAGGGTAGAATTCTTCCTTTGTTGTACAGATGGACCCAACCCATATTTTTTTCGGTTCCTGACCGACCTGTTTTGTTTGTTGACAGTGGACTTGCGTGCACTCGATCGAAGAAAACTTGAGCAGCCATGAGTCAGAGTCTGATTGCGGAGGAGAGCAAGTGAGGTGGCCTGAGGGCATTACCAAGTCCAAGCCTCCTTCCTTTATCCTGCGCTCGGTATGTACCTTGATGTGCCTACAGGTCTGGATCTTTGGTTGTTAAGCTCCTAACGCTAAAACCTAGGTAACTCTTCATCACTTCGTCGTTACCTTGTAGGTCTATTATGGATCTGTTAATGCCAAATTGTCTTATTTATTTCACTGCCTCTGGGAAAACCATGTTTATAATCAGTTGGAAATGTGATTTCGATCGGGGTAGGTCTCAATTTGTGTGTATGGTACTGTACATAACATATACTTATAATAATATAAGCACAGGGTGTGCACTTTAAAACAAAAAAAAGGCCACCAATGCAAAAACGGGTTGAGAAACGGAAGTGTGTACCTGAAGGTACGTTTTCATGTTAAGGATTTTACATGTCCCTCAGGAAGCCCAAAGTGCGCTTTTAAATTTTGCTCTTGCCAAGTATGGCTAGCGAGAAAGTAAATACACGGTTGAGAATACCTTACCTAAGTATACAAACAAAAATTCTTATTTCTTTTCTAGAATTTTCATCATACAGAAGACTCCCCAGAAAGTGAGAGTGATCGGAGGGATCTAACGTTTTCCCCGGTTGACGTATGGGAGGCGATGATCGCAATCCAGGACGCTCGGATTCGCCGCACACGCGGGGCTATCAGCCCTGAATCGCTGCAGCAGGAGCACGAGGAAGAGGAGCGGCTGCTTGAGCAAGAGGAGGAAGAGGATAGGCTGCAGGAGAGGCGGGCGCGCGAGCTTGAGAGAGCGAGGAGGCGGCGCCACAGAGCGGAAATACGCCGGGCGCTTCACATGGACGAGTCAAGGTAATTGCACGAGCCCAAATGGCCGTGGCTTCTCTGAAAGCTAAGCATAGTGTGCTATTCGGATGAAAATCCAATAGGACACTATGTTTAGCTTTCACTGGAGAACGTATTCCTAGAAATAGAAATGGTGGTGCAATAACCGCACTACCTAATACGGCACCCTATGTCAGTATACAATAAAGATCTACAGTTCTAAGCGGGTCCCGGATCACTAAAACCTCGATATACATTTCCCTTGTGATGCTGACTTTCCAACGGTGATATACATTTCCCTTGTGATGCTGACTTTCCAACGGTGATATACATTTCCCTTGTGATGCTGACTTTCCAACGGTGATATACATTTCCCTTGTGATGCTGACTTTCCAACGGTGATATACATTTCCCTTGTGATGCTGACTTTCCAACGGTGATATACATTTCCCTTGTGATGCTGACTTTCCAACGGTGATATACATTTCCCTTGTGATGCTGACTTTCCAACGGTGATATACATTTCCCTTGTGATGCTGACTTTCCAACGGTGATATACATTTCCCTTGTGATGCTGACTTTCCAACGGTGATATACATTTCCCTTGTGATGCTGACTTTCCAACGGTGAATGGCGATCAGAAAAGTTTTGATAACATCCGGATCGAACCAAGAATAATCTGCTAGACCACTGTGCTATACAGCTTTAGTTTCTGATGTTAAAAATACATTATTATGTTGCAGAGCAAAAAATATCCATCGGCTTATCATTTATCAGCGATTTTTTAATTTTCAGTGAGTCTGCA
Source organism: Mesopsocus fuscifrons (assembly GCA_950004255.1). Classification (NCBI taxonomy): domain Eukaryota; kingdom Metazoa; phylum Arthropoda; class Insecta; order Psocodea; family Mesopsocidae; genus Mesopsocus; species Mesopsocus fuscifrons. The sequence goes on along the minus strand of OX465376.1, from coordinate 19,290,798 downwards.
ACCACTGGAAGTGATGGAAGTCGATGCGTCCACGTAACACTTTCCAGGGGAGATCCTGGTAAGTTGATTAAGGGTTCATTCATTTCATTGTGTATTTCGTTACTTCTGTATTAATTTCCATTACTGATTCCTACACTGGTCCAGTTCCAAGTCATCGAGATTCACCTTGTTAATCTTGCCTGGCCATGGGCCTATCTCTGATGGATGCCTGCCCTTCACCAGCAAAGGAAAAACATGACTTTTGGTCGTGATTCTGAACAAATCACTACGGTGACCCTGTATCCCACTTGGCCCTGGCTCTCCCGCACCAAAAATTATTTCTTTGTTAACAGGGGAAGGAACCTCACAGCAAAGTGGTGACCGCAGGCAAACAACACGAAGGGGTCGGACCTTTAAACGGGCGACGGGGTGCGACGGCGGCAACGGTCAGCACCAGCGAACTAATCTGACGACTCGCTTTGAACTCAACGAGACGGCGAGGCTACAAAACAGGTATGATTCTTGTTTTCATTCTATTTTTAGTGTTAAAATCGCGACATGTGAGTGAAAACTGAGGTCGTCTTACCGGATACTCTTATAGTGTTAGTACACGTACAGGTTTAGGTGTTCCGAACCACCACAGCCTTGATATCCATTTCACTTAAAATGCTGAACATATCAGAGGTGAGTGCTATCAGAAAAACTTAAATAGGTTCTCCATGTTCTTCTAAAGACAGCCTTGTAGACCACTCGCCCTAGGTAAGACACGCTGGCTAATAAAGTACTGTTTCGTGGTAGTAGGTGGACCCGTGGAGCAGCGCTGCGGTCGCTAGAAGACGCAGACTCTCGCGAAGGTGACATTTCATTGAGCCCGCGCCGCGGGGCGCCGGCAGCGGGCGGTACCCCCGAAGTGGTGCTGCCTTTAGGAATATTCCGACGTGACGGAGGTAGAGGCACCTCCATGCGACGCCACAATATCGCCACGTAAGTCACAATGATAGAATACCCGAAAATTGTTTCTTTCTCAGACAAAGGGTCTGTCTTCTTAGACTTACGAGAGAGAGGTTTGAACAAGTATGTGGCTAACGTGGTTCCACCGTAGCCTTATATTTCTGTGCCTTCAAAAAGAGGTACATGTAATTAGAGGTGCACAATGGCTCCTCAAAGGAAGTCTGGGTTCGAATACTGGCGTAAGCAAAATTTTCTGCTTACGGCAGGGATGTATTGGCTTCGGCCCGCTCCCGAGTAGGTGCTCCAACCGTAATGCGATACTGCTTACTATAACTGAGCGTTGTATATTTTCAGACTGACGATAGCATCAGACGGGGACTCAGACGGTGACGCCAGACCTACAGAAGTGTCTGAGGCCTCCGCACGGAATGCTTTAGACCCGGCTCATGATCTCACTAGAGTTGTTGTCAACAAGAAAGTCCACCAGAATCTGCGCAGGCTCACTCACTACCGTAGAGAACCCAATGTAGTTTCAGGTCAGTGGAAAAACAGCCTCGATAGTTGAGTGACTATAAAGGAACACTGAGAGGCGGATCACCCTGGTTCGATCCCGATCCTACCAAAAATGTTTTATGATCTTACCAAATCATCGTACAGACAAGTCGCGAAAGGTAGGACCCTGTATCTCACTACGCCCTCGTCCTCCCAGGGCGAAGTGTCCGAAAATATTAAATTTTGAAATTTTGTGTTTATTGTTTCAGGTTTCATTAAGGAGCCTTGCTACTCGCCGGACGGGAGGGTGATTTGCTCGCCCTACAAACTGGGTATCCGACTGCTCGCCTACTCCCCCGCCTTGGAACGCCCTTGGCAGTGCTTCCCGGATGATCCTCCCGTTCCTCTCTATCAGGTACTTATACGCCCTTGGACACGTCTCATACGTAGGGTGCCATAGTGGGCAAGCGGATAAGGCGTCCGGTTTGGTAAGGCGTCGAAGGTGAGTTCGAATCCCGTCCGCTGAAAAAAAAAATCCCCTAAATTTTTACTGGCTCTTAGTATTGGGCAGGTAGACTTTAGTTAATAAATAAATAATAATCTGAAATATAACAGTTAGGTTAGGTATAACAGTTCATAAGAAAGTGGTTGAAATAAAAACAGGATCATGTTTTGAACCTTAGTTTGTTTGAATGGACTTTATTTTTTTACTGTCTGTCTCCAGGTGATGAGTACAAGTTTCGGATCTTGCACTGACGACGCAGTAGTGAGTTCAAGATTCAGCCCTCTGGACAATCAGCTCGCTGTTGGTTGCCTTTCCGGGAAAATTTATCTCTTCAACCCCTTCCGGTAAATCCTCCACTTCCGTCTCAGACTCTTCGACTTCCGGTATAATAGAATCTTCAGTCCCCGAAATGTCAGGTAATGTTCTTTATAACAGAAAACTGCTGAATACCTACTTACTTAAATGTTTTGAAATATATATAGGTACCTTGGTAAAGTTAGAAATTGGTTATGCTGTGATTTTACCATCGAGAGACTTTTGTCAATAAATCATTCGTCCAAAATTACTCGATCATAAAATCACGACATAGCCCGTTAATTTCTGACGTTAAAAAGACATATTATATTTCAGAACATTTAAATATCCAACAGTTTCCTATTGATCGGAAAAAAACATAAACAAACAAGATTGTGTGGTGACTCTTAACTACTTCCAGTCAATTAGAGATGGATTTCGTCAGTCCCTAAAGTACAAAGTAAACCATTCTCTATCTAAACAGTCTGAACCATGCCGTAAGCTAAACATGTGTTTGGAATATTTATACAGTTTGTCTTGTCGATAAGTTGGACTGGTGAGAACCGCCCTTAGACTTTTATTTCTTATAATTTCTCTAACTGTACTGACATTGGAAAAAATGTTCTCTAAACGGATAATAAAATTTTTGTCTGGCATTTTTGTCTTCTGCATTCTAGATTTAGATGTGGTTTGTCTTAATTTAGTTCTGGCTACATACATAGATAAGGATAAATCTGACAGAAGTTTTACAAAAATCATTTAATAAAAAATACTTAACAAATTGGATGGCACGGCATTGTCAGTGGGCATTGGAGGGACTGGCTTAAGCGCTCGTGCCATCTCGGTGGTGATTAGAGGAACCTAATGACAGCAAACAGCAGTGGCAGCAGTCCGACGCGGGCCGCAGCTGCAGTATTACCAGGCTGACCTAGTTTTGGGTGGCCATGATCATGATCATGATGCTCGTGATCATGCTCGTGATCGTAGTGATCATGGTCATCTCCCACGTGGCCAGGCACGTGATCAGGTGATCGGCGCAGTCTGCGCGACAGTGGCGTACTGCCGGAAGAAAGGTTGGGGGGCAGAATATCACTACGAGCCGCAGTAGTGTCCTTTAGCTGCGGCAGATCAGCAATAGCTGAAGACTGTGGGAAGGAAGGAAGCTCTCCCCGGTATTGCGTGAATTGGGGCAGTTTCGAGATATCGAATCGGGGTTTCGTTTCCGGTAGTGATGGCGCAGCGATGGCGGATACGCGCTTACCGTCATAGGTGACGGACCCGCCGGCCGCGTCTGGGGGAAGGTAAAAGTCCCTTCTTTCGTCCGCCATTGCTACTTCGTCTTCGGTTCCGTTTTTTACTTGGAACTCGCTGTCGAAGACTTCCCCATCGTCTGTGTTGACCACCACTAGCTCCATGCTACCTGGATCAGTAGCGTTATTGTCAGACTGCATCTCTATCACTTCGAATATATTTTGGGCTTCCTCATCCCCCTCATTGACCGTGTCATTGTTCATCTGAATAATGTCAAAGTCCGTCGTATTCTCCGCAGACTCGTCTTCATGCTGGTAACGGAACTGAGGGGAACCTCCCCGCACTGGGATTTTAAAGGGTGGCATTACATCATTGGGGTAGAGAGGTCGCCGTATTAGTGTAGGTCTTGGGCGCATCTTGATATACTTATTCTTCTGGGCATTGTACGGTTCTAGGTGATTGTTTCTATTTTTGATGCTGCCGTGATACTTCTGAGTAACCGGCTTCTTTTTGTACTTGACTACTTTTTGCTGAATCCGGTGATCGGGAGGGGAAGGTACGAACATCGGCTCGAACATGACCGGCTTCAAATGTTTGAAGATGTCTTCTTCTTTCGTCTTATTGGGTGCATGGTTCTCAGGAACAGTGTCTTCTTTTTCTAAAATCACGTCTTGTTTGGACTCTTGCTTCGTTAAATCAATCACTCCAACATTGTCTTCTACGTTATCTTCATCCACCATGGTTTCATCCATGCGTTCTTCCGCAACCTTGAAACTAGGGGCGATCCCTGAGTTGAGGATGGGCTTGAAACCTCCCTCTACTTTGACTGAACTGGGGTTAAACCCCGTATTGATAGCGAGAGGTGTCGCTTCGGTGGTGAAGTGCGGTCTCTCCCCGTAGATAGGGGTGCTTGGAAGGAGAGTGTGGGGGTCCATCGGCGTAATAGTAGACATGAGCTTTTGCAGCGCCAAAACCTGCTGAAAATTCACTTGCGGGACTTTGGGGGTGGATTGAATGTGGGTTATTTGGGGTGTGTACTGAGACTCAGGGTGGCGCATGGGCTTGTGAGGTCTGATGTAAGTATTAGGGCGGTTTGGAATACTGTTGAGGCTAGCGTACGTCGGAATTTTTTGGGAAGCTGAGGCGATAGGGCGCTTCGAGTAGTTCTTCTTGCTAGGGGGTGGTAAGAAGGGCGGCCTGAACATACCGGGGGGCAAGGGGCGCTGCTGGAGGGTGAGGGCGTGGTGGGGGTTTGAGGGGCGTCGGGGCGCACTGTACTGCAACCTCACAGGTTTCCCAAACTGCTGCATTTTATGGTTGTGTTTCTTCAGTTTAGCCGCAGCCTCCGCTTGAAGCTGTTGGTAGTTTCTCAGAAATTCTTGGTTGAATTTGTCGTCAAACACGGTGGTCGATTCATAGTGCATGGGTTTTGCTTTGGTGGTCGGAATGTAGGCTGGACGTTCTGTCTGAGGCGTCAGCGAGAATTGCTGAGACGGCAGCGCGGGGGGTTCGTCCTCAGGATTCTCGTTCACGCTGTACATGGGTTTGGGGGTGTGGAAGAAGGTGAGAAACTGTTCATCGTTGTTGTGGTTGTGGGGGAGCTGCTGATGCTGCTGCGGCGGCGGCGGCGGCTGCTGCTGGGGGATGATTTGGGGTTGATGGACAGGGGGAGTTTGGGACATAATAAACTGAGACTGCAGCTGCTGAATCTCCCTCTCCAGGTTCATTCTGTGGATGGTTTCCTGGTCCAAAGGTTCCCCCGTGTCTTCATTGTAAAAATGGAACTCGGGGACAGGGACGTAGCTGACCTCAGCAGGTCCCTGTGCGTTGTGGAAATAGTTGGGAATCGGGCCGGTCTGTTTGACGTCTGGAATGTTTTGAAAAAAGTTAGGAACCTGCCCGACCTGTTTAGGCTCCGAATTGACGGTTATTTGGAGTTGGTTTGAATTTGGGGCTGAATTAAAGTAGTTGGAAGCAGGCTCTGGAAGTGCTGGGTTTGAAGTGTGGGCGACGTTGAACTGATTGTTGGCGACGCCTTCTTGCGCCTGATAGGAGCTGGGAGGGCTGTTGAAACGGTTTCCATCGGTCTCGATCGGGATTTTATTCGGGTTGGACTCTGGGCGAACTTTGCTTATATGCTGTATACTAGCTTGCGCTTCTGGTTCATCGTCAAGCATTTGCGGAGGTCTGACGAACACTGGTTGTGGGTCGCTCCCCGCGCCCTCTTCACAGTCGTCCAACACATTGATCTTCCACCCGAGGTAACGGTGTGTGTAGCACTGAAATTAGAAAATCAGTTTCCTGTGTCAAAATTGACATAACCACAATACCTACTCAACATCCGCTCGTACACACCGAAAAATTGTGGCTAATTTCGGTTAGAATCACTCACTTGGTAGTAGACAGTGTCAGGGGTGTCTCGAGCGACGGTCCACTGAACAATGCCAGGCTCGCCTTGGTCACATTCGAGCCTGAGAGTCCTCTGGTAGGCACCGAAGGAAGCGAACTCGTCCGCTTGCGGTTGACTCTGGTCAGGGGTCCAGTTGCAAAGACGGCCGGTACCTGTCGGACGAACTTCTCCCTTCTTGTTTTGAACAGCTCCAGCGAAGATTTGAACTTGCTGAAATGAGGAAAAGAAAACTAGAAACCGGGGGCAAACTTTCTTTCATTTACCTGATCCTCTATTGATTACGATGAAAACTTACAGCTCGTTCTTCAGCAGTCTTGTACTCGTACCCCCCGACAGGGTCGTCGGTGATGTAGAAGGGGTGGTACCGAGCAGGGGTCTGGGGGTCCAAACCTCCCTCCACGATGAAGGTATAGGTCCGGCCTCGCACTACGTTGATCTCAGGGATGAGAAGTCCGTTGATGTACCAAGAAATTCCCCAACCGACGTGTCCTGTGTCAAAACATTAAGGGTGTTGGGAAGTCACTCTTGCGCTGTTCCACTCTTTATCAGAGGAAAATTTAAAAATTTACTCCGTGACTTTTATTTGCTATTTCCTTCAGAATTCTTAAGATACGTAACTTCCACCAGCCTCATCTGCAGAAATGTTGTACTTTCTCACCACTACCTCGATATACCTCAGAATTACCCAGTGTTCCTCAAAAGACAACCTTGTCCAGACCACAAGGCTATCAAAGCTGTTCTGACTGCAGAATTATTATGCACTATTCATTACTGTTGGTGGGTTCAGGTACCTGTGATAGCGGGGTATCCTCGCTTGCCCCCCGTAGGTCCCATCTGTGCATAGAAGACTCCATCCTCAGGTTCGTGACACTGAATAGCAGGAATGTCCCATGGCTTGTGCTTAGGTGCAGGCGCAGGGGTTGCTGTTGGGGTTTTGGGGCGCGCAGACTCACGACGGTTCGAACTCTATGAAAAAATGAGCCAAAATCTATATATTCCCAGAGGTTTGAGTATAATATACTCAAGATCTCCCATCTCACCCACTTTTAAAGTACATAATCATGATTTTGCAGGCTCTGTGAAATATGTACACCCACTTACAAATTACATAATCACGATTTTGCAGGCGAATAGGTGTACAATGAAATATGATGTCCTGTAAAAAGGTCTAAGGTACATACCTGTTGCCTGGTGTCTACGGCAGCCTCGGTAGTTGTCTGTGGTGCCCTCTGTCGCGAAGGTTTGGTAGGTTCAGGCTGTTGGGATGGAACATTCTGTGCCTCAGGAGTGGGGCAGTTCCATTTTGGAGGCCGACCGAAGTCCAACAAGATATCAGCTGAAACCACGAAAGGGCAGAATGTTTTTCTAAACTTTAGTAAACCCAACTTCCCTTCAAGATGATCGCTATCTTGGCGTTAGATTCGCATTAAGAGAACGGTAATAGACCCCCTGCTTCATTGAATTGAAAGTGTTACATGACACCTCAGTTAACGTGATAAGTGATAAGACTTGAGATATCAATTAAAGGTGTAACCATACTAAAAGTTACTGATGTTTCGAACTGATGTCGGCGTAGAGAAATCTTTCCTTTACTAACTGCTAAAAACCAGACGACTATACGGCTCTATTGGTTGCTTCGCTATGATTTTTACAAAAGAAGCATGCGCGTTTTTTGTACTTTCTTTTTCAAAAATCATAGTAAAGCAACCAGAGACGATAGAAACCTCTATTTTCTTGCAGTAAGTAGAGAAATTATTGCTCTAACCACTGATGACAAGGGGTATACTCCCCTCTTAATCCAAACCGGGTCAGAATTAAAATAAGTAACATTACCTCGATTGGCAATGCTATGGTAGGACACCTCCTGTCTTGCGTTAAGTGGTCCAATAGCCCAGATGATTGGCTGCGTCCCGTTGGTGTAGATGGGTCTGTCGAACTCATCCTGGGCTTTCAGGGATCTCTGGTACGTCACAATGGAGTAACCGTTGACTAGAGCGGCGTTCAGCAGACGCACGCTGTTGGTTTTCTCCTGTTGAGAAGAAGGGTGGACATATGAAGGTGGAATGGCAGCTTTAGGTATTCCACCATTCCAGGAATGCCACCTGTGTTAAAAACTTACCGCAATGTTTTGATCGGGGCAACTACCCCTAGAGCCAGAACATTGACTCTTGGCATCCAGGTAGTAGTCCTGGGCTTGTCCCTTCAAGGTATCCTTGTCCACCCATGCAACGGTCACGTCTCCACCCACCATCTTGCTCTTGAAATCATCGCCCGACACCCCGAACGACATGTACTCTCCGTTTTCTGAAAAAAGTCAAGTAAATAAACCATATCCCCCGAGGGGGTAACCACTCCAGAGATTCCTTGAGATTCCATAAAGATTTCCAGAGATTCCATACGATATTCATAGAAAGATGAACCCCGAAGGGGTAACCACTCCAAAAAATTCCAAGATTCCCTGAGATTTCATAAAGATTTCCAATGATTCCCAACGAGATTCCCAACGAGTGGTTAACCCCTCGCTATCCCCAGTAGTAGGTACACGACGGGACCTACAGTTTTATGTGAGTTCCGAAACATCTCAACCTCGATATACGTTTCACCTGACAAGCTGAACGTAGCAGAAAAATTTCGATGGGCTCGGGATCGAACCGCTGCGAACCGGCTATCGGGTGTGGCTCATTATAAATCGCCATTGTCAGTTAAAAATTATTATTCGTGTCGTATGTGACATGGAAACGTTGTGCCAGGTTTGATTTAGCCCCGAAGCAGTGGAGAAGTGATTGTAAGACCGGTCACTGCTGATTGAAAAGGGAAAGTTGACGTATGCTATGTATGCAAGTGGCGAGTACTATATGGACCGACGGTATCAAGCCGACCATCATGCTCCAGGCTCTCAACCTGTTCTTGCTTCACGTTGGTGGTCACTGCTATAGACCTATAATACGGTTAAGTAGGCAGCTAGAAGTCCTGCGGTAAAAATTATTACTAAACAACATATTGTGAGAATGGGGGAACAGCTATGTATGCCTCTCTGTGACTGAGTGGTCCCACTTGTGTCCTGAGAGATCTATAGGTTTGAATCCCGGCTTAAGAGGACGCTATACCTGACGTTGCATTTTTTGCCGCCCATAAGATTGACATTGCGAGCGGCGATTCATTTTCAAGGTCTACCTTTGGTTGGAAAGACACAAAATTTTCCCTGTACCTAGCCCTAACAATGTTCTAGGGAATGTTCGAAGCAGATTCCCCAATTTCTCACTGGTTTCTTTTATTGCAACTGTTTTGCAAATGCTAGCATCGCATACCTCAAGAAAAGTGCTGTATCTCGAAAACCAGTGAGAAATTGGGAAATCTGCTTCGAACACTCCCTAGAACATTGTTAGGGCTAGGTGCTGGCAAAATGTTGTGTCTTTCCAACCAAGGGTAAACCTTGAAATGAATCGCCGCTCGCAATGTTAATCTTATGGGCGGCAAAAAATGCACCGTCAGGTATAGCGGACCCTTAAGGAAAATTTTCCGCTTACGGTATGGATGTAATGGCTTCTGCCCACTCGGGACACAGGGTAAACAAGGGGATGATTTGGTCGAATCACCCCCTTTAGTAGTGCGAGGAAGAATGAATGGCACCGGGTGTTACAAAATAAAATAAACTTACCGAGTCGAGCGACAAGCTGGAGAACAATGCTGTCTCCTGCAACGGCCCACCGTACTTCGTACGCCAGGTCGTCCCACAGCACCTCGCAGTTCAGTTTGGACTGTCGACAAATAAATCAAAAATACCGTAAAACGAGGATAATTCGGTCAAAATTTTGCCCTACATGGAAAAGTACGTTCACAAAGTACCCAATGGGTATTTCAACTCCTTCTGCCTTCCATCCTTTTCTATGTAGCGTGATAGTTTTTTTGCATACAGCTTCTTTTGTTTTTTCTTCCACGAGCTTAAAGTTCACTATACTGTTGTCCTCCTTAAAAGGAAGGTTGGTGCCTTTCACCATCCTGCCGATAGCGCCCTTATCATAACGTTAGCTAGTGGACTTTTAACAGCAGGATTATACGTTTTCGTCTAATTTATCGGGAACATAAATGCAGAACTTCCAGTGGCATCAACTGGAGAAATACTGTCTTTCCTCAGTTGCCCGTTGTTATCTATAAATTATTTTCGAACCTCTCACAGACAACTTAAAAATGAACAGTTTTCACTGAGCTGTTCTTCAGTTTTTGTTCTGGTTCTGGGAGGAGGAGAAAAAGAGTGGTTCCCCTCCAGCCCCCATTTTTTTCGTTCTTTCTTGTTTTGGTACAGTTGAAAAGGAACTAAACAAGTATTGTTTATGTAGGGCTAGCACATTCCTTGCCGCCTTATGTACCGCTGCACCTTCGCGTCCATCCACTGACTCTTGACCTAGATTCCTCTACGAGCAAGTTCAAGGCCATGGGCGTGACCTTGTTTGGACGAGCAAGCCAGTTCGGTTCCAGTAAATGTGTGGCGCCAAAGTAGAGAGTAGCTATCCTGAAGATAACTAGTAGGACTTGGGGGGACATGAAGATACACACTTTGTTTGAGAAAGAAACAGTGTTCTTGGCGTCTTCAGAATAGACTAAGAAGATGATGGAGTGTATAAGCAAACAGTTGTTACTGGGCCATCTTACAAAGTTAACAGTCTTTTTTTTCGTAAGGTGACCCTATCAGACCCTTCTCTTGTACACTAGCACCCTCTTCTTAGCCTGGTATTTAAAAAGACAAGAACACTGTTTCTTCCTCAAACAAAGTGTCTGTCTTTTTAGGTTAATAGAGGCAGGTCTGAGATAAAGTTGGTTTGATCATAGACCTGTGATTCTGAACTGCTGAGTGAATGCCGGTCAGGAAAAAAATTTGGTAGGATCGGGATCGAACCGGTGGCATCTAGACTACTTGGCTATCGAGGCTGTTAGAGAGCAGCTAACTTGGGGATAACTAATGCCCACTCGCTGGACAACTAGGCTGGATTCTTGTTCCTTATAAAGCCGTAAAGGATGCACTTGATCACTACTTTCATCTTCTTTTTTCTCACAGTGTTACCTGGAGGCGGTTACTGGTTCGACGAGAATGTCAACCAGCTAACTGACACTTAACTATTTCGAGGAAAGTGCGCTATTAAATCTATTCTTGGAGTGGCAATTTTTTTTCTTTTTAATGTTTTTGTGATTTGAGAATCGAGTGATTTTTATCATTTCTTTTATCCATGTATGTTTCCAGTAGCGATTTCTTTGAGCTGACTTACGTATTATACCTAAATTAAATAGGCTGCCACATGTTGTTCTGTTGGTAAACTAAATGCTTAGCTTAGGGACTTATCCAAACTATTAGTTATGTGCCCAATAAAAGGTCCAAATATTGGTCCTTACCATGGACGTATGGGATTCTAACACCAAAAAACTATGTTTTTATATCCAAGTATAATTTAATCTCTCGACGTAAAATTACAAAAATACAAAATTGGTGACTTTATTACTGATTATTACTATATCTTACAGATCTTTTCATATGTCAGTTAAATATTATTTATTTACTTCCCCAAAAAGTTATTTTCCCCTTCCAGCAGGTACAAAAGTGTCTTTAAAAGATCTTTTACTATGACTAAAATCTAAGTATTTACAAAATATTCATGTTATTTACAAGATAATGGTGTATGTACAAGAATGTGAACGTTATAAATTAATGGATGGGGTGCCAAATTGTGATACTGATAAAAATCAGCTGATGATTTCTGTCGCCCATAAGATTAATATTGTGAGCGTTGATTTTTAATTTTTTCCATAAGTCGGATAGACCCAAAACTTTGCAGCTAAGTTTCGATGCAGTTTCCCAGAGGAAATGAGGGAAATCTCTTAGGCTGCGTCGCACCATACTCGGTTAACGTTAAACTGCAGTTAAATTCTGGTTTTACCGTGCAATAATTGGAATTTAACTGGAGTTTAACGTTAACCGTGTATGGTGAGACGCAGCATCACTGGGACTAAGTATATACGTCCAAACCAAGGGAAAAAATAAAAAAGATCATTATCGGCCGTTTCTTGCTAAATGTAGATGTGCATGATGGACATGGCTGATCAATTTAAAAATTTCGATAGCTTAGAAATGAATAAAAAGAAAATTGTTGTGATCGACGGTTAGAGCCTATGGTAGAACCCTGAGTCCGTTGATCTGTTGATGACAAAACGACTGAAGGAGCCTGATCCTTGGTTAGGGCTGTGATTGACGTTCGCCTCAACATTCATTTGGTTGAACAGCTTCCCGTAGTGATTCGTCGACGATGTAGAAGGAGGCTGCTGATAGGCAGCAGGCTCTTGGATGTACTGTTGCTGAAGAAGAGGTGCCTGCTGAACGGCAGGAGCCAGCTGTTGCTGAAGCAACGGCCCTTGTTGAAGAGGCTGCTGTGGAGCAAACACTCTTTGCTGAAGAAGAGGCTGTTGAGGAGGAACAAACTGTTGCTGAATGTATGCCTGTGGCTGTTGAAGGAAGGGTTGATTCTGCGCCAGAAGCGTGGTTCTTTGAGGAGCGATGAATGTGCTCTGAGGGATGCTGTTGTACAGGAACCCTGAGGGTTGTTGCTGCGGGGGTGGCTCGGTAGGGTTGTGATGAAGGATCCGCTCAGCAGGGGTGGGCTCATACCGAACCTCTTGCCTCCTGCTGAACTGGATATCAAGGGCCGGCTTCACGAACTCGCCCGTTTCCTCGTGAATAACAAATTCGTTGTTGTGCGGAACCGAAATGGATTGCTGAATTTCGAAGTTTTGCACTTGACGTTGTGGGATGGCTTGTCGGAAGAGAGCGGGACGGTATGTGGTGGGTTTAATTTCTTGTGCTGACTTTGGCCCCGCCTTAAAGTCATGGTAGAATAACGGGCGGGTTATAGGTTCTTGGCGCGACTCCTCATTTACCGTGTTTTGAATATAGTTAGGGACGTCTAAGGACCTGGACCTCTTCTGGAACAGACAGGAAAAGAAGAAGAGGTGTCAGTAATGAATGAAGAAATGAGCCCTACAATTAGAATGACAATCTTTTATGAGGGAGGTTATCGTGATGGTTAAATTGATGCTCAGTGCAGTGAAAAAGAAAGAAATAGATTGATATTTTTGTCATACTCGGTATGTCAGGAAAGAGAATGTACGTAGTGCGAAGGAGAGAAAGTGCAGCTATTTAGAAAGGTAGGTCTTCAGGGTGACATGCATTAGTCCGCCCGCAGTCTACATTTTCACGGACCTTTGTGGGATAGATGGCGGTGGGCGAAAGGACTAATTGCGATCTAGTGATGGATGGGAGGAGTTGAACATGAAGCAATGAGAGAGGAAGGTGGCATGGGAAACAAGTTGGTATGACGCCATGACAGTTTGGAATGGTGGCTCCAGTTACGTGGATCATGTCAACGCCTTGTCTTTAAGTACGTCCAAGTAAGAAGCAGCGGTATCGTTATGCAACCACCCACGCAACTCGTGGGAATCTTCTTCCTCTTCGTGAGACCTTCACAGCAGGTTCTCGATGGAGTATAGCCTTGAGCAATTAGCGACAAACTAGAAGTTCCTGGAGACTTATCGGCGGGCAGCGCAATTCAGTTCTTCCTCTTCAGGGTTGGAGGTCGCGGTCCCCCTTTCACTGGGCCAGTCACCACCCTCTTTCGCAAGTCATCCGTGCTCCTGCAGCCTGAGTGCCGCCCTCGTGGGGAGTTGTCGACACGCAGCCTTCGACCTCCAGCTTAGCAATTACAGGCGAGGAGTGGAGTAGAGACGTTGCAATAACGCTGGTAGAGATCAAGCCCGCGGGGGACGCGCGAAAAGTGTGTCGACCGGCCGTTAATGAACCCACTGACGCAACCGCCAGAGGCCTGCCCGCCAGACGGTGCGCGCGCGCAGACAGAGGTGCATTGTCTACCGGTGTCCACTCAGTGCAGCTTGCACTCGCAGTTCCACTTGCACTTTTATGATCAAACCTAATTACTTCTCGGCCTCAAAGGATTGCGGCTTACGGCGAGCCTAATGTCAAGTCAAGTCTCCTACCAAGTCAGTCATTGGTCTACGTCTGTCAGACCACCACGGTAACAAAATTGAAAAAATAATTGTCAGGCTCAAAGAAATTGCTTTGGGGATGCTTTTAGGGTTACCTCATTTAATCTTAACTTTCCAATAACGTGAACCAAAACGCTCAAAAGGAAAAGCTCGGGCATTGGACTCACCTGAGGGGAAACTCCCAGCATCTTAAGACTCGGAGGGATGTTGAGAGCTTGAGGGATGAGGACATGGCCAAAGTCCACAGTGAACGCCTCGCACCAGACGCCAAAGTGACCGATATCGAAGACGGTCATGTCTCCAGGGAGAGTGAGGACGATAGTCTTTCTGTCGTAGCGCCGGAGAGGGTTCGTCTTGCCGTTCTCATCGGGAATGCGGATACCCTGAGGCGTTGGGCGGGAGCCTTGCCCGACCCAGAACTTCGCGTCTGTTGACGAAAAATAAAAATATCAAAATGATGGTTACAGGTATGTGAGTTGCCCTATAAGAACGCAAATGAGTCATATGTCATATAGGCTTCTTCTGGTTGCGAAACTCCGTATGATGGTTTTATCTCTATAGAGAATAGAGCTATCCAAGTACCTGGGGCTTCGCCGTCATATGAGAAGTTCGGGATCAGAAGTGTCTGCGCGTCGACGATGACCACCGGGTCGGAGGAAACACCGTGGATGCCTTTGAGGGAGCCCAGCTTGTGTGGGCGAGGGAACTCGAAGCCCTTCGGGATACGGACGTCACCAAAGTTGACGGAGAATTCGTCGCACCAAACGGAGAACCATTTGATGGTTTGCAGGGACTTGCCTTCCGGCAGGCTCAGCGTGATATCCTGGTTACGGTACCGTGGAAGAACGTTCGTTCTGGAACCAATTTTAGAATTGTATTCTCACGAGATTCTCATGTAGGTGCAATAAGTTTGGTCTACCCTTCACTAGGCTTCTCTGTTGGAACCTAAGTTTATGGTCCTTCAAATACATGGAGACATATAAACCAGCCGAGAAGGAGCTTCCTATTACTCCACGCTCATCTTGGATGATAGTAAATTCAGACTTATCGAAGGGTGGCTAGGCTACAGATATGTGAATTGTCGTTGTTAAACTCTTTTAGATCATTGTGACGCTACTTTTCAAGTCTACTTCTGGTTCTGAACAAAAAAATAATTTTGGTGTAGCCAAGAGGTCTGGAGCAGGTAATAGACAGTTTGCGAATGGTGATTTTTAATAGCAAAATTATTTGGCCCCCTGCAGCCTAGGGTCCCTGCACCCCATTCTCGTTTATACTTACCTGGCTCCCTGCAGCCTTAAGTATTTACCTGGCTCCCTGCAGCCTTTGGTTATGGCTCCAACATTTGGGAACCCTGCGTTTTTTTGAAAACAATGTGTGAAGTTACTGTCATCCAAGATGCGCGTGGAGTATAGTAGGTACAGTTTGTTTGAAGAAGTGGAGATTTTTTCTACCCTTAGATCAAAGTTGTTGACGCCGCGCCGTGCTGCTTGCTGACGATTTTTTACTACTTATCCACTTATGTGTTGTGATTTTACGATTTACGATTGAGTCATTTTAGTATCAAAAATTACATATTCGATCAAAAAATTACAACACACTAAACGTCAACAACCTGCATTATGTAAAGAGATTAGAG
The DNA here is from genome assembly GCA_950004255.1 of Mesopsocus fuscifrons. Classification (NCBI taxonomy): domain Eukaryota; kingdom Metazoa; phylum Arthropoda; class Insecta; order Psocodea; family Mesopsocidae; genus Mesopsocus; species Mesopsocus fuscifrons. The sequence goes on along the minus strand of OX465376.1, from coordinate 19,275,237 downwards.
TGTTGATAAATTGGTACTTACGTTCCCCGCTCATCCCGCAATCGAATGCCGGAACCGCTAGGATTTTTAGATGTTCCCACATAGAAATAAGCGGCTGAAACATAAAAACAAGACTTCCTCAGAACTTGGTAAGAGAATGTGCGGTAGATGACAGTAATTTATGACCGATGGAGATAAACACGGTGCAGTTCCGGCTCCGGAAGTAGTTTATTTAAGGAAGCGAGGTTGGCATGGGGGCAAGTGCGCTCGCAAGTGTGGCCCGCAGTAATGTATCGCGGTGGAGAGAAAGTAGACCTAAACACCGGCACTAGAGTCGTGTCGGTATATACCGCAGAGGTCATATCGGTATCACTCCTTATCGAGGTATTTTCGTAGTCAACTGTGGTAGGAATCGCATACCTATAAGACGACTTCACAACAGAGTGCCTCAATCGAAATGAGACACGCGATGGGTGGCAATTGGAGCGTGTATAAAGGAGGTATAGTGAATGGTGATGCGTTAAAATTTCTTGTTCTTTATACCAGAATACCTGTCTACGGGTGATTTTCTTGATGCCGCAGCCAAGGACCTCTGTACAGCAAGCATTGATAGGGCCACGTACCCTTCAGAGATGGGTATAGGCGTCCAGGAGAAACTTCGTCAATTTTTGTAAAAGCTGGACCTATACCTATAGTCTCAGTTTAGGCAATAAATAAGAAAACAAAAAAAGGTCTGACGTTGAGAATCCATATTTACTTTCACCTCATGACTCATGAAGGCCGGAAAGGTGATTGGTCAAGGTCATACTTTCCTCTCAATGCCACCGTCTTCCAAAATCCAATGACACTGGCAAAACCTGGCGAACCTGGCGAACTTGCTCATTGGCCAGGCTTTCTCTGCGCTTCAAGTCACGCTATTATCTCACCTCGACCATGCCTGACCACTTATTTATACATACAAAATAAATGTGTCGGAGGAAAGGCGATGATGATGGACCGGACTAGCGCAGCGGTGTAAGCTGTGAAGCAAGGGGACTCCGGTTCTAGCCCCAACTTGGTGGGATTTTTTTCACGGGCCTTACCCAGCCCTGATCTGTCCTTCAACGGCTGGGGGAGAATTTTAGGTGTCCATGCTCGGCGATCACCAGGTTTTTTAGGAGGGGGGGCAAGAAGTAAATAAAATACTACAGCCCCCCTCTGTTGAATAACTGGCTACGCCCATGTACGAGGCAGAATCCAGGTTCGCTTGAAGCGAAAGTGCATCGTCAGAGGTCAGCGAGTGGGCTGTATGGGGAGTTTCCTGTTAGAATGAAGCCCTCAACACTCTCTCGTCATGCCTTTGCAGCAATCGGGAGTGCAAGGAATGCTTACGCCACTTGGACTTAGAACAGAACTATTCTTCCTAAACTGATTGCAAAAAAATCAGAGGTCACTATCACCTCTGGTTGCTTAGTGATGAGCACTTCTTGTGTAGTGGTAGTAGCCCAGGGAGTGTAGAAACAATTTAACATTAAAAGGTGCCGGGTGCGAAGATGGTGTCAGGAGAAAACCCCTGCGAACTGGTCCTTCTCAAGGGCCGTACTGTGAGGTTTTCAAAAAAAAATCATCAGCACTGTTTCGGTAAAGATCGCTCAGTGACTTCGGCGATGCTGCCAGAAGCGACAATCCTGCACGGATTTCGCACTTTCTCGCAGTTGTGCCAGCTAGTGGAACGGCCCTCGCTTGGCTGCTTCGTGCTGGCAGGGTTAAGGTCCCTGCCCTGCGGTCGGCGGTCTATCTCCTTCCACCATTTCAGGTGATTGATCTCAAATGGATAAAAGTCGGTCGTTATATCCGCCTACATTCCAGTGTTGGAGTTCAACGTGCTGCAAGGGGGATCTCCCCCCTCCCCCCCCCCTGAAGCGGGGTGCACGTACGAGTATAGTTCAAATGTCGTTGACAAATTCCTGTTAGCGCGTTGAAGAAAAGGTGATTCCCCCAAAGTCGTAACTACAGTGGTCAATTTGAAGGGAGGCATTCCGAGAAAAGTTCCCCTTCCAGGTAGCAGTTCCCCTTCATGCTGCAGTGGACAGTGCAGTGTAGCCAATGAAAGCCTGGCAAAATCCCGAGCTCAGGTGGTGGTGGTGGTAACCACCCGGCGGCCATTGTGGCCATTAATTCGTTCCGATATAGCACCGTACCCACGGCCTAAAGAAAATCCAGGAAGACAGTGTGCTATTGTTGTCTGAATTGGGCAAGAACAACGAACCACACACTAACTCCGTCTGAAGAATAATACGCATTATTATTGCGAACTCATGTGTGAATGACACGTGAAATCGAACTTTATAACTAGTGGGCGAGGAGAATCGAATCGGACAATAGCCCTCAGCTGTGCCCTCAGCGTGCAATCAATTGGAACTGCATGGGCGTCAGCCTGCAGACAATGCAAGCCTTATGCGTAGAGAAACTCCCAACCAAGTAGAGTTTATTATTACACAGACGGTAAGTCTACTAATAACTCGTCCGTTCAATTAGAACTTGTTGTTGTGCAGGAGATGCCAAGTGTGCAGGGTAGCTGCATGCTTTTCACTTTCTAACGCCCGAGTCCGCGATTCTGACATTCCTGGCATTCCGGATGAGAAGTAAGTGCACGCGGTTTGCCGGGTCAGGCGAGGAAATTGCTGGTGCCTTGGCTATGAAGCGAGAGGCTCTAATCCTGGTTGTTCGAAATTTTTCCTCATGAATCTTGCGTGATTCTGAGGAGATCACCCCTTTGTACTATATGTCCATCCCCGGAAGTATAGGGTGGGATGGCAGTGTTTTTGTGGGTACCAGCCATCCCTGAGTTTCCTTGCAAGTCCGCCATTCCAGCCCCTTCATTCCAGGAAGCATCGTGTGTTGCCAGCTTGAAAATCCGCTGGCGTTTCTTAGTGCGTAGTGCTTCCTCGGAAGCGCTTCATTGGAGATAGTGGACGCTCGCACCAAGACACCTGCCCGTTGTTTCTAGTGCCACGACTGTACCTGTACCTCACGGTACTGAGCGAGGGCACCTGACCGTTGTCTCTAGTGCCACGACTACGGTTGTATCAGAGTACTGATTTGCTTATAGCTATTATAAATTTGATGCCAATCATGCTATACTTTTTTTACTTTCTCGCTAGCCATATATGGCGAGAAAGTATTGTTTTCGTGCAAAATTTCGAAATTGAGATTTTGGGTTTCCCATGATCCTGGGGGTCCCCTGAGTCCAAAAAAGTGGTTTCTGGAAAAAGTCTGTCCGTCCGTCAGTCCGTCAGTCAGTCCGTCCGTCAGTCCGTGCAGTGCTCTAGCGCCTATACCGTTCATCCGATTTTGATGAAATTTGGTATGGACCTGTCTAAAATTACTGCCGAGGGGCATTTTCAAGGATTTTTTGATTGGTCAAAAATTGCGGCCGCTATTGTCAAAAAACCGCCAAAATAATTCAAAAATCGTGTTTTTGGTTACTTAGACAAGCGCCGACGGTACACTTTTCAATCTATAACACTGAAAATTGGTATGTGTGTTGACAAATAGATGCTTCGAGGTCATTTTCAACTAAAATTGAATTGGTTGAAAATTACGGCCGTTCTGGACCAAAGTTCGATCGTTTCGGCGCCATTCACATTTATTGACCGATTGTCATGAAATTTGGTAAATTTGTGTAGAACCATATAACTTAAACATCTGTCGAACAGAATTTTGTTATCTTCAAAATTACGGCCGTTTTTGTCAAAAAAGTGTCGAAAATGAGTTGAGAATGAGAAACCACGTTTTTGAATGGTTAGAACGCATTTGGGACTACAGTAATAGAATGACAGCCATGAAACTTGGTAGGAGTGATCTCAGATAGATGCTCTTGGGTCATTTTCAACCGATTTTGGATTGCTTAAAAATTACGCCCGCAAAAAAATCTCCAAAAAATAAAAAAAAATAAAAAATCACATGGGGCGAGAAAGTTAAGTGCGACTGTTGTCGGACCCTTTATTTCGTTGGTCTTCGCGTCAAGGTCGTTAAGATATCCTCGAACGAAAACCCGTTGGGAGTGATCTCCCTGAAATGGTATCGGTTATTTTCTGCAGGTTGACCACCCTTCGGCGTGTCGTAGCTAAGAGGGATTTGTTTGTTCTGATAGGCTTCCTTGATTTCGGCTAAAGTACACCTGCGCTTTCAAACTCCACCTCCAAAAACATTGGTTGGTTTTGAAACTCACTAGGGCCTTCGCCGTCGTAGTTGAAGTTTCTGATATGGATTGTCCTCGCGTCGACAGCGTACACTTCCCCACTGACGCCATGGTTAAGTTGCGACAATTTTCCCAGAGGCTTCCCCCGGTAGTCATCCTTTGCCGCTGCACTCCCTGAAATCATCAATCAAATTATTCATTCATTCATTTCCCATAGGTCATCTCACTTGCAGCCTCGACAGCCAAGAAAGATTGAGAGCCGGGTCACACCGGTTCGATCCCGATCCTATCAAAAATTTTCTGATCGGCATTCACCTCTGATATGTTCAGCATGTTAAGGGTCCGCTATACCTGACGGTGCATTTTTTGACGCCCATAAGATTAACATTGCGAGCGGCGATTCATTTTCAAGGTTTACCCTTGGTTGGAAAGACACAAAATTTTGCCTGTACCTAGCCCTAACAATGTTCTAGGGAGTGTTCGAATCAGATTTCCCATTTCTTTACTGGCTTTCGAGATACAGCACTTTTCTTGAGGTGTGCGATGCTAGCATTTGCAAAACAGCTGCAATAAAAGAAACCAGTGAGAAATTGGGAAATCTGCTTCGAACACTCCCTAGAACATTGTTAGGGCTAGGTACAGGCAAAATTTTGTGTCTTTCCAACCAAGGGTAAACCTTGAAAATGAATCGCCGCTCGCAATGTTAATCTTATGGGCGGCAAAAAATGCATCGTCAGGTATAGCGTGTCCCCACACCCCTGTACTAACTAGGTATAGATAGACCTGTAGGTAGCGTAGCGAGAGCTATACTGGATTAGATGTTATCTAAGTGGTTCGAACGCGAATATTTTTGTTAATTGAAGCTCTTAGTGTCGCTACGCAGCTTCTTAATGATTATTCTTCTGGTTTCTACTGATAATTGTGCGTTTGCAAATTGGTGGCTGATTGTATAGGTATACTAATTGGAGGCTGATAAAATCATGGTCACGTGGTGATATACCTACCTATCTTGTGTTGTATCTTTACACTCTTTATAACGACTGTCAAGGGACCTAGTAAATATGCTCGCTATAAAGAGAACTCGAGGGTTTGTCAAGGAACATTTCCCTCGTTATATAGAGAGGTTTTCTTTACAAAGAGTATCGCGTCGTTACGTAAAACTTCAAATTGGAAGTGGTGAGAGTATAGGAATATTCCCGAACTCGTTAAGTGACTAATTTCACATTTCAAAACTGTAGGTCCCCATCGTGAACGGTAGTTCTACCATAGCTTAATCTATTCTTGTCCCCCTATACCTATAGGTATACCTTACATTTAACCTGCTGTTAAATTAATTATAGATAATAAATAACTGGTTGATAAAAAGTGGTCACAAGTCAGGGCGAACCCATGCAGAGAGGTGTACGTAGAGTTTTTTGTTTGTTTATCCGAAGTCGGGTTATCAAGTTTCAGTTTCACTTGTCAATTTTAAATCAGGATCAGGTTCACCAAGGACAACTTGCTGGCATGCAACGTTCGAGATTAAAGGAAAATCATGTATAAACGTACCTGTACCTACTAGGTATATTCCCGGATCCCCAGACCTTTCTGACTGTCGAACAGTGATCTTTTTGACGTTTTTTAGTGTCCACCTCCTGAGGAAACTTTTGGATATTTAAGGCACAGACAGTAGGTACCTACCTACACTTATCTCGGCCTCCCCTTGGTCTATAGTGGAAAAACACTGGACTTACGCGACTGAGGCCCTGAGTTCGAATCCCATTACCAGTAATTTTCAATTGGTATGGCATGGATGTCACACCAAATATTCATTAAATTTGGCCTAGGCCAACCAACAGCCTCTTTAGTCATCGTCTGTATCGAGGGGGTAACCACTCCAAAAAAATTCCAAGATTTCCTGAGATTTCATAATGATTTCCAATGATTCCCAACGAGATTGGTCAACCCCTCGGTCTGTACCTTCGGGCCAAGGGTAATAGGTATGGGCTTAGAGTCCTTATGAGGGAATATACATTTTTGGAGTACCAAGTTTGATATTGAAATATTCTGAAATATAATACCTCTATATTTTTAACGTCAGAAATTAACAGGCTGTGTTTGTGATCTTTCGATCGAGTGATTTTTGTCAATATTTTTTTTTTTTTTTTTTTTTCAGATTACTCGATCGTAAAATCACAACATAGCCAGTTACTTTCGGACGTTAAAAAGACACATTATATTTCAGAACATTGAAATATTCAACTGCCGGAAAAAAGATAAACAAACACGATTGTGTGTTCCAAGGGTGATCTCGAAACATCTAGGTACGAGGGCTGCTTGATTGTGCGTTCTACTTGTGGCAATTTTGATGTTGACATCGGCTCCACCCTCTCCTGAACAGGTCACAAGACTGTTAGAAAGGGTCTGGAGGCACAATAAGCAGGTGCGCCTATAATTACTTGGCTCCAGATAATTAGGTATAGGTATTTTGTTGTTGCTGCAACACAGTGCACAACTTAATTTGGCCCCCAATTAAGGTACATGGACCTGGAACCTGCACTGCTCCCGAATGCGCACGACAAGGTTGTTACTTTCTGCCCTACGTGGGAACGAGTATACCTTTTCTCGGCTGTACCTGTGGGTTAATTTATCGTGTCGTATTGTGTTACTTTACGTTTTTTTCCGTACAGACTATGAGGAAACTATTGGATATTTAAATGTTCTGAAATATAATACGTCTTTTTAACGGCCGAAATTAACAGGCTGTGTTGTGATTTTACGATCTGATTTTTGTCAACAAAAAACGAGTACCTACCTTTTTTTCTGCACATTTTATGAGAAAACTATTGGATATTTAAATGTTCTGAAATATAAAAAATTTTTCAACAAAAAATTTGTCTGCATGATATTTAAGGGTCCGCTATACCTGACGGTTTTCGAGATACAGCACTTTTCTTGAGGTATGCGATGCTAGCATTTGCAAAACAGTTGCAATAAAAGAAACCAGTGAGAAATTGGGAAATCTGCTTCCAATACTCCCTAGAACATTGTTAGGGCTAGGTACAGGCAAAATTTTGTGTCTTTCCAACCAAGGGTAAACCTTGAAAATGAATCGCCGCTCGCAATGTTAATCTTATGGGTGCAAAAAATGCATCGTCAGGTATAACGTCCTCTTAAGAAACATTGTGGGCCGAAGCCAAATGAATATTTGGTGTGACATCCATGCTTACTCCCCGCGCATCTTGTTATAAACTCTTTTAGGTCATTGTGACACTACTTCTCAAGTCTACTTCTGGTTCTGAACAAATTTAATTTTGGGAACCCTGTGTTCTTTTGAAAACAATGTGTGAAGTCACTAGCAGAAAAAAAATTTCTGTGACTAGGATTCGAACTCGGGTCCTTGGGCGTGAACTCACCTACGAGCAGGAGCGCAAGGCATGTGGGGGCCCACTGCAGTAACCTCCGCACCATCTTCTCTCTGTTGCTGCCGCTGCTGTTACCCGTACATCCAACTCTGCTTATCACACCAAAAAAACTTAGTTATCACTTAAGAAGTCACCGCCCACGTGTTCAAGTGCCGCACTTTTTGCTAACAAGTTATGTAAGAGCGACTTTTTAGTTTTGCTCTTTGGATGAAAAGTCTCGATGCTCTATGCCGAGGGGGTAACCACTCCAGAGATTTCCCGAGATTCCATGAAGATTTTCAAAGATTAGCTGAGTTTCCTACGAGACTTTTAGAGAGGTTAAACCCGAGGGGCAGAAATTTCCAAAATTTCCTGAGATTCCATAAAGATTTCCACAGATTTCGTGAGGTTTCCAAAGAGATTCCCGACAAGATTCCTGGAGTGGTTAACCCCTCACTCTTTACGTAAGTTAGACCTCACAGAAGTGATGGAATGCTTGGGGAGGTTTAGGATGCGTCCCACCATACTCGGTTAACGTTAAACCCCAGTTAAATTCCGATTATTCCACGTTAAAACCCGAATTTAACTGGAATTTAACAGGTAACCGAGTGTTTATTAGGGTATAAGTTCATAGGAAGAATAATCTCTTTATATAGCGGCCGTCCAGGAACCAGCTAAACATGCTCGCTATAGAGAGGGTTTCGCATTCGTTACAGAGAGTGACATATATAGCTGAGCGTTCAACTAAGACACTTCCGTGTTCTAAAATCACCTTCACAATTTATTTTGAAACTCCCGCCAAAAAAAATCCATAAAAACCATTTTTTCGGGAATAAGGTCTGTAACATTGACCGTACGGTACCTATAGGTATATTCTACAGAGGTGTGGGTGTGGTCGGAACATGATGTAGGATTGTAGGTGAAATTTCGGTCAATGGTTTTGAGTGTAGGTAGTGTGTAGGTACCTAGATATCATACCTAGTTATTGTCATGCACTGCGCGACCAGCTTGTGCAGGCTACCCTACTCACCGACATGTCACCTACTTAAATAACCAAAGGATTAAGGCTATGCTGTACCTGATGATGCAGTTCTGCCACCCATCAGATTAAGGCCGAACAAACATTCGCTATTTATTTACGTTTCTTCTGGACACTTTATGAGGAAGCTATTGGATATTTAAATGTTCTGAAATATAGTATGTCTTTTTAACGGCCGAAATTAACCGATCACGCCTTGTTAAAGACACATCATATTCCAGAATATTTAAATATCCAATAGTTTCCTCATAACGTGTACAGAAAAGTAAGTTATACAAAATTGTAAATGTAACTTTATATCTGTGGTGCAACTCTCCCTATGTAATGTTGCATTATTGGAAAAAGAGAAAGTGATGATAAAAATAAAGCGGTTGATATAACCACTTTATTACTTGTAAATCGGTTTATCCAGTTGTATAAGATTGTCCCGTCAAGCTGACAACCTAAAAACTAGTTGTCGCATCGTAACTAACCATCCTTGTTGAGCCAACATACTATTGGGAAATCAGTAATACCTAAATCTCCTTACTTCTATATACTATAGAATAAATCGAGGGGGTAACCACTCCAGAGATTCCCTGAGATTCTGCTGAGATTCCATAAAGATTTCCAAAGATTCCCAACGATATTCATAGAAAGATGAACCCCGAAGGGGTAACCACTCCAAAAAATTCCAAGATTCCCTGAGATTTCATAAAGATTTCCAATGATTCCCAACGAGATTCCCAACGAGTGGTTAACCCCTCGGAATAAAATAATCAAGTACGATGTTTGGTAGTAGAAGATCTATAGTTGATTGCCTTTAGAGCAACAGCGGTTCGTTCCCTTTCCTGTCAAAAGTTTTTCTGATCGGCATTTACCTCTGATATGTTCAGCGATGTCAAGTGGAGGCTGTGGTGGTTCGGAACCCACCTATACCTACAGACACTTGGTTCTTGGGATTTTTATCACGTTATTTTGAGCGTGATGGAAAGTAGGTGATAAGTAGGTGATGTTTGGCTTGACCTCGGACATTCGGTGATACCTGACAGGAAATGTACCGCAAAGGTGATACCTATAGTCAGACCGCATAGGTACGGCCCTTCACTAACTGGATCGGGCATGACCCCAACACTATCCAGGTACCACTAGAGTAAAAATTTGATCGGTACTTTTACCGCAATCAGAAATGGATACCATTGGATATTTGAATGTTCTGAAATATAATGTGTCTTTTTAACGTCAGGTATTAACTGCCTGTGTTGCGATTTTACTATCGAGTAGTTTCGGACTCATTTTTTGTTGACAAAAACGAATATTCAACCTAAGGGGTTAACCACTCGTTGGGAATCTCGTTGGGAATCATTGGAAATCTTTATGAAATTTCAGGGAATCTTGGAATTTTTTTAGAGAGTTTACCCCTTCGGTGTTCATCATTCTATGAATATCGTTGGGAATCTTTGGAAATCTTTATGGAATCTCAAGGAATCTCTGGAGTGGTTACCCCTCGATTCAACCCTATACTAACTACCACTACCAACCAAGGGACATAAGGAAGGACCCTCAGGATCTTTACAAAATCTCAAAACCGAACATCACTGGTATACTTTCTTGCCATATACACCTATGACTAGTGGGAAAGTAAAAACTTAGTAACCACTGCAGCCCTAGATCGATCAGGGCCAAATGAAATTCAGTAATCTCTCTATAGCGGCCGTAAAGGGACCAGGAACATCTGATCGCTATAGAGAGGTTTTCGTGATCTCTGTACCTACAATATGGTCAGAATCACGACCGTTCACTGAGTTTTCTCCCGGCCGGTGAAAGACAGGTACTAGGGCCATTAGGAAAATTCTCGACACGTTCGGGGTAGAACCTAGGGCCCCCGCTTCATCCCTAACAAAATTTTGTTTCCAAACAGTGAGAGTCAAGGTTCATAGCAATAGCTCCCATAATCCTATTAATTTCTTACTTAATTTAGATCACAGAAATATTTAAAAATTAATCAAAAGAGTGGGCACTTGTTTCGCAGGCGATCACTCACTTTTAAATGGTCCTGAAAATAAAAATCACTTTAGTCCGCGAGATGATGGAAAGGCCGGCTAATTGCTGTACCTACTTGTACGGGGCACCGAATAAAACTACCGACTCCTCTCCGATGGCAGAGACTTACACCGACCGCAACCAGCTACCCACCAACCCAAGAAGTTGCCCGAAGAACCGTCGGTACACGAGTGAAAGTCCCCTTCTTACATTCAAGATGGATGGTACCTTCCTACGGGTCATACCAGCGGTTATTCAATTTTCTTCTGAAAACCTGGAACTGTTGGAAGAACTTCAACTTCATTTAAACCTGATGAAGAAAGCGATCTTTTCTGGAGGCAGGTATGGAGCCTACTTGACTTTCATTCGGTGGAGAAGTGGTTGAAATTCAAATTGCTAATATGAAAATGTCAATGACGCAATAAGATATCTTGAGGAGGATTCCTCGGGTGACGGTTTGATTAGGTTCGGCCTAGAGCTCCATCGAGAACCTGAGCTGGCCTTCACTAGAGTGAAGAGAGCAGTCTCACTGCAGAATTATCTGTCAGGGCTGCTTTCTTGAAGAGTGGTCAGTGACTCAGTTATGACTACTTCTTCACGAAAACTCATGAAGTGACCCAGTGTTGAGGAGTCACAAAATCAAGAGATAGTGATGGGTTTTGGGCGGACTCGGCCGGAATTTTCGTCCAAACGGGTCCGACTGTCATCTTTTGAAAAGCAATCGTTCCTAATTATCGATTTTATACTATCGATTACTTATTCTCCATTTCGAATTTGTTTATTCAGTTCGACTCCAGTGCCAATATCGACCGAAGACATAGACATAACACCATGCACATGAGTTTGGCCGAAGCCGAAGAAGAAATATTGGCCGAAGTCAGAGTTTAGGAGTGGGCCGAAACCTCACAGGCATGCCGTAACATGTCTTTATACGGCCGAAATCGTCCGGCTGTGTTGTGATTTTACGATCAGTTAATTTTTCATTGACACAAAAATCACTCCATAGTCATATTATATTTCAGAACATTTAAATATCCAATAGTATCCTCATGCAGAAAAAAAGACCGTTGTGTAGGATGCCTTATCTCTCATTAAAAATTGTGACACTCTCTTTCACTTGCGTGCTGTACAAAATAGGTACCTACAGGTGCCCACGCACGAGCTGCTGTTTTGCGTGGCAGATAGTACAACCACCTGAAAGAAAGCGAAACTACAGTCATTACTAGAGGAAGCATTTTTAAATATTGATGTCCGCAGTGAAGCATAGGCAAGAAAGCGTCACAGTCTGCTGAAACTCTCTCATGACATGCGATTTAGGCAGTTTACATGCCTAAACCTAATCATTACCCACCAACTCCCCTGCGTTAGGTTCGCTTTAGTTCGTAATTGGTTTCTTGTAATGCTTCGAAGGAAATGGTTAGAAGTGTAGACGTACAAAATGGTAATGTTGCGCTAGAGATAGATTTAGATCCAATTATACTACTTCCGAGTTTCTTAAAAGTACCTAAGTAATGCCAAGAGCCCATAGCTTGTAGGAATTGTAGAGCACGGACCTGGGTACCTGGCTTTTGGCGGTTTGGAGAAAATTCGACTGCCGGTCATTATTCCCAAAGGGAGCTGTAGTATACCCAAGGCCGTACCCAGAGGGGGGGGGGGAGGGGTTAGGGGGGTTTGAACCCCCCCCCCCCCCCCGGAACTACACGATTTACACTAGAGAGAATTAAGTTTTGAAGGAGAAAATATAGTATCGTGCTACCTAAGTACCTAAACCCCCCCCCCCCGAAATATTTTCCTTGGTACGGCCTTGACTATACCAAGCAGTTTTTCTTCGTATTTGTTAGGGAAACAGTAAGGTTACTATAGAGTCCAGCTGGGAGTCTCAAGTTGTCCGTGAAAATGGAAATAGTTGTTGTCAGTCTCTGTATAACGACATTCTCTACAACGGAATCCTCTCTATAACGAGCAACTCTCTCTCTCTATAGCGAGCATATTTACATGGGCCCGTTGTAGAGGGAGACTACTTGGAAACTATTTCCCAGAAGAGGTGAATGACCTGATCAAAAATTGATGTACACCCACTTTTGAGTTACATAATCATGAATCTGCAGGGGTACAAAAATATTCGTTTCCTCTTTGTTGACATTCATTTTTTCAGAGACTAGTTCAAGAAATGTCGTGATTTTTGTCAGTAACCCGTTTAAAAGAAAATGTTTGTTTGGCACCATTTCTTGAGGAATCTGTTAGAAATTTCTACGTTCTGAAATATAGTACTTATGTCTTTTTAACGTCAGGCTGTGTTTGTGATTTTATATTGAAAAATTACTCGATCGTGAAATAATGACTAATTAGTGAGCGGAACTCTGACGTTAAAACGGCATATTATAGTCCGGAACATTCCTCAAAAAATTGGAAGAAAAATCATTCTGCTGTCACGATTGTGTGGATCGTTCTTCAATAAAAATACGGAATTATAACTCCTCTTCGCTACTCACTTCATAGACTCATCTATAAATGTAAGGTTCAGGCACGGCATATAACTGTCGTGACCGGTCTATATCGTGCCTGGATCTAGTTTCGGGAGATGGAAGTCTCAGTAGTCAGAAGTCAGTAGAAATACAAGTTATTTCCCTTATGGTTACAGCAGCAGCATCGTGAGAGGACTGCACGCTCCAGGTTACATAAACCACGTTTATTTAGTACATTCTCCCTCAGCTCATAGACACTGGTCACCCACCTTCTTTTCCTGGGTCTTCAGACCCGGATGGTCCCACCAAAGAGGGATAAGCCCAGAAACTGGACCATTTCAAAGAATTGTCCATCGGCTGGCAGCAGTACCAGCTCAACCGACGAGAAAAACTTCAATATGATCGGGATCGAACCGGTCTTGGCACGAAAAGTTCTTGTCTTGCTTTTGTTCTTGCATTTCTTACATTCAAGAACAAGAACAAGAGTTGATTTTGGCTGCAAGAACAAGAACTCTAGCAAGAGTTCTCGCAAGAGTCTTGCATAAACCCAGGCAGTTTTTTTCCAAAGCTTCATTCATGGACTGCAGTCCATATTTTGTACGACAAACTCTGCAGACTATGCGGCGATAGATTGCACTTGCAATGACCGTTCGGTAGGAAAAATACCACAGCAGAAAATTCCATGTGTATGTAAGAAATTGCAAGAGTCTCGCAGCAAGAACAAGAACAAGAAATGATTTCTACTGCAAGAACAAGAACAAGATGGGATCTTTACTGAAAGAACAAGAGCAAGAGTCGCTTTGCAAGAACAAGAACAAGAAATGCTGTTTCTTGTTCTTGTACCGTGCATCACAAGTCTTGGCTATCTAGAACTAACCTATTCATGAAATCCATGAATCGCTATCAACCTCGGATACGCTGGTATAGACGAGACGTGACGTATAATCAGTCTGAATGATAGCTTTTAGTGAAAGGAAAATTACCACTACAAAGAACAAGTACAACATAACAACAAAGCAACATTGTGCCGAAGTATACATCAACAATGTGCTAAAGTATACATATTCGCAAGGCTGACCTCTTGCCCTCCCGCTATTTCAATGTAAAATAGGGAGAACTGATGTATATGGAAGGTGTATATGTCATGAACCTCGGGTTAAATACGAGACACTTCAAGCCCTGAATTAAACGATAGCTTCGGTTAAACCTCTTCTTCTTAAGGCTGGATCATATTCATAACCGAGGGGTTAACCACACGTTGGGAATCTCGTTGGGAATCATTGGAAATCTATGTATGAAATCTCAGGGAATCTTGGAATTTTTTGGAGTGGTTACCCCTTCGGGGTTCATCTTTCTATGAATATCGTTTGGAATCTTTGGAAATCTTTGTGGAATCTCAGTGGAATCTCTGGAGTGGTTACCCCCTTGTTCATAACGGAGGTTTAGCGAAAAAGTTGCCACAAACCAAATTTTAGTTTTTTCTCGGTATTGACAGGGACAACCGCACCCAAGATCGAATACTGCATTATCGAAATTTTTCATGCGGTGGACCATGCCCGGGCCATGGCCTACCCATCCGTGACCTCCAATAGGCAAACTCAACTGATGGGTCGTGATTCTGCCTTATTAAAGGTGGCAATGGTCTTTTCTTTTATGCTGGCTATACATACGATGTGTCCTGAAGAGCTAGCATCCCCGGACGTACCGCCAGGGATGGCAATTTTTTTATACGTACCGTTGCCATTGCAAGCCATCGTTCTCTAGGCCACCTTTAGTTCACCTGCTGTACTTACACGTATACCTGATTAAAAAAATTGCAAATTTGAGCAACTGTCCGGAAATGACGGACATTTTGCGCTCATACCTGGCCTTGAGCCTTGACTCGTGAGAGAGAATGGGCAGAAATAGGTTTGCTCAACACAGCATGTGATGAAAGTGGACCTGTACGTATGTGTGAGCCCCCGGGGCATCACCACGACCTGATGAACCGTATACACTGTAAGAATATACCTCCAGGTACTGCAGGGCTCTACCCCATAAGGCGCCGGGGATCATCAAAGTGTACCTAGCCTTATTAGCGGTGCCTTAACGTAGGTATATCAAGTGGCACATCAGCTCAAGGTCTTCTAAAAAAGTGGAGGAGTTCACAGATTTCTTTGGGATTACGAGTTAATAATAATTTGAGAAAGTAAAATTTGGCTGGTGGCGATAATAAAATCAACGAAGACTATTTTCTGGAAAATTTAGCATACTTACTGGATATTGAAATGTTCTGAAATATAATAGGTCTTTTTACGGTCTAAAACTACCTGGCTATGTTGTGATTTACCGATCGAGAAATCATGGACAAATTTTTTATTGACAAAAATCATTCGATTGTAAAATTACAACATAGCCACGTAATTCGTGGCTCTTCAAAAAATGGTATAAAAAAACGTAAACAAATGTACTTATATACAAATATTCCGTTCTAAGTTATACAGTTCCCTTACCCCTTAGTACGAAATATAAACAAGATTGGCGTGATTCTAACGAATTGACCCTTTTGTGGATAATAATGACCATATACCCTACAGTGAAGGTCAGATCAAAGAGATTTCTATGAAAATTTCAACATATTTGACTCACAGTCTGATTCATCAGTTCATCACGGTTGTGGTTTTTGCATTTCTTCACAACGGCCGAGCCTGTAGGTTTTATTCGTATACCTACTATCACTCTAGTCACGTACTGTTGTTATTGGAGCCGAATGAACCACAAAAGATCGTCCTTGAACCCCGTACCTGTATGTACCTACACATTATGATAGTCACACCTACTCGAGAGAATTATGTCGAAAGTCGAGGTTTCGTATTAAGAGGGGCACCCCGAAGGTCCAAAATCGGAGCCAAATCTCAAATATCCCGCCTATTAGGGGGAAAATTTATTGGTATGAGTTATAGGCTACGAAGGACCACTTTATTAATTCTCTGACAGAACAATGTATCCATACATACTGCCAGTGTAAGCCATCGGCATTATGTAGGCAGCTCAGCTGGCTGACGCTGCTACTATATCGCCCAGCATGGTCCTATATGGCCCACTGTGATCGTGTATGGGGTAGGGTGGTAGAGTCCATTGTTTGGGCAGCAGCACTGGTGAAGGCTGCTTTCGTGGGTCAGAGTGGTAGGTACGTACAGGAGGGGAACCTACAGTTTTAGATGAGTTCCGAACCGATATATTTCGAGACAGTTTGTCGGTCCTAACGAGACGTACCTATCTAGGTTCAGTATTGAAGGGTCGCGGGGTCACAGGAGTAGGCTCGGTGCCTTTCTTCATGTATGAGTGTTACTCAATATGGGCAGTCAGGCGGGTTGATGGCCTACTGCGAGTTCAAGGCTCATTGCCAACCGAAATGAAAAGAATCACGCCCCTCCGAAGAGATTCTTATAGAGAATTTAAGAGGGTATAAAACCCTTACGTCACGTAACGGCGCTGTCGGCGAGACGTTAAAAGGCACCAACTATCGGGAGGATAACGCTATAATGAACTTTTAGGGGACGCTATTGTAGACTTTAGGGATTGGAAACTGAGAAAAGACGGTATTTTTCCAGTTGAGGCTGCTGGAAGGTTCGTATAACTGAGTACTCTGTTTAGACTTTAGAGCATTCATTTCTCAACTTATTGCCAGTAACGAGAGTTCTCTAACATCACTGGTTAGTACCTATACAATGATTTTTTCGAGAAAAGGTACACAAAAAGATTAAGGGTTTTTGGTAAGCCACTGGCATTAGGATTTATAAAAAAAATAAAGGGCTTTCAGTAAAGCTATACGGATTTTATCAAGGAGATGTAAATCACCTTGCACCGGCCTATATCACTTATTTTCGAGGGGGTAACCACGCCAGAGATTCCTTGAGATTCCATAAAGATTTCCAAAAATTCCCAACGATATTCATATTAGAAAGATGAACCCCGAGGGGGTAACCACTCCAAAAAATTCCAAGATTCCCTGAGATTTCATAAAGATTTCCAATGATTCCCAACGAGACTCCCAACGAGTGGTTAACCCCTCGCTTAATTTACTAGTTTTTAAATTTTCAGTGATAAAAACGAAGTGTTGCAAAAGTAAATAATTCGATGATTGCTACACTCCTCACATGAGTCCAATATGGTCTCATGCCAGACCTCTTACAAAAGAATATACCAAATATTTGTTAGTGGCCAATTAACTTTGCCTGGGAGTCAAGATATGCATGTAGCAAAAAGATAATGCGCGCGCGGGCGTTGAGTGTTTGCCAGGAAAGGCACCGCCACCGTAGTCATCACCATACCGCTATTAATAACAGAGCCAACAGTTTGCGCCACTGGCGAAATCACTTAAGATAGCCAAGTGGTCTTGAGAGCCTGGTCACACAGGTTCGAGCCCAACCATGTCAAAGTTTTTCTGTAGGTCCTCATTGCGTACTAAGACAGAACCAGCAGCTAGACTGGCAGAACTGTCAGATAGTGATGCACGAAAATGTCTTGTCTTGCTTTTGTTCTTGCAGTTCTTGCATGCAAAAACAAGAACAAGAGTTGATTTTGACTGCAAGAACAAGAACAAGAAGTGACTTACGCAAGAGTTCTCGCAAGAGTCTTGCCGAAACCAAGGCAGTTTTTTTTCCAAAGCCTCATTCATGGATTGCAGTCTATATTTTGTACGAGAAACTCTGCAGACTATGCGACGATAGACTGCACTTGAAATGGCCATTCGGTAGGCTAACAACCACATTATAACCGCAGAAAATTCGATGTGTATATGCAAGAAATTGCAAGAGACTTGCAGCAAGAACAAGAAAAAGAGCATGAAATGATTTCTACTGCAAGAATACGGGCAAGAGTCGCGCTGCGAGAACAAGAACAAGAAGTGCCGTTTCTTGTTCTTGTTCTTGCATCACTATAACTGTCAGATACCAGCTCTCCAGCCGTTGTGTCAGCACAGGATGGGGACCTACAGTTTTATGTGGGTTCCGAACCACCACAACCTCGCTATGTTTACCTTTCCACACACAAACATATAGGCAACGTTTCACGTACGTGGGTAGATACTGATATTCGATTGTAGCTCGCGCCTCCGTGCTCTTGCCCAACTCCTTCTCAATATCTCAATACCCATTCATTACCTCATATGAACCAACATATCACTCTCTGTCATAGTTAACCATGTCACATGTCTCGCCAGGTCAACGAACTAAAACCTACTCCACACCCATTGAAATCCACTATGCCAAAACAGAGTGATCGAGACCAGCGGTTCCCAAACTTTTTCATCCGCGGAGACCTTTCTGAGGATAATTTTGTTCGCGGAGCCCCAAGACATAAGTGCAATAGTATTCCTCTGAATAAGTTCAGCATGACCGCTCGAGGTTGCGGTAGTATCAGAACCCATCTAAAACTGTAGGTCCCATCGTGGTCCCACACGATGGATGGGGAGCTGGTATTTGGTAGTTCTGCTGGATAATTCTTGTACATTTTTACATGCAAAAGAAATTTTGCATGGCATGCTGCATGCCACTATAGTTCCAATATCGGACACGCAGAATACCTAATTCCATACGAATACCCACAAAGGGTACTATACATATTGCGTATATGGCATACATAATGCATGCATGCAACTATAGCATTCATGCAAGCAGGGACGGTGATCTTTAATATCAGAGAGTCGGTGCAAGACGCAACATTTCGCATATTTGCCGAGTACTTATACTCAGGAAAAGTAAACTCGATAGCCGAGAGAAGACCACTAAGAGGTGGGTCACACTGGTTTGATTCCGACCGTAACAAAAAATATTTTTTGTACATCTCAATATCTTCTGGAAATGGTCTAGTTGTTGGGCTCGTCATTTTTGTCACATTGGCAATGTTTACGTTTACCGATGAGTTGGTTTGTTAGATGTTTTTGGCCGAAGCCGAAGACGAAGTGGCCGAAGCCAGTTTAGGAGTGGGCCGAAGCCAATACATCCATGTCGGAAGCGGAAAATTTTTCCACTTCGCCGGGATTCGAACCCGGACCTCTTAGGACACAAAGCGGACTCCTTGACCACTCGGCCACTGAGAGGCACCAATGTTAATGTTTACGTATCAGTGTCATATAGTTCACACGTGCACCAATCCACTCAGCGAGATGTCACGATGAGAGAGTGGTCTCACTTATGACATGACGCAAGTGACGCATCTAGGCAATCTCCGCATGAGAGTCACCTCTGACCGCAAAACCTGTCACTCGAAGATGCGACAAAAGCAATTACAAATGGCGTCACTTTTAATTTTCAGACAGTACAGGTCTAGTTATTAAAGGACGAGTTGGAATCTAGGAATGCCATGATTGGCTCAAATTGCAGGTACGTGTTCTAAATTTGAACCAATCATCGTACGGTATTTTTAAACTAGAACTAGAACTCCAAGATGACATGGGTGATGTTAATATTTTTTAACCTGAACCAATGCTTTTTCTCACGATATCATAGGTTTCTATGGTACCTAGGCTGGTGAAATAGAATAATTTGTTGATTTTCGGTAATTCAAACACTCTGAAGTAACCGAAAATCGTTTCAATGAATATTTGCTTATTCACTTTACGTTCCTAAAAGATTTGGCTAAGAAACTGAAAAAAATCAGTAAGCAGTAAGCTGCACAGGTCCACAAGCTACCTATCACACTGTAAGCTAACTGTAGGGACCATCAAAATGAGATATCAATTTATCAAAATCTGACAAGGACACAGCTACTCTACCTCTACTGTCTCAACTATGAAACCGGTAATAAAAATTTTCAACTCGCTATATCTACGAAGGGAGAAGACCTTTGGAACAAATTTAGGGTTTAGAAGTCCTTTATCGCGGCTGATATACAGATTTTCCTCTTAACTTTAAGGGTCCGCTATACCTGACGGTGCATTTTTTGCCGCCCATAAGATTAACATTGCGAGCGGCGATTCATTTTCAAGGTTTACCCTTGGTTGGAAAGACACAAAATTTTGCCTGTACCTAGCCCTAACAATGTTCTAGGGAGTGTTCGAAGCAGATTTCCCATTTTTTTACTGGTTTTCGAGATACAGCACTTTTCTTGAGGTATGCGATGCTAGCATTTGCAAAACAGTTGCAATAAAAGAAACCAATGAGAAATTGGGAAATCTGCTTCGAACACTCCCTAGAACATTGTTAGGGCTAGGTACCTACAGGCAAAATTTTGTGTCTTTCCAACCAAGGGTAAACCTTGAAAATGAATCGCCGCTCGCAATGTTAATCTTATGGGCGGCAAAAAATGCATCGTCAGGTATAGTGTCCTCTTAAATACAGGTGATGCCTGTGGCATCTCTTCAGGCCTGGAGTGGACAGCGGTGTCCAGTAGATAGCCTGGACGGTACTCGACTCTCTTAGCAAGGTCGCCGTCGAGATTAACCTGCAATTTTCTCTCCATAGGCAATCACGAGTATGAACACAATAGAGCTTTTATAGCATTGGTACCTGAATCATTACGAAAGCAATGCGCTTAACCTTGAATTGTATGGAGAGGGATGCTACGGGTGAAGTATTGTTTCAGCGATTATGTAATCCTCGGTCTCGATTATTACAATGACTTTTGCCATTGTAATAATCCTCGGTCTCGATTATTACAATGACTTTTGACATTGACACTATTTTTGGAGATAGACGCAGCGGAAACCTGTGACACCTTAAGATAGAATATTCACTTGCTACTTGTTTACGATTTTTCTGACCACTTTTTGAGGACACCGTTGGATACTTAAATGTTCTGAAGTATAATATATTTTTTAGCGACTATAACTGGCTATGTGGTGATTTTACGTTCGATTAATTTTGGACAAAAATCACAACAAAGCCAGTTAATTTCTGCCGTTAAAAACACACCCCACTCCACTTTTTTTACTTTCTCGCTAGCCATATATGGCGAGAAAGTATTGTTTTCGTGCAAAATTTCGAAATTGAGATTTTGGGTTTCCCATGATCCTGGGGGTCCCCTGAGTCCAAAAAAGTAGTTTCTGGAAAAAGTCTGTCCGTCCGTCCGTCAGTCCGTCAGTCCGTCAGTCCGTCAGTCCGTCAGTCCGTGCAGTGCTCTAGCGCCTATACCGTTCATCCGATTTTGATGAAATTTGGTATGGACCTGTCTAAAATCACTGCCGAGGGGCATTTTCAAGGATTTTTTGATTGGTCAAAAATTGCGGCCGCTATTGTCAAAAAACCGCCAAAATAATTCAAAAATCGTGTTTTTGGTTACTTAGACAAGCGCCGACGGTACACTTTTCAATCTATAACACTGAAAATTGGTATGTGTGTTGACAAATAGATGCTTCGAGGTCATTTTCAACTAAAATTGAATTGGTTGAAAATTACGGCCGTTCTGGACCAAAGTTCGATCGTTTCGGCGCCATTCACATTTATTGACCGATTGTCATGAAATTTGGTAAATTTGTGTAGAACCATATAACTTAAACATCTGTGGAACAGAATTTTGTTATCTTCAAAATTACGGCCGTTTTTGTCAAAAAAGTGTCGAAAATGAGTTGAGAATGAGAAACCACGTTTTTGAATGGTTAGAACGCATTTGGGACTACAGTAATAGAATGACAGCCATGAAACTTTGTAGGAGTGATCTCAGATAGATGCTCTTGGGTCATTTTCAACCGATTTTGGATTGCTTAAAAATTACGCCCGCAAAAAAATCTCCAAAAAATAAAAAAATTACATGGGGCGAGAAAGTTAAGTGCGACTGTTGTCGGACCCTTTATTGTCTTTTATTCTGTGTTAACCATCCCCCACCCTGCGTCGAAAAGGTTAGCTAAACTGGTTGCTACTTCCTTTTTTTCATCGCAGTTCACTCCAGCTGGGATTCGAACCCAGGACCTTCAGCTTAAGAGTCTAACGCTCTGACCACTACACTACACGAGAAGCACGCAAAAGGTATGACTTCTGAACAAACAGTTCACCTCATACCTGGGGCAGTATCGCCAATGGGGCAATATCTTCAATATCACTGAAAACACCCCGTAAAAGTCAATAAAATAATTTATAATAAAACTAAATAAATTGCCAAAAAAACAGCTGTGATAGGAAAAACTGCAGTTATACACCCAAGAAATAATACTCTCAACATAACATCACTTCTAAAGCTGGCCATACACGATGCGTCTCGGAATGGCAACTCGGGTTATGGCGGGTACCCACAAACCGTACGTCTAGGGATGCCAACTCGCCAGAACGGCCGTCCGAGACGCAATGCATGTGGCCAGCATAAAGTCGGTAACATATGAGACTTTTTTCACTACCTACCTACGGCGCCACCACATTACTGGCCAATTTCGAATCACCAATATTCGGATATATATTGTGGCTATGCTTACCTTCGGGAACTACAACATTATCTACGGGCTGTCGATTGTGGGGTCGCCCTTAAATTAGTACCTTAAAAATTAGAATAGGTAAGGCTGGATTTCACCACTTCTTGTAGTATACTTTTGTGTCTCCTAACGATCAGATTTAACGATTCATGCAATTGTGTGTTTAGTGTGGTATAGCTTATGAGAAGTGCCTTGTTATATGCTTAACATACAATACCATAAATCTGTTCGTTAGGAGACACTATAGTATATTATAAGAAGTTGTGAAATCTAGCCTAAGTATTTACAATTGTCAGCTTACTGAGATCTTGCCGTATCTCCCCACAGAATACGTGTGAAAGATGCCACCAGGTGATGTCGTTTGGTTCTTATTAGGTACGTTAGGCGCATATTACACGGTAAAAGTTATGATAAAACGTTATCGATAGAGACGATACGTGCACCACTATTACCATCCATCTTAAAGTAACGCAAGTGAAAGCTGGTACCACGTGCAATATTTATAAACAAACCCATACAACAATTCAATGCAACACTCACTTGTTCCATAAACAAACGCCCTTTAAGGTGCAATGATACCACAGAGAAAAACAGCGGTTACCATGAAAGTCAAACAGTAAACATTCGATACAGTGGTGCACGTATAATCGAGATTTCATAGGTTAATCCTCATACAATTTTTGGTCAAATCTTTTACAGTGTAATAAACGGAGTAAAAAGTAAAGTTAAGCGTAAGAACCTGTACAAGAAGGCGGTGTCATTCAGCTTTTAAGCGCCTCCAAACGAGACTTCATGGCCTCGAGCTCTTCTTCGTCATCATCGCTGACTGCAGCGGCTGCTTCTGGCTGCGCTGAGGGTAACGTATCGGTTACTGCTGCTGGTGCTTTTCCCAGACTGCCTGCTGTCAGCTCCCAGAGGATCTAAACGCAACAAGGTGATATGGGTCAGCGAGAAGGTAACATAGGTCAGCTGAAAGGTAAAACGAGACAGAAAAAAGGTATGTAAGGTAACATGAAAGTGAAAATGGGCCGACTTCTCTTTCTCACACCTGAGAACCTGAGTGGAACCTTTCCTGAGAACAAAAGTAGAAAAAAGGTTGAAGAACCAACCTTATCAACCTCCTCTTGAGCCTCATCCTCCATTTCGTCGGCGTCTTCCTCAATACTGTCAAAGGTCTCCTCAAGCATTTCCTCAATTATTCCCGCCTGAAATCCAAGCATGACAGTTAGGTCCCTCCTAAAACTGTAGGTCCCCATCGGATATAGCATGTGCATATACTAAATAACGTTGCCAGCTCAGAACAGCAGATAAATATCACCTCCTTGTCAATATAAAAGAAATCTGAATAGAACTTAGCAATATTTAGAATTATAAAATTTTAAATTATCCGAATATTTTATAGGTTAGATGAATTTCTCTCTTCCTGATTTTTACTTACCTTCATCATTTCTTTGGACAACTCCCGCATAGTCTCCGACACTTCAGTCAACCTGACCAGGTTTTGCATAGCAGTCATAACTTCTGTACTCTTCTGCAACGAACCAGCCACCCGAAGAGTAGCTGAAAAGTCAATTTTATTGAGTTCACAACTTCGTCAAGTCGTTTCTCACACCAAGAAGACACTAAGTACGTCGTCTCAGAGAAAATAAATATCTATAACAGTCTTTCGAGAAACATGTCACTAGGTTTGAAGATACCATTATTTTTGTTTTCCTTTATTAAGGGTGACCACTTTACTATGTTTGTTCATGCTTCTTACCTAATTGATTCTTCATCTGTAGCTGCACGGAGTTAATCTGTGCTTTGGATGTGTGGATTTTATTAATCGCTTTCCTCGCCTTGATTATCTGTTTGGCAAGGATGACGCAGACTTCCCGGTCCCCTTTCTTTGCCGACTCCTTCAGCGATTTCTTGATCTTCTCCTCCTCACGCTGGATTCCTAAACAAAATTACAGTAGGTTGGAGCTGAGCTAGATTAAGTAAAGAGAGTTTTTTTTAAAGAGAGACTCCTTCCCTCTATCTAGTACTACAGCCTCGATGGTTGCCTAGAACCAGGTGGTTCAATCCCGATACAATCAAAAAATTTCTTACTGCCGTATAGTAACACGATGGGTGAGAAGCTGATATTTAGTAGCCCTGCTATGTGAGCATTATGATCTACGTCAGACAACCTCACAGATCCAGCTACCTTGCCCACCCACAACAGCGCTTATTATATCCAGGTAGGAGAAGGTTTCTTCAGCCTTCAATGTACCATACTCCAAAATAATACTAAACCCATACCTCTAATCTGTCTGTCCAACTGGGAGGTTTCTTTCCGTAGCTTATGACACCACTCGTTTACCTATGAACAACAAAATATCAAGGGTAGGCGGTAAAAACACTGACAACGAAAATTATAGAACAGATAATGAAATATAACACGTACAAGATCCTTGGGCGGCTTTCCACTTGATTTACCAAACAGCCCCATGCCGAAAAACTAATTTTTAGAATCCAAAAAGCCAAAAAAAATATTTTGGTTTATTTTTACGAGGAGGCCATATTGGTTTTTGCGTCAATGCTTGACCAACACAACAATAATAAAAACGTCATCGCTTATTTTTCCTGAAATATTTAATTTTAGTCAAAATAAAAATATAATAATTTTTTATTTTATATACGTTATAGCGAATATAGTGACAAACTAAATTATACTTTATTTATCACTTAATTTTAATTTTTGTCATGTTGGCTAATTTTGTAAAAGTCGTCTGCTCTTTGTTTACTGTATACACAATTTTTTGTAAAAATTATTTTTCTGTTGGTTTGAGATTGTAATTCATAATGGCTGCAGCATTATCCGTTGAAGATACAGCGGAGTGTTGTAAAAACCCTCCAGCAGAGACTAAAGTAAGTAAAACCATTTTTCAACCGAGCTCCTGTTGGTAATGCTTCGTTCTTGCCATTGCTACATTTTGAGGATACCTGCGAACTTATTCTGTATCAATACTTAGAATGGCAGGGGAGAATATCTCATCTCAAGTAATGATCATCTGAACGAGAGTAGCTTTGGGATTTGCCAGTAGTGTATTCGGATCTTTATTTTTTGTATGTCTAGTAAAAACCTACTGCAACATACCTACCTATAAGTAGATATCAAATAATCTCTCGAAAGCCGGAAATGATTTATCTCGGGTAGGTATTTACACAGTACTTACATGCTCTTGAGGTGTCTTTCTTGACAGTTTTTCCTTTAGGAACTGCGCCATCTTAGATACAATATCACTATAATTTAATTAGAGCAATCCTCTGCGCTTTGTACAAACTGATTCATTCTCGTTATATTATGTTGGTTGCCGCTATTAATATAGCTGTGACTGTACAAGAATCATTTATTTAAAAATAAATTATTCTTGCGACTGTATATGGAATGTTTTGGTTGTGTTTAACAGAAGAAAGAAATGTTAGGAGCACAACTACCTGGAGTTGCTTACATTAAATTAAGCCGTTCAGATGGCTGCAAGTTTAAAATAAAACATTTACTGGTTCGGTGATTCGAACCAGGGACCTCGATCATTAGAGTCCAGTCCCGTGGCCCCTGAATTTCACTTTCTCCGTTTTCAGGACTTCATCTTCCAGCAGACGATGTTTCGCATAAAAGACCCCCGCCGTTCCCTGGAGTTTTACACGGGTGTGGTAGGGATGCGGCTGTTACAGAAGCTAGACTTTCCCGAGATGAAGTTCTCCCTGTACTTCATGGGCTATGAAGACGAGAAGGATATTCCTGCAGACCACAAAGCTCGCACTGAGTGGACCTTCTCCAGGAAAGCTACGTTAGAACTCACCCAGTGCGTAGAATTTTTCTATAACAGCCCCGGTAGCCGAGTGATCTACGTGCTTGTCTTTATGGGAACAGTGAGAGCCAGGTCACACAGGTTCGATCCCGATCCTACCAAAGTTTTTCTGATCGGCATTCACCTCTGATATGTTCAGCCCCACCTATAGCTGCTGTTCCCCGTCGTGTACTAACACGATGGTTGGAGAGCTGGTATTGAAATGGTCTAGTTTTCCAGGCTTGTCCCCATACCTCTCAACTAACTACGTAATTCGGAAACGGAACATTTTTCTCCTTTTTTTCAGCAACTGGGGAACTGAAAGCGATCCAAACTTCTCCTACCATAATGGAAACACTGAGCCCAGAGGATTTGGTAAGTAATTCATAAATACCCTTTACTTACTTACTTTCTTACGGCCTCGATAGCCGAGTGGACTAAACGGTCAACTTTTGAGGTCACACCGGTTCGATCCCAATCCTACCAAAAAGTTTTTCTGCTCGGCTTTCACCTCTGATATGTTCAGCATGTCAAGTGAAATGTATATCGAGGCCGTGGTGGTTCGGAACCCACCTAAAACTGTAGGTCCCCATCGTTTACTCGATGGCTGGGGAGCTGGTATTTGGTAGTGCTGCCAGCTGAGCACAATGGATAGTTCTTGAAAACGGTCTAGTTGCTGGGCTTGTCCCCCCCCCCCCCAACCCTCTGCTATGCTATGCTATATACTTACTTACTTACAACAGTTGAGTTTTCCCTCAGCCAGTAAAGGTCAGGTACCCACTAGAGCTGGGTAGAGCACTGCAATGCTTCGTTGTACTAAATCGCAATCGGAACTCTTTTTTTGAACTTTGGATCCTTCAATGGTCTGTATATCGCTTAAAAGGATTCCAGTTACAATTACGGATGTTTTGATGCCAGGACACATTGGACTGATGGTGCCGGATGTAGATGCTGCCTGCGCTCGCTTCGAAAAGCTGGGAGTTGAGTTTGTCAAGAAACCTTCCGATGGTAAGTCACCTATCCTTCAATTTAGCCATAATTTAAGAGACAGTTATTGGCCGAGTGGTCAAGGGGTCCGCTTTGTGTCCTGAGAGGTCCGGGTTCGAATCCCGGCGGAACGGAAAAATTTTCCGCTTCCGACATGGATGTATTGGCTTCGGCCCACTACTAAACTGACTTCGGCCCACTCATATTTGGTTTTGGCCAGAATAAATGTGACAACCAACTCATCGGCGCATATGTTCTCTGAACGTCGCGCGTTAAAAAAAAAAAAAAAAATGAGACAGTTATAGTTTAGGCGCCCCATTATTGTAGCAGTCCGATGGGTTTCGTTTTTTATGGCATCAAAATTTCCATTTGTGGACTTCGCCTGCAGATTCATGATTATGTAATGGAATAGTCGGTGTACACGTTGACTTTCGATTGGTGTACACCAACTCTTAAATTATATAATCATGAATCTACAGGCGCTTCCTTCTGGTCCTTGTTTTTGGCGTTATGGATTCCTGCTATGTATTGTAATATGTAAATGATATTAGTGGGTGTGTTTTATATTTTTACTTTTTCGCCCGTATGTAATACATGGGCTGAGAAAGTTATGTCTTCGTGCAAAATTTCGATTTTGAGATTTTGGGTTTCCCATGATCCTGGAGGTCCCCCGAGTCCAAAAAAGTGGTTTTTAAAAAATGTCCGTCCGACGTACGTACGTACGTACGTACGTCAGTCTGTCGCGCAACTGGACGTCACACCGTTCGTCCGATTTTGCTCAAATTCGGTATGTAGGTACCTAATGTAAATATCTGGACATGTTTTTTGATAAATTTTGATAACTCAAAAATTGCGCCTGCTATGGTCAAAAAAAGGCAAAAAATCGTGTTTTTTGACAGTTAAGAAGGGCTGGAAGCTACGTATATCAAGTTGGAACATTGAAAATTTGCGAAAGTGTTTTTGAATAGATGTAATTTGGTCTTTTCAATGGGTGCGACGAACGGTCGCGTTGTTGCATAGTCGTGTTATTGTTGCTCTGTGTTTTTTGCTGAATTTCGGTGGTTTTACCCAACACTTCGAACTCACAAATGAGGGAGTGACACATGAACCAGAGAGGTGCTATTAGCTGGATTTTGGTGAATATCGGTGGTCAGGAAGACTAACAAGCACAATAATATTACCTACTGTGATGCCGGTGGTATCAGTGTGCGGACAAGTGTAGCGCATGCGCCGGGCGCTCAAGGTCGTATCGTGGGACGTTTCACTGCGCGGTGTATAGCGACTGTTCAGTGCGGCATTGCGGGTAGCTACTGACTATTATTGACTGCTGCAGCAGGCGGCACTGCGTGCTGTATGTCAGTATGTCAGAAGTGGAAGGAGAGGAAGGAAAGGCGATGGAGGGGTTGGAGTCAAAAGGTGTGGGGATGGGAAAGTCGGAGGTTCCGGCTGTGTTCATGAGGAATCCTCGACTGCAGAGGTCCCCGCCAGAAAGAAGATTATCGCTCTCGGATCTGCAGGCAGTGGGAGGAGATGGAAGGCAGGCGAAGCGCAGGCGAGAAGACGATCCCAGTGAAGTCTCTGCAAAGGAGAAGTGGCACAGGGGAGTTGTTGAGGCAAAGGCTATGGAATTGAGCACTCTAATGCAGGGAGAGCGTGAAGTGAGCGAGGGGTCCAGGAAAATGCTTGCAGAGCTTCTGGAGCTGCTGTGCCTCACGGGGGGAACAAAACGGGAACATGAGAGTTCGATTGGGAAGCAAGCAGGTGAGAGCACGAAATTATTTGCGACTATAGGCACGCAGACGGCGACTCCGAGAGCGCTCAAAGAGCACGAGGAGGCAAGTGCAATCTGGGGAAGAATTTCGCAGGGCCTAGACACAGCTGGACTTCGGGAGGTGCTGGAAACGAAGTGGCCCATGTCAGCTTTCCGACATACTAAAGTCAACAGGAAGAGTGTCGTCACGAGTAAGGGAGATCGCGCTGTATTTGTGGATCCTGAGAAAGAGGAATCCAAGCGGGTGCTAGCTAGTCTTGCTTCCCAGTTCCCGTCCATTACGTCCTTATTAGGAAAGAAACTCGACTCGGGAAAGGTGGTTACCGTCAAGAACTGGGACAGTATTGTTTTTGAGGGACGGGAGGAACCCAGCGTGGAGCGACAACTTTCTCTGTGTATTCTGGCAGAAGGGAACGGTGAGGTGGAGGAGCAGGCTGCAGCGTTGCTGCGAAAGCTGAAGGAAACAGGAGTGGGAGAGCGGATGTTAACACTGGCGGCCCCGGGTATTTTTGACGACTTGAAGCTACGTAAACTTGCGGAGTGCTGTTTTGTTGGCAGTGGAATAGAGGCCCACATCTGTGCCTCTATGGGGAAAAAGAAGAAGCCTACAGTTTATCCTGAGACTATTATTATTGGTCGAGAGGAAGATGCCTCGTATTCAGATATAGTACAGCAGCTGAAGGGAGGTATTGACCCTGATGAGACTGGGGTGGCGATACATAGGATGAGCAAGACTGCCAAAGGGGATGTGAAACTGGTGATAAGAGAGCAAGCCAAGGGAGGCAAGGGGCGATTTCTGCAGAAAGTCACCGAAAGTATAGGAAGTGCAAAGGTGCAGATGGGTAAGGTGCATGGTAAGGAGCTACTTGTACTTGATTTAGATGAAACTGCTACGGTTCGCGAAGTGACGGAAGCTCTAGTCAGGGGGCTGGAGGCAGATGTGAAAGATTTGAAGGTGGGTGAAATTAGGAAGAGCGTCGGAGGGCAGTATTCGTGCCATGTGTCAACTACCGAAGCTATTGCGCAAAAGGTGGAAAACAAGGGGAGAATAAGAGTTGGATGGCTGTCGTGTAGAGTGAAGGAGAAAATTATACCGCAGCAATGTTATTCCTGCTTTGGGTTTGGGCACTATGCAAGGGGCTGCCCTAAGGGGGGCCACAGTAAAGAAAGAGTATGTGTAAAATGTGGCAAAGCTGGTCATATGGCCCGTGATTGTAATGAGGAAGGAAGTTGCAGGAACTGCGGAGTGGCGGGGCATAGAGCTGACTCCATGAAGTGTCCGATGTACCGGGAGGCCGTTCGGGAAGTTGAGAACAAGAAGCAACAAGCTACCGAAGGGAAAGTACTCTGTCGCAGATGCTATCAGCGCGGCCACCTGACAAGGTTGTGTGAGGCACAGCTCTTTTGCACAGCCTGTGAGGAGAGTGGTCACATGGCAGAGACGAAGCATTGTCCGAAAGCTTGGCGGCATACTAGTAAAAAGGGACCAGTCCCGGAGGCTATGGGGACTTCTACCGATCATGATTAAGGTTCTGCAGGCCAATCTGCAGCACGCCATTGATGCGACTTCTGTGTTTGTAAGAACTATCATTAGGGAGAAAATACAAATCTGCCTTGTGCAGGAACCATGGACGGGAAACGATGGGCGAATTAGAGGAGTTGGCGGGTTTAAGGGAGAAGTGTTTGCGTGTGAGCCAAGTGACAAACCTAGGGCGTGCATTTTGGCTACAGGTGTGAAGACTGAGTTGTTGCCTCAGTTCCTGACTCGCGACCTGGTAGCAATAAGGATGAAGCTGAATGGAAATGAGACGGTGATCGCATCGGCCTATTTCTCCCATCACCGTCTGTGCCCGCCGCCTGAGGTTTTAAGGTTAGTGGAGTATTGTAAAAATGGAAACGTGCAGATACTGATCGGATGCGATGCAAATGCGCGCAGTGAGACTTGGGGCAGCAGTGATACCAATGAGCGGGGCCTGGAGCTGATGGATTTTCTTAGTGAATTTTCTCTGAGTGTGCTTAATCTTGGCTCAAAACCGACGTTTCAGAATGCCGTTAGAAGAGAGGTTCTTGATCTAACTATCGGATGTGGCAGAATGGAGAGGATTGTGACCGAGTGGCACGTGTCCGATGACGAACCCTTATCGGACCACAGCCATATCAGGTACAATATTCGTACTGTGCAAGTGCAACAAGAGTCAGAATTCTTCCGAAACCCCCGAAAAACAGATTGGCTTGTATACGAGGAGTTTTTACGGGAGCGGCTTAGTGAGTGTCCAGTAACTCTGAGTGGTGCATCTGCAATAGAGGCTTTCTGCCTCCATTTAACTGACGTTGTCATGGGAGCCTACAGGGAGAGCTGCCCCCTCTCTGAGAAACGCACTTCTTCCAAAACTGTCTGGTGGAATAGGACTTTGGAAAGGCTACGGAAGAGAACCAGAACGTTGAGATGCAAGGCAAGACGAGGCGGAGTTGCTAGTAATGATGAGTACCAGGAGGCCCTTCGTCAATATAAAGCGGAAATAAGAGCAGCGAAAAGGTTATCTTGGCGCACGTTTTGTGAGCAGATAGCCAGTCTACCCGAAGCCACAAGACTGCAGAAAGCACTGTCAAGGGACAGGCGTGTCGTCAGCGGTCCAGTTTTTGATGCAAGGAGTAACTCCTTCAGTACGAGCGATAAGGAGGCATTGAAGCTTCTTATGGATACCCATTTCCCGGGCTGTACGTTTCTGCAGGAGGATTGTCAGCAAAGTCAGCAGCAAGTTATGGAGATGGTGGCGGCTGATTATGATGTGCCTAACGTGGTAACAGCTAAGAGGGTGAGCTATGCAATTAGTATGTTTTCGCCGTACAAGTCACCTGGGACAGATGGAATAATACCAGTACTGTTGCAAAAGGGTGCCCAGCTGTTGGTCCCACATCTAACTATCCTCTACGAGGCTTGTTTGCGAGAGTGTTTTATCCCAGAGAAGTGGCGTGAGGTACGGGTGACATTCATTCCGAAGCCTGGCCGTCCGGACTATACGCAGCCTTCAGCATTCAGACCAATCAGCTTAAGCTCGTTCCTGCTGAAAACCTTGGAGCGCTTGGTGGAGTGGGAGGTAAGGCGGTCCCTGGAGGGCGAAAATGAGCTGCACGATGGTCAACATGGATTCCGGCCCGGCAGGTCAACTGAGAGTGCACTACATCGATTGGTCACGTACCTGGAGAACTCTATGCAAAGCAAGGACATGGTACTCTGTGTTTTTCTGGACGTCGAGGGGGCTTTTTCGAACGTGGATCTGACTGCTGTCAGGAAAGGCATTTGTGCTAAGAATATACATCCTTCGATTGGGAAATGGCTGCTGCATATGCTTCTGCAGAGGAGGATCGTGTCAGTAAGAGGCCAGAGCACTGTAAGAGCCGCCGTTGTCCGGGGGTGTGGACAAGGAGCCGTTACCTCACCTGTTGTTTGGGACATCATTATTGATGGACTTTTGGATAGACTTACTAGTGAAGGCTTCTATGTACAAGCTTACGCCGATGACCTGGTGGTAGCGGTAAGAGGGAGAGATCAATTAGTAATGTATGAACTCATGCAGCGTGCTTGGCGTATTGTATCGGACTGGTGTTGCAGTAAAGGACTGGGAGTGAATGCTAGCAAGACGCAGGCCGTCCTGTTCACACGAAAGACAAAGCTCCGTGAATTGTCCTTACAGCTTGGTGGGCATACAGTTCCACTTAGACCAAATGTGAAATTCCTGGGGGTATATCTGGACAGTAAGCTTCTGTGGAGCGTACAGCTGGAGGCTGCCGTGAGTAAGGCGAGGAATATACTTTGGACTCTTCGGTCAAGCTTCAGCAACACCTGGGGGATTACGCCGAAAGTTATGCGTTGGTTGTACATCACCGTGATTCGCCCATCTCTTAGCTACGGATGTTTGATTTGGTGGAGGCGATCATTGCTGGAGACTGCTAAACAGTCACTGGGAAAATTTCAGCGCTTAGCTTGCATTGCGATGACAGGAGCTTTGCGTTCAACTCCTACGGCAGCGTTAGAACTTTTATTAGACCTGCCACCACTGTATTTGTTTCTGGAAAGTGAGGCGCTTCTGTCGTTAAGGCGGTTAAAGCAGTCCGGCATGCTTTGCCCTAGAGCGCCCAACAATGGTCATGCAGCTGTTCTGCATCAAAACCGTGCTGCTGAGATGTTGATGCCGTGCGACCGTATTGTTCGGGAAACTTTGTTTACGGGGGTGGAGACGGTGTTTCCGGGTCGGGAGGAGTGGGAAAGCGGAGTCCCGCAGGTAACACCCAATGCTGTTGTTTTGTTCACCGATGGGTCCAGAATGGGTGAGAAGTCAGGCGCTGGAGTCTTCTGCGCAGCTCCCCCTTACTCCGCTTCTATTACGCTTGGTCACCATGCCACGGTATTTCAAGCAGAGGTCCTTGCTATAGTGGAAGCCTTAACCTTCTGCAAGGAGCAGGGGCTCCAAGGAAGTGACATTGTAATCTGCTCAGACAGCCAGTCTGCGATAAGGGCAATTGGAAGGCCTGATGTAAATTCAGCGGTCGTCAGAGAGTGCAAAAGGGCGGTGTGTGGGCTGGATAGGGTCCGCTTGATGTGGGTGCCGGGACATGCAGGGGTGGACGGCAATGAAAAAGCAGACGAGCTGGCGCGGGAAGGGTCAGCCTCTTCCCCATGCGGTCCGGAGCCATTTCTTCCTGTATCTTGGGCGACCGTGAGAGGATATGCGTTGTGTGAGCTAAGACGGAAGTGCAATCGGCACTGGGAGCAGAGAAGTGGTCTTCGCCATTCTAAAGCATGCATGGCCGGCTTCAGCAAGAGGAGGGGACAGGAATTTGTCTCCCGTGGGAGGAGTGCAACGCGTATTGTAGCCGCTCTTCTTACGGGTCACGGGCCGTTCCGTGCGCACTTGGACAAAATGGGTGTGGATGTGCCATGTACGTTGTGTAGATACTGTGAAGAAGAGGAAGAGTCGGGGTGGCATGTACTCGCGGAATGTCCCGCAATCTGGCGACCGCGCC
Source organism: Mesopsocus fuscifrons (assembly GCA_950004255.1). Taxonomy (NCBI): domain Eukaryota; kingdom Metazoa; phylum Arthropoda; class Insecta; order Psocodea; family Mesopsocidae; genus Mesopsocus; species Mesopsocus fuscifrons. Next base: position 19,241,186 of record OX465376.1, on the reverse strand, counting down.
TTGAATACTTTGGCTGTGCTGTTGCTGACGGGCCTTGGAAAGAAGAGATGCGGCCAGGTGCTGTCCACCGTTTCGCGGCGGACATCAACCTCAACTTCTAGTGTCGCGCCGCGGGGCTGTCCTATGGGCCCGCATGTGGCCTAGGACAATAGCCGCTGAAGATGATGGTCTTTTCAATTATTTGGAGGTGGGCCAATAACTTGGCCCAGTTTTGGCCCAAACGCGTTGGTCGTCACTCCGGTAGCACTATTCGATCGATTTCAATAAAAATTGGTAGGGAGATGTACTTTAACATAGTTTGATGTTTTACCGAACGAAATTTATCCAACATAATAATTATGGCCAATATTGGCATTATCGTAGGAAAAGTTTCCATAAATGGAAATGACGTTTTTGATTGGTTTAGACGGATTTGCAACAACCCTAATCGACAGATTTCCTTGAAAATTGGTGAAAATGGATGCTTCAAGGTCATTTTCAATAGATTTTCAATTACTTGAAAATTAAGGCCGTGACATGGAAAATAGAAAACACGTACATTGCGCGTCGAACGACACTTCACCATTTGACGGATATGTTTGAAATCCGGTGAGTAGGTGCCTAAAATTATCGTGCAGTGTATGGCAAAATATTTTTTAGAAAAAGTTAAAATTTTGGTCCAAAAAAAAATAAATTGCGTAAAAAAAAATCAAAATTTTCGATACCGCTGGCGTAAAAATTGCGAGAAAGTCAAGTGCGACCATTGTCGGACCCTTTATTTTACTACACTACACTTTTGTCAAAGGCTACAATATATGGATCTTGATCGTTATCTCGGGCTCCTAACGCTAAAACATAGGTAAAACTGCGTCACTTTGTCGTTAACGTGACGCTAATGGATCCGTATTAGACCTGTAGCTTTGTCTAATAAGGGTGATATCTTTTTTTCCACCGCAGCAATGCTTAGGGGCTCTTATTTTGAGATAAAATTATTGGTATACATGCTTCCTTCTACTCCCTATGCAGCCGGAGTGGGTGTCTGAGCGCTTGGGTAAAGCGCGACGGCCTCGATAGCCGAGTGGACTAAATGGTCGACTTTTGAGGAGCAGTGAGAGCCGGGTCACACCGGTTCGATCGCGATCCTACCAAAAGGCTTTTCTGCTCGGCATTCACCTCTGATATGTTCAGCATGTCAAGTGAAATGTATATCGAGGTTGTGGTGGTTCGGAACCCACCTAAAACTGTAGGTCCCCATCGTTTACTCGATTGCGGGGGAGCTGGTATTTGGTAGTGCTACTAACTGAGCACAATGGATAGTTCTTGAAAACGGTCTAGTTGCTGGGCTTGTCCCCCCCCCCCCCCCCCCTCCAAACCTCAGCTATTATTGGGTAAAGCGCCCACCAAGATAGAATATACAGAATGGAGAGTCAATATTTCAGGTAAGATGAAGGGCATAGCATTCATCAAAGATCCCGATGGCTACTGGATCGAAATCTTCAACTCGAAAGGTGTGGCGGAGATCGCCCCGTGATCACAATGATTAACAAGGAACACCATCATCAAAACTGATCCCCGCCATTTACTTCGGCGAGACCCCGTCATATCAGCGGTGAGTCCCGCTACCAATAATTATATACACATACTTTTCTTTCTTTTTACTTTGTCTTCTGTCTATTTTATTCGGCTAGTTAGTTCAGCAAGAAGTCCGACGAGGTCCGGGTTTGAATCCCAATAATTTTGTCACTTGTGATGACATGGATGTAACACCGCCCGCTCATTATTGCCACAACTGAGCCTGGGAATTTTTTTTTCTCACAAACGTGCCAAGTTCTCACTCTGCATTTTTAATGATCGAAATGTAGGCCTGAAGAACCCTCAGGAGAGCATGCGGGAGTCATAGATGGCAAATTTTATTTCTTCACGCAGTGCTGCCCCATGGCCGTATCCTGTCAGTACTGCAATAATATATACTAGCAACTGCTTCCAATTGAGCCGTAAATCGTGCTTCATGCTCCTCGTATAACTATGAGCAACTGACAATAAAAGGATAGAATGTTCGAGACAGTCGCGTGATGTGAAAATTACGGGGTAGCAGGCACGACCCGCGACTACCTATTTGGGTCTGTAGGTACGTACCTACCTTCATAACCTTGCTAACGTGAAGGCTATGAGCTGATAACTGTTCGGCTTTCTCAAAATTGGCCAATCAGCGATCTGCAAGGTCTGCGTAGGGTGTGGTTTTACGCGAAAGTAAAAATAATCTTAACAATGGATTGCTTTGTCGATAAATTTGATTGAGTTTGGGGTATAATAATATTATGATCCTGTGGAGCAGCTTAATACAGCTTTTGTTGGTGCTTGTAGGTCATTAACTGCTTCTTTCCCGAGCTGTCTGACCTCCCAAGGTTGTTTTGAATGGGGACTTTCCCGGACAATAGACACGAGCTGGTCATAAGACGGAATACTTGCACATGCATTTTCTAATTCCTTTAATTTTTTCGAATGTCCGAAATGTTGTGATTTTACAAGTAATTTTGGGTGATTTGTTTACAAAAATCGCTCGATCGTAAAAGGACGTTAAAAAGGCATTATTATATTTCAGAACGTTTAACAGTGTCTTCAAAAGATGGTCGGTAAAACGTCAACAAATAGCAAATGTATGGAATAATCTGTCTTACTACTGACAGTAAGTAATAAGGGGTTCGACAATAGTCAACTAGACTTTCTTACATTCTTACACTGAATGCTAATTTTTTCCTGAATAATTTTCGTTACTTCATTTTTATTTATTTTTATTTTTTTAAATATAACTGTTATAGCCATGTAAATTTCTGCTCAAGGGAACCCTACAGAATTTTTCCCCGAAACCATTACAACATGTTCTGTGATTAAAGAGGACGCTATACCTGACGGTGCATTTTTTGCCACCCATAAGATTAACATTGCAAGCGGCGATTCATTTTCAAGGTTTACCCTTGGTTGGAAAGACACAAAATTTTGCCTGTACCTAGCCCTAACAATGTGCTAGGGAGTGTTCGAAGCAGATTTCCCAATCTTTTACTGGTTTTCGAGATACAGCACTTTTCTTGAGGTATGCGATGCTAGCATTTGCAAAACAATTGCAATAAAAGAAACCAGTGAGAAATTGGGAAATCTACTTCGAACACTCCCTAGAACATTGTTATAGGGCTAGGTACAGGCAAAATTTTGTGTCTTTCCAACCAAGGGTAAACCTTGAAAATGAATCGCCGCTCGCAATGTTAATCTTATGGGCGGCAAAAAATGCATTATCAGGTATAGCGTCCTCTTAAATCAGAAAAGAACCATATACAGATAATCGAAAAGTCGATAAATTTCGATAAATGATTATCTATTTACAATACGTATTGTAGAAACCCCATGGTTCATGTTGTGTACCTAGGTCAAGATTTCTTCTATCAATAAATGATAACCTGTGTACTGCATTTGCACATACAACTCTAACTGCAATTACAATGATAAGGAGCTCTTCTCCCGTGCCTGAGGCTCCTATACCTAGGTATACACCTAACCTAGGTCGCCCTCGACACCATTTCTCTATCATCCACAAAATCGCATTAATACGAGCACAATAGACCACCTGGCTATAATACGAGATTAAAGAAAAATTATTAATACCACCGCCCTAAATCGAGCTCAATCACGTTTTCCAGCTCTGGTTGTTATCTTCTTTACATATAAAGACTGTCCTTGTGGCCTCGCGTGACTAAGGTCCCGTGTTCGAATCCCGCGGTACCGAAAATCTTCTGTTGGTAGCATATGGGGCACAGCCCAGGGAAACATGTAGGAAATGCACTGGGGGCTTATAGGTCTAAAGAAGGTCGTCCATATAGCCAGGCATTTGCAATAGTATGGAGGAGGATAGGAGACGCAGTGCAGCTCCCTACCCTACCCCATGCTATCGAAAATGGCGGCGCGCGGTAGACCTTCTTTACCTTCTTGACCTTCTTTAGCGTTTGAGGACCGACAAAGGGAAACACAACAATTGTTATTTTTAAAATGAATCCATGTTCTACATTTGTATTTAAAAACTTCCCTCAGAGGGCAGTCACGTAAATTCGTGGCATATCTGAGAGTATAGGTGGAGGCAGTAAAAAATCACATGTCTTAATGAGTTACTTATACGCTTTACGGTAGAAGTCTATGAAGAGTATCAAGAAGAACAGAAACTGTGGTATGCCGAAGAGAGCTAGCCATCTGGGGAATCCGCAAGGCGGGTGCAGAAGTAGCGCCAGGAGGTGTAGAAACAAAATAAGAAATTGGACCTAAAAAGAAAAATTCAGAGAAAATCATTGTCAAAGTCTAGAAAATTTTAAATTGTGAAAGACCTCACCCATAAGATTAGTATTGCGAGAGGCGAGTTACTAAATTTTTTATTTCGTCCTTGCTGGCTACAAGGGGTGGAAAAAGTAAGGGATGAAGAACAAAACATTGCATAGCTTGCTTAGGAGTTCTTTTTCTTCGAACATGCCCTGCATGCGTTTCACTCAATGAGTTTCCTAAGGTAAATACAATAGTAGAAAATTATTATTTTTTAAATAAATAAAATAAATTGATAATAGTGATTTTTCACTGTATAGGTGACATATCTACGGGTGCATATTCGTACCTGTATTTTGATGATATTATAAGCACACATGGTTTCAAACGGAGTTTCAAAAGTACTTACGATTTGGAGTTGTGTGATGTGTTTCTTCCACCAAATATTTTTCTTGCACTCGGGGTTCCAAATGGTAATGAAGTAGTAGCTGTACATTACAGCGTGCACGAAGCTGTTCACGACTCCTATGAAAACACCATGACCTCCTGTAAAAGGAACAATTCTGTCTCTGAGTGCCGACTTTTGTCTTGGCGGCTTCGGCCCACTCCTCAACGAGCGCCTAATGCTATTCGGCTTCGGCCAAACTCCTCCACCTAACCTAACCTAAATGTCGACTTACCAGGCAAGAAGACGGCCCCTATCCAGCTAAACGTAACCATGCCCATGTGATGGTAAACATGAAGAAATGTCACTTGCGATTGTTTTTTCCTCAAAACAAAAAATACCTAAAAAAAGAAAAAAATTGTAGAATTAGAAATCGATACTCGATCGAGACCGGTAATTGTAACACCATTTCTCTCATTCGATAGTATTTTTTCTCCCGTGAAAGCTAAACATAGAGTCCTACTGTCAGTCATTTGTTTTTCGTTCGAATAGCACACTGTTTAGCTTTTAGAACAGCCACGGCCAATAGCGGTCGTTTACGTACTATCACTCAGAAGTCTTAGGTTGCGTCCCACCATGCCCAGTTAAAATTAAACTGGAGATTTACCATGTTAAATTTAACTTAAAAGTTAAATTTAACATGGTAAACATAGGACCAAATCTCCAGTTAAATTTTAACTGGGCATGGTGGGACGCACCCTTAGTCTCCAAAAAGAAAGATTTCTTCTCCTTTCTTGTTATTTCTTTCTGAGGGAAAGAACTTACAGTATCCATGAGGTCAAGGACTTTTAGGATGAAGTAGAAATGAACCATGCGAGCAGTCCAAACCGCTACAGGGTCGAGGGAGTAGTCCACCGGCTCACAAAACCAGTTGTGCCTTCCCCAAGGTCCGTATGCTACAGTAACGCCCTCGGCAGAAAAACATATATTTTTAGATACAGATGTTAATTGAAGGACCACATTGCTGACCAGACCAAACTAATATTTGGGGCGACGTCCATGCTACCATCAGAAATTTCTGCTACCGGGATTAAAATTAAAAAAAAAAAAATCCCTTTCGGCAGCCCCGAAAGGCGTAGGTAGATTTCGAAGTTTACTTCCATCCACTAAAAGCAGTCTAAAATCATTTAGAATGAAAGACGGTTAAGAAGATTTTCAGTTGACCCAAATGCATTCTCTACAATAACAACGGAGGAATTGAGTTTTGAAATTTCACCCCCCCCCCCCCCCCCCCTTAACAAGAAAATGAAAGTGAAAATGAAAAAACTTTTTCAGACAAAAGTTGTAGATATTATTAATAGAAACTCATAGCAAAAAGAATAAACTCGATATCTCACCAAAAAAGTGAGTTATGACGTTTTGAAAATTCAACCCCCCACCCCCTGCCTAAACGGTGCGTCAGACGAAAAACTTTTTCAGACAAAAGTTGTAGGTAATATTGAGGCAAATGCATTACAAAACAAAAGAACTCGATAACACCCCTAGGACACAAGTTATGATTTTTTTTTGTGTGCAAAACCCTGTTTTTCCACCCTTATTCAACCATTAAGGGTGGGATCAAAAAACGTTACAAAGAAAAGTTGTAGGTAGTACTGTTAGACGACCCTCAGACAAAACCACGTTTCATTAGTTGCAATATTAAGGGAGTTATGGCCAAAAAAAAAAGATTTCGAAAAAGTCCCCCCATCCCCCCCCCCCCCCTTCGTCTGATTTCCCCCATTAACGAACTCGACCGAGATTTTAGTCGCTTATATTTTATATGAAATAGTCAAAACCTATTATTTTTCAAAAATACGGCTCCCAGCGTGTTCACAAGGAAGTGAAAATGATATATAGATAGATAGATAGATAGATAGATAGATAGATAGATAGATAGATAGATATATATAAACTTTTGGACTGATGGTGGTTTTTGGATCCAGGGGTCATAAAAAGAAGAACTGTGAATAAATTTTTCAAAAGTGAGACTACTGGTACGACTACAATAGGTAGAGTTTTCTTCGAAATCTACCTAAAAGACGGTTAACTTTGTAAGATGGGCCAGTAACAACAGTTTGCTTATACACTCCGTCAGTCTTCTTAGCCTGTTATTAAGAAGACAAGAATAATGTTTCTTTCTCAAATAAAGTGTCTGCCTTCTTAACCTAAAAAATTGTCCAAAATTTACAGATCGTAAATTTGCAACATAGCCAGTTAATTTCTGACCTTAAAAAGTCGTATTATATTTCAGAACATATAAATATCCAAGTTATCATATTTTCTTCAGAAAAGGTTCAGAAAAAAACGTAAAAAAACACAATTGTGTGATTGCCCTTACCCAGAGCCAAACCCTGTAGAACAGAATTGCAATTTTATAGATTTAAGGGTAGGTACTATGGATTTCAGAAATTCAGCTTAACCCCTGAGTTGCCATTCCAGCCCCTCATTCCAGAACGCATTGTCTGCTGTGGCATCGTCTGCTGTGGCAGACCAACTCCATCTCAAGCTGGAGAGATATTGTTTATAGTACGTGGTTGTAAGTTATACTTGGTTATACCTACCTGGTAAAATGTATAAGAGCACGCAACTACTTGTAGTGCATTAAAAAATTGTATAAATCTGTCCAGATTGTACGCTGGCCGGTTTTTCATCATGTTAGGCCCGATTCTGAAGACGAAATACCAGTACGCGACTAGCAGACTCATTATCGGCCATGGTGACCCAGCCAGAAACCAGTCAGACGTCCGAGGGTCTAAAAACAAAGTACAACATTGATTCTAGAGGCAAGTGGGCTTTCAAACCCGTACAACAAAAACAAGGGGTACGACAGTGGTCGCACATACTTTCCCCTATTGCCTCACCCAGTCTACGCCATCGGCATTATGTAGGCAGCTGAGCTGGCTGACGCTGCTACTATATCGCCCAGCATGGTCGTATATGGCCCACTCTGATCGTGTATGGGGTAGGGTGGTAGAGTCCATTGTGTGGGCAGCAGCACTGCTGAAGGCTGCTTTCCTGGGCCAGAGTGGTACGTACTGACCCATCTTTCCGTTGGGTCATGGTGTATTTGGGGCCAAAGGGTTTTGGGCCAACTTTCACGCTTCCTCCTCCCCTCCCATTGCATTAGATACCACCACTCCCTCAGGAAGCCTTCCCGAGTCTTTTGATACCCCACAAGGCATATTTTGTGAACATCTCAAAACTCATCGGGGAGTTCTGTACTGCCGAACATAATTTGTTTTTTGTTTAGGATGAAACTTACCCCTAAGTTCAAGTACTTCTTTGTACACAGTTGCAATACTTCTTATAACAGCAGCCATTGCTCAGCATGAGAATCGTCACAAAAAGTGGTTGCTTTCATGCAGTATACCACTAAAAAACCTGAACAAGAAACAGTAACATAGATAAAGTAGATAGATAGATTAATAGATAGAAGACGACCAGCCTACCTACCAAGTCTTAAGAGACAAGAAAAAAATGACGGGAGAAAATTTCCAGCCGTCGGGATTCAAACTTGGCTTTTGTGGCTTACCACCCGGACGCTTTATCCACTGTACCAATGTGTGGTATGTCGGTAACACATAAGTGAACTCAAAGTTAACTTCTGAAGCATCAGAAAGTACTTAGTAGACTGCCTAATGTCTACCCAAGTGTAATTAAAAAGTTAGTGAGAGTCGGACATCCGGTTTTTGAGGATGATGTCAAGGTGAGGTCACGATACTTAACATTTTTACTTTCTCGCCCGTATGTAATACATGGGCTGAGAAAGTTATGTCTTCGTGCAAAATTTCGATTTTGAGATTTTGGGTTTCCCATGAGCCTGGAGGTCCCCCGAGCCAAGTGCGACCATTGTCGGACCCTTTATTTCGATTAACTTATGTTTATTAAGATTTAGTATTGCACGATGCAAGAACAAGAACAAGAACTGTTCTTCCAAGTTATTTCTTTTTCTTGCCCTTACTGCAAGATTCTTGCTTTTTCTTGCATTCACAAGGAATTTTTAGTTTGTTGCCCACCCGTGCTGTATAATCGGCAGAGTTTTCCTTATAGGGACATCATACTAAAGTGGTTCTACTGAGGGGGTAACCATTCCAGAGATTCCTTGAGATTCCACTGAGATTCCATAAAGATTTCCAAAGATTCCCAACGGTATTCATAGAAAGATGAACCCCGAAGGCGTAACCGCTCCAAAAAATTCCAAGATTCCCTGAGATTTCATAAAGATTTCCAATGATTCCCAACGAGATTCCCAACGAGTAATAGTTAACCCCTCAGGTTCTACTTTCCACTTTTCATGATGTTCGTCGGTCCGAAGGCCATGCAATAGCAGGCAGGACACTGCCAACATCATATTGACAGAAAATTTGCTGGTGCTCGGATTCGAACCCAGGGTCTTCGTTATAACGGCCTGGTGCTCTATTACGGAACTTTTTATCACGCGTGATAACCGCGTGATAAACATTTGCAATCCTATTCTCCCTATGTTTTCGTGATAACTGCGTGATCACGCGTGATAAAAAGATCCATAAAGGTGGCCATTCATGAGAGGGCTAGATGGCTCGGGGCCATTGGCCCGAGTCCATTTGGATCGTCCGGCAAATGCAATTGGGGCGCGAGGTGGCGCGAAGCCACGCCACACACGGTGGATTTTGGACTGGCCCGGGGCCATTCGGCTCGTTGGCTCTCTCGTGAATGGCCGGCTTAATAGGGCTCCTGGTGCTCTGACAACTTCAGTAAGTTCACTACTGAAATGCAATGCCCTTCCTGTGCAGACTTCTAAAGGTCACACTGTAGTATCAACATTGTCAACTTTCAAGTTCGATCAGTGACGAAAAAGTCATGAATAAAAATGAATGTGCGACAGTGGTCGTACTTCACTTTCTCGCAAGTACTCAAAACGTTGCAAACTTTACTGAAATCGGACGAATGGTTACAGTAATGACATTTTATTAGGTATTTTTTCCCGACCTTTTTTGCAGAAACTATTGGAGATTTATATGTTCTGAAATATAATATGCTTTTTTACCGTCCGAAATTTGAACAAATTTTTTACTGACAAGTGTATATTCCGCCTTAACGGCTTTCGGCCAACTCTTCTTCGGCTTCGGCCACACTGATATTGTCCCCAACTGGGCGCTACACCCCTTCCCCAGAAAAATATTATTTATTTACCCTGTCCTATGTTTTCTCGTGGCTATCATGGCGCCTTAAGGGCGTCTATACGCAGATTATAGGGGTATTATTGGACATTTAAATGTTCTGAAATATAATGTATTTTCAACGGTCGAAATGAACAGGCTCTGTTGTGATTTTACAATCGGTTAATTTTGAACAAATTTTTTGTTGACAAATATCACTCGATCGTAAAATTACAACACATCCTGTTAATTTGGGCCGTTAAAAAGACATCTTATACTTCAGAACATTTAAATATCCAATAGTTTCCGCAGAAAAAACGTAAACAAATAGCGAATATACGTTCGGTCTAGATCTGAGTCCGTCGCCCCAAATAGCTCTCGCACGTTTCCCAGCTCGGGTCGTTATTTTACATAAATCTAGTGATATCGAGTCGTTTCGCATGGAAATGGAGTTTGCCTGAGTTGGGTAACTTAAGTGTGAAACTCCCATAGGTTTGGAAATAGACTGTCTCAGACATTGTGCTTCCCTGGGCCATGTGATCCTCGTTAGGTCAGGTGCGTATGTGTGTGCGTATGAGCAAATAGGTAGTACTAGGTAGACAGCAGTGCTGAACGTGCCTGTATCTCTACGCACGTACAAAAGATAGCTACATGGGAATATGAGGAAAGACCTATTTCAAATCTATAGTGGTTAAGGGTCCGCTATACCTGACGGTGCATTTTTTCCCGCCCATAAGATTAACATTGCGAGCGGCGATTCATTTTCAAGGTTTACCCTTGGTTGGAAAGACACAAAATTTTGCCTGTACCTAGCCCTAACAATGTTCTAGGGAGTGTTCGAAGCAGATTTCCCATTTTTTTACTGGTTTTCGAGATACAGCACTTTTCTTGAGGTATGCGATATTAGCATTTGCAAAACAGTTGCAATAAAAGAAACCAGTGAGAAATTGGGAAATCTGCTTCGAACACTCCCTAGAACATTGTTAGGGCTAGGTACATGAAAAATTTTGTGTCTTTCCAACCAAGGGTAAACCTTGAAAATGAATCGCCGCTCGCAATGTTAATCTTATGGACGGCAAAAAATGCATCGTCAGGTATAGCGTCCTCTTAATCAGGCGTTGATCGAGATTAGCCAACCAGAATCAGGAAAGGGTTGATGAGGACCTACAGTTTTACGTGAATGCCGATCAGAAGAATTATGATAGGATCGGAATCGAACCGGTGTGACCTGGCGGTAAAGACAACCATGTAGACCACTCGAGGCTGTAGGTATGGTCGTTTTCTTTTGCGGTATAGAGATCCGTTATAGGTACGTAGGTTTGTATAGTAAGGTAGGAAAGCGTGAGATGTGCATTGTTTGTTAGGTATCAATTTAATGGGATTCCTATATACTTCGTTAATGGATCTAATGTAAAGAAAGGGTCACCGATAATGCCCAATGGTGGGAAATGTTCTAAGCGAAACAACGGAAGAGAGTCCTGATTGTGCGTGGAGAAATGGAGAGTTCACCTTGAGCACCTGGTCCTGAGTATGCAGGTTCGATCCCAGAAATAGCGATTCTTGCTCTAGTTCTTCTTTCTGTCGTATTTTGGATTCAATTTGTTCGCTATAGAGAAAGGGTTCGTTATAGAGAGGTTTCGTAGTAAAGAGTAGGTACCTCCACCTTAAAAAACTGTGCGAAATTCTCTGTTTAAGGCCGAACATACATTCGCTATTTCTTTACGTTTTTTCTGCACACTTTATGAGGAAACTATTTGGATATTTAAATGTTCTGAAATGTTCTTTTTAACGGCCGAAATTAACAGGTTGTATGGTGATTTTACGATCGATTAAAATCACTACACTGCCGTTTCATTTCGGACCGAGGGGTTAACCACTCGTTGGGAATCTCGTTGGGAATCTTGGAAATTTTTAGAGTGGTTACCCCTTCGGGGTTCATCTTTCTATGAATATCGTTGGGAATCTTTGGAAATCTTTATGGAATCTCAAGGAATCTCTGGAGTGGTTACCCCCTCGTTTCGGACGTTAAAAAGACATATTATATTACAGAACAATTAAATATCCAATAGTGCGTATTCTCATAAAATGTGAAAAAAACGTAAACAAACACGACTACGTAGTAACACTGTTTGTTCGACGCTAATCGAAAGTTTGCCACTTCAATAGAGCCATGGGGCGGAACGTGCGTCCTGCGTGCTGTATTGTCAGAATCGGCTTTTTCTTCCTTACACCTTATTGTAAAAGTCACGTAACTGTCCATTTGTCGGTGAGAAGATTACGTTTGGACACAGGCTTCAGTTCAATGATGGAAATAGTCCACAATCATGGAATGGTTGTGGGAGCAGCCAAGCAGAACGTCGTGAGCTATGCGGACATGACTGGGCTATCGATAACGCTCAAAACTTCCTTTCGCATTAAGGCTAAGCAACAGCTGATGGTGCATTTCTTTTCAACATCCTTGTGAATTGTGTTGGTCTCAGATTTTCCATGTCGATTGCTCTCCGCGGTTACGGCCATTTAACTCAGTAGGTCCATTTCGGTTCTGATAACGCCAAGTAGTGATGCACGATGCAAGAACAAGAACAAGAAACGGCATTTCTTGTTCTTGTTCTTGCTGCAAGACTCTTGCAATTTCTAGTTCTTCCAACCAAAACTAGGTCTTGTTCTTGATCCTCTATAATACAATACTCTCGTACAAGTGCAAAAACAAGACAAGACATTTACATTTACAAGACATTTAGATACTGTCTTACCCCTATACCTATAGAATTTGGGGTTATTCGGTTCTAGTGTATCCTATAGTTCTTATAGAATGAGTTTTCCGTACATTCTAGAACTTAATTCTAGAACTTATCTGTAAATAGGAAAATGATGGCTTAATATCGTTTGTCCAACGTCCTTTTGTGTTGACAATATAGGATGTGCATGCTAAATGTAGTTTATTGTTATTTCGCTTTGGTGTTGATAGAAATAGGCCAGGCTATCTTCTACATTACCAAACAATAGGGTCTACCTTCCTTGCTTCTTATTGCCAGAAAGTTGTACTAGATAACACAAAATTATCTATTGGTGATATAGATGGATAATTTGTCCCAGGGGGTTCAAAAGTAATAAACTCCAAAATTTTCTCGTTTTTTTCAATATACTATAATTTATAATAATTATGACGCAAAAAATACGAGAAAGTCAAGGGTGGCCATTGCCGGACATTTTATTGACACGTGTTGCAACCTTATTTTACATTTAAAAATTAAATTTAAATTTATTGTACATTTAAAAATTCGAATTATGGGTTACCTATTGATTTTAATTCTTTTTGAAGAAAAAAAAAATCTGTGAGAATTCTTCTGAGCAATTACGTCTAGTGAAGATTTCTCTGATACAGGTATAATGAGGATGTTAAGTAGGTGTGTTCTCTACGATTGTAGGTATAGTCGTACGTGTAGGTAAGGTACGTCGGTGTATACCTCTCATAGTTTTTATACATTTCCGCGAATATCTTTAAGTATACCTAGGAACCGTTTTGTAGATATTATAAGTACCTAAACGATGGTGCACGTGTGAAAGTCGTTTTTGCTGAAGTATAGGTTCCAGACAGAGCCTTCCAAGGTATCGTAAGTAGGTAGTCGGGCTGGAGCTCGGAAGTTTAGCGCAGCCTTAGAAAACCCCATGGCTTGCTGTGCGCTGCCTTCAGAAAGCGCTTACCTACCTATTTCCCAGAGGTACAATACCTACCAGCAGGTGTATTCGCTTTCTCTAACGCCAGAAAAGCACATTCAACTAACACCTTCAAAATTTATTGTAAGAAGATAAGGCACGCCATGAGGCAATATATGGATGGTAGTTCTTCCTACGATGAATTTGAAGGTGATAATGAATGTTCTTTTCTGGCATTAGAGAAAGGGAATACACCTGCAGGAGGTGGTTCAAAATATCCATGCCACATTCGTACCAACAGAAATTTTAATCTTACCGGGATTCGAACCCGAGACCCCGTCATGAAAATGCAGTGTCATGACCTCTGCACTATTAATGAGGTATACAGGTATAACCAGAGCTTGCAGGTACTGTATCTATCTGTATACAGTGATTGGAGTAATTTATTACGTTATTTAGACTCCGGAGGTCAGAGAGGTTTTGTCGGATCTTTGTGTTCTCCTCAGAAACGTCACGTTGCAACAAGGAATCTTTGATCGATTTTCGGAACATTGTACCTGACGGATGAAGTTATTTATGATTCTTTTAATCGTAGTTGAAGTTTCAAGTTCTTCGAGAACCTTATCAATGTCAGAGTTCGTGTATTTACCTCAGTATTCAGTGCAAGTAACCTGGATTCTTTCGAAAATACCCATATAGGGCTCAAATCTGTAGTAGACAAAGGACCTCGTCCATTTAGCCATCATGCTAGTCCATCATACTAAAAAGTTCCTAAAACTTAAAGCCCGGCCCTCGTATAGTCCCAGTTGATTGATGATTGGGCAACTCTAACAGAGATGTTTGTCAGTACTTAAGTTCGGTGCTATTTGGTCAGGGTGGGCTTGATACCTATGCCTTTATGTCGACGTGAGTGGCTAGCGAAACATTCAGAGCAGAACTGGTCGTGACTCTGCCTAGGTATATGGCCGGCCTTAGGTACGACATAGGTACATAAGGTGCAGACATTCTGACGTTGATAATTAAGCAACGTTCGCCACCCGCCCCCCTATAGACACGTGCCTGACTAGAACAATACTATTGTGGTCCTTGGTGTTGTTTCTGAAAGTCCTTAGGTGAACCTGAAGGGACTATAAGTATTTACGTGGATACTGAGGAGTCAAGGGACGCTATAAGGAGAGTTCTCTATAAGGATGTTTCCAAATGAGCCAGTGATGTTTTTTTTTATGTTGCTGAGGAAACTACCGGATGTTAATTCGTTCTGAAATATGATGTATAGGCTTTTTGTACATTAAGAAGTGGTGGAACCACCTTTCTTTCAAAATTTACCACACCTTCTCCTTGATAGCGTTTTGAACGAGGGGGTAACCACTCCAGAGATTCCTTGAGATTCCCTGAGATTCCATAAAGATTTCCAAAGATTACCAAAGATATTCATAAGAAAGATGAACCTCGAAGGGGAAACCACTCCAAAAAATTCCAAGATTCCCTGAGATTTCATAAAGATTTCCAATGATTCCCAACGAGATACTCAACGAGTGGTTAACCCCCCGGTTTTGAATTTCTATTGAGGTCACTTTTCGCGCGTTCAGGTGTTCTTTTTCCATACTTGTAGGTACCTGTACCTAGGTATCGCAAGGTGATGATCAGTCCCACGGGCGTCGGACCTGCGCAGATCACGACGCGAGTTCGTGATTTGTGCGCAGGCCGCCCCCGAGCCGTCACTTTGTATATCTATTAATTAAAATCCGATCATAACCGTTGCCTAACCGAAGGTTAATGAATCGGTGATTTTTCGTTGTTTCTTCAGGTGACCTTGTCCAATCAGAGGATGTTGTTCTGGACCAACTTGGTGTCCAGGGACCAATGGCAGCTTGAGAAATGGGGCGTCCATGTTCCGCTCTTGGTCACTTTGAGACAGCGTCAACTGAGAATGGTGCCTTTATGGGAAGTATAAACTCGTAGGACTGAAGTCCTAGGTCCCAGCAATTTTTTGTAGGTATAGGATGTGACAATTGATATGTTGTATATTTAAAAAGAATAATATTTGTAGCTTTTTACCGCCCGAAGACGTTGACTGAAGCCGATAAAAAGCGGGCCGAAGTCGTGAAACGGGACCTCAGTCCGTTCAGTTGTAAATATCGCAACGAGGGGTTAACCACTCGTTGGAAATCATTGGAAATCTTTATGAAATCTCAGGGAATCTTGGAATTTTTTGGAGTGACCCCCTTCGGGGTTGACCTTTCTATGAATATCGTAGGGAATCTTTGGAAATCTTTATGGAATCTCAAGGAATCTCTGGAGTGGTTACCCCCTCGTATCGCAAGGTTTTCTTGTTTTCCACCTATTACCCCTCCCCGTCTGCTTACAAATAAAAAATGTTGGTTGTTAGGTGCGCACAGTACTCTAGAAAGTGTCTCATGTTAGACTGTTATTGTCAAAGATAAAAGAGGCTATCTGGACAATTGGGGAGTGCCTGCTTGTTGGCGGGACATGTCGCGCAGTTAAATGTTCTGCCATTTGCCATTTCCTTGTCTTGTCCTTTGACTCAATGGCCGTTGTGAGTGGTGACCATAACCATTGACATGTCGGAGTCAAACTTAAAATAGTCCGAAAGTCACCCTTAGCGCAGAAATTGAAAATTTTCTTCAGCTGTACTGGTCAGCAGCTACAGTTCCGTATGTAGTGATCAAGTAAAGCTTTTCAAAACAGTTCCAGCCGAGGGGTTAACCACTCCTTGGGAATCTCGTTGGGAATCATTGGAAATCTTAACAAAATCTCAGGGAATCTTGGAATTTTTCGGAGTGGTTACCCCTTCGGGTTTCATCTTTCTATGAATATCTGAATAGCGTTGGGAATCTTTGGAATTACGGAATCTCAGGGAATCTCAAGGAATCTCTGGAGTGGTTACCCCCTCGGCTCCAGTAGTGTGTACCTGAATTTATCAGATAGACAACTGTGGGGTGGCACAGTAGCCGGAAATGGAGGGCGTCTGTTTTGGGAAAAGCCAGGTTCGAATCTCCGTTGCTGAAAAATTTTCTCCTACATATAACTGCCTTATGGGTTGTCTTGCCGTCAGTGTACAGAAGTACAAAAAAGCGGCGCCGCGGCTAGATGGACGGCCTTCTTAAGGTAGCTCCCGGCCATAACCCAATATGGTAAGCTATTCTTTCGAATGTATGGGAGCTCTCGAAAATAAATGAATTTATAATTCGAAATAATATTATTTCTATGTAACCACCCACAGCAATTATGGTAACGATATTACGTGTAATCGTCCCATGCATTCCATTGTCTGGTACCTATAGGTACTTTGTGTATCCAGGTAGCTTGCTTTTAATTAGTCGTTCTGCATATGTGAGAGCTTCATTTATTTTGTTATAATCTGCTTCCGCGACGCCCCCTGTCAACTTACGTAGACATACCTGGCATACCTTAAGTACCTGACTCATGTGAACGTCACTTTCAAGTTCTTGTACTGTAACAATCGATGAGAACATGGTTGTGAATTAAGTTAGTAGTCAATTATTATTTGTTATGCAAAAGAGCCGCTGTTGTGACTCTCTATAACGAGAGGACACCCTCTCTATAACGATCAAACACTCTCTCTATAACGAGCGAACACCCTCTCTATAACGAGAAAACACTCTCTCTATAACGAGCGAACACCCTCTCTATAACGAGAAAACACTCTCTCTATAACGAGCGAACACCCTCTCTATAACGATCGAACACTCTCTCTATAACGAGCGAACACCCTCTCTATAACGATCAAACACTCTCTCTATAACGAGCGAAGACCCTCTCTATAACGATCAAACACTCTCTCTATAACGAGCGAACACCCTCTCTATAACGAGCGAACACCCTCTCTATAACGAGCGAACACCCTCTCTATAACGAGCGAACACCCTCTCTATAACGAGCGAACACCCTCTCTATAACGAGAAAATTGACATGGTTCCATGACGGCCGCTATAGAGAGAGAGACTATACTGTGTATATTGTTCCTTTACTCGGCATTAGGCAGCTGGGTTTAGACTAGGTTCTTTCCTTTTTGGGGCACCTGTGACTCCTCAGGTATACATTTTGGCTGAAGCTGAAGTGGGCCGAAGCCGAGTACGGAGTGAGCTAGAAACTCACACCAAAACTCAAACAACGGATACCTTAGCAGTATAGCATGGAAGGAAGAAGATCCAGAGTTCAAGTCCTAACGGACCGTGATTTTTTACTAGGTTAGAACTCAAGTGAGTCGTCGTGATTCTGACGAAATCACCCCGTCATATATCCGACTAGGAAGCAGCCGTATAGCGCCACTTATTTCTTTTAAACAATTGAACATGTAATAAAGTAAAAGTACGTACCTAAACTGTCAGCTATACGAGGTACCAACACCTAACGAATAGAGACAAGCTCATACGTGATTGGTTGGGTATTTGTCCATACGTAATAGGTTTACTTTCAGCGGCCTATTTGTTTACACGTCTGCATGTTCCATGTTAAAAAGCATTCCAGAGACCCACTGGAATTCCAGCCATGATTGGTCACGAGTAGACTACACGGAACGTGCCTCCAACTTTGCCTATTTGATTTTCATGGAGAAATATTGTACCTATTTCTTATTACTGCATCATACCCGCCACACTTTTCACATTATCGAACGTACCGTATTTATTGTAGTTATGTTCATTGCACCACTGTAAAGGATACCGTCCATGTAGCCGCGCGGAGCCGCTGTTTTTGGTAGAGAGCTTGGCCGTGCGGACGTTCCCTATCCTACCCCACCTGGAATTATCTCTTGTTCGAAGAAAAGCATTCATTGGATTTGGGAGAGAAAGTTTGTTATAGAGAGAGTTCGTTATAGGGAGTGTTCGTTGTAAAGAGAGTTTTTCGTCGAGAGTGTTCGTTATAGAGAGTGCACATTATAGAAATTATTCGTTATATAGAGTGATCGTTATAGAGAGTGTTCGTTATAGGGAGGGTTTGCTATAGGGCTAGTTCGTTATAGAGAGAGTTTGTTAAAGAGAGGGTTTGTTGTAGAGAGTGTTCGTTATAGAGAGGGTTTGTTGTATAGAGAGTGTTCGTTATAGGGAGGGTTTGTTATAGAGTTAGGTTGTTATAGAGAGGGTTTGTTGTAGAGAGTGTTCGTTATAGAGAGGGTTTGTTGTATAGAGAGTGTTCGTTATAGGGAGGGTTTGTTATAGAGTTAGGTTGTTATAGAGAGGGTTTGTTGTATAGAGAGTGTTCGTTATAGGGAGGGTTTGTTATAGAGTTAGGTTGTAATAGAGAGGGTTTGTTGTAGAGAGCGTTCGTTATAGAGAGGGTTTGTTGTATAGAGAGTGTTCGTTATAGGGAGGGTTTGTTATAGAGTTAGGTTGTTATAGAGAGGGTTTGTTGTAGAGAGTGTTCGTTATAGAGAGGGTTTGTTGTAGAGAGTGTTCGTTATAGGGAGGGTTTGTTGTAGAGACTGCTCGTAGTAGGGTGTTCGTTATAGGAGGGATAATTATCGAATGCGCAATCAGTAAAAATAAAAATATAACTTTTTTGCTAAACCTAAATGTTTTCAAAAATTTCTTGTATAACGGAAGAATAGCCTGGGGTAAAACGGTTGCACCAGTTTCGGTACTTATACGTAGGTAGATATACTGCGGCGATATAACAGCGGATTAGCAGGGATTACACAAATGAAATGACAGTTAGGCACGTGGATTAGTGTTGGCGGATAGCGGGGGAGCGGGGAGGTCCAGCTGGCGATATATGACATAATCTTCAACCGTCCAGTGACTCATTTATTTATCAGTGTGCACGGCAGTGCAAGAGCCAAGTTCAAAACCAAAACCTGGCACTTTCTGTTTTGTCCTAGTCCCATCATCGTATGCTGCACTTCTACTACCCTAGAGGTAGTATTGGATATTTAAGGTGGAATACACGTATTTGGTTCGCAATGCTACGTACTTCAAGCCCTACTCCGAAGTTACAGGGCGAGTGAAAAGTGTTTATAGGGGGATGTAAACCTGAGACTCTTTGTCGTGAGGTAGTGTTGTATTTTTGCATGAAATGGAGTAATAAGCCCACAGGAGCGGTTTTAAACAGTCAACTACCAGTCCACATGTTTTTTTGACAGATCGCGAAAACACAACACTACCGCACGCGCAATATTTTTTGTAACGTTTCGGACTAAAAAATGTATGATTTTATCGTCACATTTAAAAGAAAAGCTTGATAAATGTTTGTAATATTTACCGCCGCCATGTTACATGTTGACAATTTTTATTTCACTTACGGAAGTGGGTAATTTCAACACCATATCTCTACTTTTTCTCCTGTAAAAGCTAAATATAGTGTCCTACTTTCACTCGTTCATTTCGCGTTCAAATATCACATTATGTTTAGCTTTTAGAGTAGACACAACCAATACGATGTTGCAATTACCATGTCTCCGGCAGCACTAATATGTAAACATTAGTTTTGTCGAATATTTACTTTCGCACAGTGGTTTTGGTGGAGTTCGTCGAGAATGTATATACAGCCTTAAATATTCTGAAGTATAAAAGGTTTTTTTAACGGCTGAAATTGTGATTTTACGATCGATTAATTTCGGACGAATTTTTTGTTGACCAAAATCACAACACAGCCTGTTAATTTCGGCCGTTAAAAAGACATATTAAATTTCAGAACCTTTTAAATAGGTATCCAATAGTTTCCCCTTAAAGTGTGCAGAAACAACGTAAACAAATAGCGAATGTATATATGGGTCCTCTGAGCCCTCCATATAGCTACATAAGATGCCCTACCACTGCTCCAATCTTTTAGGCAGCAAAAATGCATCACCACTGGTTGCACAGCCTTAAAACGCCGAATGTTTGTCGCAGGTGTCGCACCGCCATGTTGCCATTAATCACGGCCGCGCCTAAACCTTCCTCCGCCCAATGCTTCATGTTTTGGAAAATAGACTCTGGTAGCTCGCTTTTGTTTGGACATAAAGTGGGCTCGAAAACCTTTGTCGTGCCTTAATCGTACCTGCCTCATTATAGGATAATCTATGCTTGACTGGACTCAAGATTACAATTTGCTGATTTGGCCATTCTAAATTATCGAGATTTGAATCGGATTCGTTTCGTAAGGTTCTGAAATCAATATTCCACGGACTGGAGCTAGACAGACTATCAGTCAGGCAATCCAGGCTACGTTAAGTACCGAACGTGTTGCATACAGCTGCTCCAGCTATTTTTATTCAATTATCGGATATCCTTATCGATTAGCCGACCTCATACGAAAGAGGAAGCTGTAGGTACCTACCTAGAATCAGGTATTGTGCAAGAAGCTCCGGTTTTAAGAAGAATTGTACCCTTCAAGACCGAACATACTTTCGCTATTTGTTTACGTTTTTTCAGACAATTTTTTTTTTGTCACAAAAATCACTCCATCGCAAAATCACAACATAGCCTCATGAGTAGATAATGTAATGACGTTACTATGACATATTATTATGTTTCAGAATATTTAAATATCCAATAGTTTTCTCACAAAGTTTGAAGTCGAAACGTAAAAAATAGCGAAAGTATGGTGGCCCTTAACCGATCGTAAAATCACTTCGGCCGTTAAAAAGACACATTATATTTCAGAACATTTAAATATCCAATAGTGTCCTCATAAAGTGTTTAGAAAAAACGTAAACAAACACGACTGCGTAGATGCCCTTAAGAGGACGCTATACCTGACGGTGCATTTTTTGCCGCCCGTAAGATTAACATTGCGAGCGGCGATTCATTTTCAAGGTTTACCCTTGGTTGGAAAGACACAAAATTTTGCCTGTACCTAGCCCTAACAATGTTCTAAGGAGTGTTTGAAGCAGATTTCCCAATTTCTCACTGGTTTCTTTTATTGCAACTGTTTTGCAAATGCTAGCATCGCATACCTCAAGAAAAGTGCTGTATCTCGAAAACCAGTAAAAAAAATGGAAAATCTGCTTCGAACACTCCCTAGAACATTGTTAGGGCTAGGTACAGGCAAAATTTTGTGTCTTTCCAACCAAGGGTAAACCTTGAAAATGAATCGCCGCTCGCAATGTTAATCTTATGGGCGACAAAAAATGCATCGTCAGGTATAGCGTCCTCTTAAGGTTTGGCTGCTGATGACGTATTTCTGCTCCTAACTCCTAACTCTAAAACTACAGCACGTCGTCGTTGTCTCGTCGTTAACTTTGCGGTAACAGATCCCGAATAGACCTGCTGGTATGGACGTAAACGTTAGTGCGGCTCGTGACAGAGTTTGGGCTAATCACCACTTGCTTCATGCTCGGCTGTCTCACTACAAGATAGTATCGTTTTTCACTATATTTCACTATGGTCATTGATAATTCGCCTTAATTCTCGTCTCTCACCGCCAATCAATACCCAGGAAGGATTATTTAAGAATCGTGAAAAGTTTATTTTTATTGCCGCAATGAATTAAGTTGCACAAACCATGTTGCTGTATTTCCTATTTATGTTATAGACTCTTAGTTTGGCAACCGGTGACTTACGACTTGTATTTTGGTTTTTGGTCCATAGGTACCTAACCCATGGGTTTCCTCCTCCACTCCAGAGATTGCTTGAGATTGTCTGAGATTGCAGGAAAATTTCCAAAGAAGCACCCTGAAGGGTTAATTGCTCCAGAAATTTCCAAGATTCCCTGAGATTTCATAAAGATTCGCCTGAGATTCCCAACGACATTCCCAACGAGATTCCTGGATTGGTTAACCCATAGCCGTATCCACGGGGGGGAGGGGGGGTTAGGGGGTTAACCCCCCCCCCCCCCATGACCCCAAAACCCCCCATGACCGCTTTCTGGATACGGGCCTGGGTTAACCCCTCGGTTTCCTTGTTTGGAAAAGTTCAAAATTTCTCCTATAGGCAGCCTGTTTTTCCCGTAGTTTCAGAGATTTCCTAGAGGTATGATGTCATGTTAACGGTGTCAAAACAGTTGGATATCGAAAAAAATCTGCTTCATTTAATTTGGGGGGGGGGGGGGGGGGTGCAAAGGCGCAAAGGCAAAGGTGCAAATCTATACTCCGAATGGTAGGGAGGTACCTATTTGTTTTTTGCACTGGAACTTTAAGAAAATCACTATAGGTAGGACCTTTCTCAAGTTTATTTTGAATTTCCTCCGTCTCTAGAAATTGGAATAAAATAGAACTCTAGTGACTGCGTAAAAGTGATTATGCTTTTCGGTGCACCACTTTCTTGCACTTTTCCACTGAAATAAGTATCATAGATCTTTCTATTAAGAGGACGCTATACCTGACGATGCATTTTTTGCCGCCCATAAGATTAACATTGCGAGCGGCGATTCATTTTCAAGGTTTACCCTTGGTTGAAAAGACACAAAATTTTGCCTGTACCTAGCCCTAACTATGTTGTAGGGAGTGTTCGAAGCAGATTTCCCAATTTCTCACTGGTTTCTTTTATTGCAACTGTTTTGCAAATGCTAGCATCGCATACCTCAAGAAAAGTGCTGTATCTCGAAAACCAGTAAAAAAAATGGGAAATCTGCTTCGAACACTCCCTAGAACATTGTTAGGGCTAGGTACAGGCAAAATTTTGTGTCTTTCCAACCAAGGGTAAACCTTGAACATGAATCGCCGCTCGCAATGTTAATCTTATGGGCGGCAAAAAATGCACCGTCAGGTATAGCGGACCCTTAATCTTCTATCCGTAGAATTTTACATTCAGTACCTTCTATAGGTAGGTAGGTAGGTAAAATAGATGGTCATGAAAGAAAGCTATCACGCATTTTGCAACATCATCGACTTAAGTGGTCGGAAACAACACACATCCGAACGAACGTACAGGAAGCTGCGGAGACAATAAGACCTGTATACTTACCCCTATACCTACGTACCTATCTCTAGTCGGACGGATTGAACCTGAGCCTGGAAGTGCTAGGAGGGAGTTGATATAAGGTGGCTCCACTGCCACACGCGCTCAGTCTCCGTGATAACAGCTCAGGATTATGTGTTCGATGTTCTGAAAGTGTTTATTTGTTGTTCTTGTGCGTGCTGGGTGTTGGCGAGGTGTTCTTGTGTTGTTTTGGTGGCCTGACGGTCTCCCTTTAGTGTTGTTGGGTGTCCCTTTGGATTGCAATGGCTGTTGTTGCCCTCTGCGCTGCCTTGGTATGTTTATTCTCTACTTTATCGACAATTTTCTCTTGCTCTTGTCTTGTGTAGGTACACTGTCATTTCAGAACAAATAAATATGAAGCAGTTTTTTTTTAAATGGGCATTAAGAAATCCCTTGACATCCTATACGGATATGGTATACTAAATATATCTTTGGCAGGAGCATTAGCTGAAGTAGGTATATTATTGCAATCGTGCACCCAAAATTTTAGGTAGATTTCGAAGAAAAATCTAGGTACCTATTGTAGCCGTACCAGTAGCCACCATCAGTTCAAAAGTTCATATTATATATATATTTATATATATATATATATATTTCATTTTCTTGTGAACACGCTAGGAGCCGTATTTTTGAAAAATAATTGGTTTTGACTATTTAATAAAATATAAGGGGCTAAAATCTCGGTCGAGTTCGTTAATGGGGGAAATCGGACGAAGGGGGGCGAAATGGGGGGACTTTTTCGAAATCTGTTTTTTTGGCCATAACTCCCTTAATATTGCAATTATTGAAAG
Organism: Mesopsocus fuscifrons; assembly: GCA_950004255.1. Classification (NCBI taxonomy): domain Eukaryota; kingdom Metazoa; phylum Arthropoda; class Insecta; order Psocodea; family Mesopsocidae; genus Mesopsocus; species Mesopsocus fuscifrons. The sequence goes on along the minus strand of OX465376.1, from coordinate 19,217,020 downwards.
GTGGTTTTCTCTGAGGGTCGTCTAACAGTACTACCTACAACTTTTCTTAGTAACGTTTTTTGATCCCACCCTTAATGGTTGATTAAGGGTGGAAAAACAGGGGTTGGCGAACAAAAAATTTATAACTTGTGTCCTAGGGGTGTTATCGAGTTCTTTTGTTTTGTAATGAATTTGCCTCAATATTACCTCAACTTTTATCCGAACAAGTTTTTCGTCCGACGCACCGTTTAGGCAGGGGGTGGGGGGTTGAATTTTCAAAACGTCATAACTCACTTATTTGGTGATATATTGAGTTTATTCTTTTTGCTATGAGAACTTTTGTCTGAAAAAGTTTTTTTAAAATCACTTTCATTCTCTTGTGAAGGGGGGGGGGGGGGGGTGAAATTTCAAAACTCAATTCCTCAACTGAAAATCTTCTTAACCGTCTTTCTAAATGATTTTAGACTGCTTTTAGTGGATGGAAGTAATCTTCGAAATCTACCTACGCCTTTCGGGGCTGCCAAAAGGAATTTTTTGATTTTTGTTTGATTTTGAAAAGGCTGAATACCTACCCTAAGGGTGGATACCTGAAACTTAAAGTACATTATAGTGCGATTTCACTTGTCATAAGCTAAACATACAATAAGATAAATCTGTTTGATAGGGGAGACACTATAGCATACTTTAAGAAGTTGTGAAATCAAGCCTAAGTTGACAAGTTGTCCCTGGGCTGTTCGGTAGCTGTCGAATCATTTTTTCGTTCGTTAATAATAATAAGGCACCTATTACGACTATAAGTAATAGGCATTCTTATTCAGAGGTCAACTACACTTCAACATCTTTCTTGTATCGTATAATTAACGGAGATTTTGAAGTTTAATAAAAGGCTAGCCAGCCTTAATGTGAGGAGATGTCCTCCTAGTCAGGCTATCACTGAAGTAGCTGAGCTGTGCTTCGCTTTAGCCGGCCAGCAGCGCTTAGGTAGGTACTGAAACGTAGGTACGTAGGTAGCCAGCTACAGCCTGAAGAAACAATGCTCTTTGTTGCCGTTTATTTATCGATATTTATTTCTTTTGAAATAAACAAAAAAATCAAAATCACAAACTTTTGAGTTTATAATAATTCAGAACAAATAAATATCCAATAGCTTCCATTGCCATTGAAAATCGTCAGAAAAGAGTATTTTATTTCATTTGTTGTTGGTTGGCAGCAAGGCTCGAGTTAGCAACTGATTCAAATCAGCTTGATTTTTATTTGATTTTTCTTGGTGAAAATGGCCCTAAGGTACCTATTTCGCCAATCGAGGCTGTCCGAAGTTATACAGATTTTCCTAAGTTGTTTGTAACTTCCTATAGGTATGTTTTGATGTCTTGACTTTACTATAGATGTCATAATATCAGCTCACTTGAAAATCATAACTTAGTTAACCAGTTTCTGGCGTTCAAAAGACATTAGGCTGCCTCTCACTGGAGATTTTCTCTCATGCTTACAATATTAAATTCCTTCCCGAGAAAAACGAACATGGACAAATCCACTACCATACTCTCAGCCTATAAACCTTCTTTATCCCACATGAATATTTTGTTAAGGGTCCGCTATACCTGACGGTGCATTTTTTGCCGCCCATAAGATTAACATTGCGAGCGGCGATTCATTTTCAAGGTTTACCCTTGGTTGGAAAGACACAAAATGTTGCCTGTACCTAGTCCTAAAAATGTTCTAGGGAGTGTTCGAAGCAGATTTCCCATTTTTTTTTTACTGGTTTTCGAGATACAGCACTTTTCTTGAGGTATGCGATGCTAGCATTTGCAAAACAGTTGCAATAAAAGAAACCAGTGAGAAATTGGGAAATCTGCTTCGAACACTCCCTAGAACTTTGTTCGGGCTAGGTACAGGAAAAATTTTGTGTCTTTCCAACCAAGGGTAAACCTTGAAAATGAATCGCCGCTCGCAATGTTAATCTTATGGGCGAAAAAAAATGCACCGTCAGGTATAGCGTCCTCTTTATCTTATTTTTAACCCCACCCCGCAATTTCCAGCCCCCAAAGTAAACCATTCCGCTCTTCCGACAGACAGCCTTCTCCGTAGCCGTTAGAGGTACGGAGCTCGTGCCTGAACGCTACCTACGCCCGCGGGACTTTAACCACCACCCTTTCACGGACGTGGGCGAGGCCGCGACGGCGAAGCCGACGGGGCTGTCGGACGTCCACCCGTACGCCATCCTGTCTTCAAAGAGGCCTCGGGAAGGCCGCCAGTTCGGCGACCAGGAACACGTCCTGTACCCCAACCCCCCAGCCGCCGTCCTTCCCCGGAAACAGCCAGCTCTCCACATCCGCGTCCAGCCCGCACACTTTGACGCTGATCCCTACAATATTGTGAGTTGGGCTGAGATTTATTTGTGCATGGGTTATGTGGGCGCGTCGCGGCTAGACGGACGCGGTTCTTAAGGCATCCACTATTTTTTTACATTTTGACTTCACACTTTGTGAGACAACTATTGGATATTTAAATATTCTGAAATATAATGTCTTTTTAACGTCATTACTCGGCTATGTTGTGATTTAAGGGTCCGCTATACCTGACGGTGCATTTTTTGCCGCCCATAAGATTAACATTGCGAGCGGCGATTCATTTTCAAGGTTAACCCTTGGTTGGAAAGACACAAAATTTTGCCTGTACCTAGCCCTAACAATGTTCTAGGGAGTGTTCGAAGCAGATTTCCCATTTTTTTTTACCGGTTTTCGAGATACAGCACTTTTCTAGAGGTATGCGATGCTAGCATTTGCAAAACAGTTGCAATAAAAGAAACCAGTGAGAAATTGGGAAATCTGCTTCGAACACTCCCTAGAACATTGTTAGGGCTAGGTACGGGCAAAATTTTGTGTCTTTCCAACCAAGGGTAAACCTTGAAAATGAATCGCCGCTCGCAATGTTAATCTTATGGGCGGCAAAAGATGCATCGTCAGGTATAGCGATTTTTTTTTGTGACAAAATTCACTAGGTAGATCGTAAAATCACAACATAGCCTCATGAGTATTATTATTATATTATTATGAGGATTTATATTTCAGAATATTTAAATCTCCAATAGTTATCTCACAAAGTTTGAAATCGGAATATGGAAATAGCGAATGTATGGTAGCTCATAAAAGCCGGTTAGGGAAGATTACCATGCCCTTACTTTATACCGATAGTAGGTATAAAGTATAAAGTGGCTCCATTTTGAACCAGGGAATCTTCACCGCTCATCTCCTTTACTTTTTATTAAAGCAGAAAAATAAAATTTTGTTCTGAGTGATTTTCCCCCGTTTTCATTTACAATAGGCAGTCAGTTAGCTAACTAAGTTTAATGCCCATTAACTGCAGAATCATTTACATTCCAGTTAAATTAAACTTGTAGTCACCAAAGTCGAAGCTATAGTTATTCCAAAAATACGATTTTAGCAAAACAAAATTAGTGCCAATTTTTTTACGAGAGGGTTGAAATACTTTTTTAAGGAGACAACAGACAACTAAGAATAGCTGACATTTCTCCAGCTGAGGCAACTGGAAGTTTTGTAAATTATATTTAAATCTCAGAAGGAGAACTGAATTAGAGCATCTGGAAAAGAGTGAATTCTAAATCTCAGTGCATGACTTTGACCACAAACAATGCGTCCTAGAATGAAGGGGCTGGAATGGGGGACTGGAATGACAACTCAGGGATTGCGGGTACCCATCCTTCCCCACTAACAATACGGGATGCCAGAACGGCCGTTCGAAACGCATCGAGTGTGGCCAGCTGTAGATCTCTTCACTTCTCCTGAAGGTGTATTCCCTTTCTCGAACGCCAGCAAACCCACTCAACTAACACCTTCAAAATTTATTGTAAGAAGATAAGGCACGCCATGATGCAATATACGGGGAACAGTCCTTCTTACAATAAATTTTGAAGGTGTTAGTTGGGTGGGTTTGCTGGCGTTCGAGAAAGGGAATACACCTCCAGCTCTATGTGGTTAAGATCAGTCCATCAACCATTGCTTTCTTCCTGAGACCACATCCAACAGGCTATTATTACGGCCACTAGAAATTTAAATGACGTATTTACCATATTACGAGGAATATTACCATTGTAAGAGAGGGAACCCTTGTCCGCTGGACAGCGTAGTCGTGTCCAGACTCCAGAGGGAGGTCAAGGACGGTCGCACCGTGACAGCATTATGTTATGTAGGGTATACAAGGCAGGAAGCATAATTATTGTCATGGTAATGAGATCCCACGTTATGATGAAGCCATTTCCCCAGTAAACTTACTTCATACCTTTAACTAGGTCTGAATCTGTTAAAGGTACGTACCTTGCTTGTCGCAAGCATTCTCACAACCTGTGGGAGCTCCTACATGGAGACCTTACGCTGGTAAGGAACAGTGGAGAAATTTTTATGGCGTCCATTACCGTTCATTTGTTTCTCTTTTTATGACACTTTAGGATGGTACCTACATTTGTCCATTGTTTACTGATGTAATTGTTGCGAGTTCCTTTAGTACCAATTGTGCAGTTTGCTCCTAAACTGGGAAAAATATGGGTTGGTTCACAAGACCCTGGCCCATTCTGCACGATTTTTGTTCCCCCAACACGCCTATCATTCAACAAGCTCTTTTAATTTTCCAGATCCCGAAGAACTACGCTTTCTCGTACTCTGTGAAAGACAAACACTCGGGTGACGACTTCTCGCATTCTCAAGCGCACAACGGGAAAGCAACGCGCGGCCAGTATCGCGTCAAGCTGCCCGATGGCCGAGTCCAGGTCGTCAGCTACACTGCTGACCACAAGGGATACCGCGCCGATGTGCAGTACGAGGGCGCCCCTGCTCACCACTTCCCCTACCAGCAACCCACCCCTATCTACGAACACACCACCCCCGCCCCCGACGCCTACGTCCACCAAGCCCCCCAGCATTACGCTCACTACAGCCCCACTCCTGCGACGTACTTCCAGACTGCGCATCAGTACGTTCAGCAACAGCCGACTTACACTGCGACACCGTCACCGTACCAGCAGGAACAAGCGTACTCGCCGACTCCTGCCCCGTACCAGCAAGAGCAAGCCTACTCTCCCACGCCCGCGACGTACGCTGACTACGGTCAACAAGCGTACGCAGGTCCCACTGCAGGTTACCGTCACCATCTTGTGCCATACAACAGCCAGTACGCTAGGCCAGCTTCGCCTGTTCCTGAATCCAACGTTGCGTCTCCTTCCCCCATAACCTTCCCGACGTCGGCCCCAGAACAGCAGGCACCCCAACAGTCGCCAGCTCTTCAGGCATACGCTTCACCCTCTCCGGTCCCAGAGCAGTCATACCAACATGCCTCGGGTCTTCAAGCGTATGCTTCTCCGTCTCCCACCCCTGATCACGCGTATCATCATTCTCAGGGTCTTCAAGCCTACGCTTCACCTTCTCCCACCCCCGATCACGCGTACCAAAATTCTCAGGGTCTTCAAGCCTACGCTTCACCTTCTCCCACCCCCGATCATGCGTACCAAAATTCTCAGGGTCTTCAAGCCTACGCTTCACCGTCTCCCACCCCCGATCACGCGTACCAACATTTTCAGGGTCTCCAAGCTTACGCTTCCCCGTCTCCTACCCCTGAACACACGTACCAACACTCCCCCGGTCTCCAGGCTTATGCTTCCCCCTCTCCTACCCCGGAGCACAGGTACCAACACTCATCAGGGGATGAGGGGTACGAGTCTCCTTCAGGCCCTGAGTTCGATCACGGCTACTCTCCGTCACCTTCCCCCTTCGCAGTTCAACCCCATCTCAGATCGACTCCCACCCCCTTCGGTAGACACCAGTACGTGACGTCGACAGAAAGCTCACCCCTTGGCCAAATTGTGGTCACACCACGAACGCAACGAAACAGCAACAGTGGCAGTGATAGTAATAATGAAAATAACGCAAATGAGGCATCGAGACGTGTCTTTGGAGAGCGACAGCACGTCATCTATAGGTTCAAATCATCTTCCTAGTATTCCCTCAGCCAAATTACCAACTTCTGTAAGTTATTGTTTTCTAGTTGTTTTGTAATAAATTGTTTTGATACTATTTTCCGAACTTCTCGAATCATTATTATCACTTTGTCGTTCTTATAGTCTACCCTTCAGGTTAAACCTGCAGAACTCTCCTTTTCGACACTACGCCAGGAATTACGAGAAAAATATCATCTATTTTAACAGAATATAGAAGATTTTACAACATTTACACAGCTATGAATGTTAAGAAAGAAATTTCAAAAAAGAAAAAAAACAGCACCTCCGATGTCATCTAAAAGCAGTAAAAAAATAAACATGCTCAATCAGGTACATCACACGAATCCACCGAGAAAGGTACAATAATTAGACAAAAAGGAAAACTATCCCTTGGTGTACCTTATGTCACACATGAAAATTTACACAAATAGAAGAAGTGATATAAAAGGGTTAATGTACCTATACCTACTTAGGGTGAGTCCCACCATATTCGGTTAACGGTTAATCTCCAGTTAAATTTGGTTTTTACTGTGCTATAATTTAAATTTAACTGGAGATTAACCGTTAACCGAGTATGCTGGGACGCACCCTTACGGTTAACGTACTTAATATACGGGTAATGTCACGGCCATTTGATGTCACATGACCGCTCTAAAAGCTAAACATAGTGTCATGTTTTTTCGCCTGCGAATACCACACTATGTTTAGCTTTTAGAGAAGCCAATTTCATCCAATGGCAGTGTAAATACCTGACTCTAGGCCCCTACTTCGGGTCCCAACAACGATTAGGATAAAACGTATTTTATAGTTTGGATGATTTTTTTTAACGGTTTTAGGCGACAATAGCCTTTACATTAAGATGGAACATACATTTGTTATTTATTTACGTTTTTTTGAGGACAGGGATTTTTGCTACACAAAAATTTGTACTAAAATTTCTTGATCGTAAAAGCACAACATAGTCAGAAGGTTAAAAAAACATTTCGTAGTTCAGAACAATCTTCAACAGTTTCCACAAAAAATGGCCCCAAAAACATAAACAAACACAATTGTCTAGTTGCCCTTAATTGGAAGGGTCTTCGTTTAAACTATAACCATTCACAGTTAGACTGCAGTCTATAGAAGCTACAGTCATTCCTAGAAGGAATACAGTTATTCATTGACTCGTAATGTCAATTCTAGTAGGACTTGGATCGCTAGTTCAAGCGTACGATGTAAAAATAAACTTACTGCGAGTTACCCGTTACACTCCTCGGCAGTGTGTCCCTGAAGTTTCACCCCAGATTGGGGAAGAAAGCCATGAAGAAAAGGTGGAAGGGTAGTATCCCTGAAGAGTTCCCCTGATGAAGTGACCTCTTCGCCTCCAGGTATAGACTTCTTCATGAAGTTTCACCTCAGATTGGGGAAGAGAGGACTGAAAGCCATGATGAAAAGGTGGAAGCGAAGTAGGGCTGTAGGGTTCCCCTGATGAAGTGACCTCTTCGCCTCCAGGTAGACTTCTTCATGAAGTTTCACCCAAGCGGGCCATGGAGAAGAGGTGGAAGGGAAGCTATAGGCTTTCCCTGTAGAACTCCCTTGATGAAGTGACCTCTACACCTCCAGGTAGACTTCTTCATGAAGTTTCACCCCAGACTGGGGAAGACAGGACTGAAAGCCACGATGAAAAGGTGGAAGCGAAGTATCCCTGTAGGGTTCCCCTGATGAAGTGACCTCTTCGCCTCCAGGTAGACTTCTTCATGAAGTTTCACCCCACCGGGCCATGGAGAAGAGGTGGAAGAGAAGCTATAGGTTTTCCCTCTAGAACTCCCTTGATGAAGTGACCTCTTCGCCTCCAGGTAGACTTCTTCATGAAGTTTCACCCGACCGGGCCATGGAGAAGAGGTGGAAGGGACGCTATAGGCTTTCCCTGTAGAACTCCCTTGATGAAGTGACCTCTACGCCTCCAGGTAGACTTCTTCACCCCAGATTGGGGAAGAGAGGACTGAAAGCCATGAAGAAGAGGTGGAAGGGAAGCTATAGTCATTCCCGGTAGGGTTCCCCTGCAGGAGAGACGGCGCTGGCTATACTGAGTGAGGACTTCTTCATACCCGTGCTGGAGGAACATTTGAAGCTTCTCTGCTTGGTGAAGGATGGTCGGCCAAGTGACGAGCCTGACTCGCATCCAGTGTCCATGAAGGGCTCTGAAACAGGAAATCAGTTTGAACCGTTCAAAATTTCTTTTCGCTTTCTTCACGAAGTGCTTTCTGGTCGCGTTAGGAAAGCCTAGGTTGTAGGAATTAGACAGTCATAATGTTGGAGGACACAGACAGCATGTAGTAAGTCACCCTCCTGCCATTAGCCACCTCTGTCTGTAGGGGAGACCAGGGTGAGACTAGCCAAGTTACCTTTGTCAGTAGGGGAGCCCAGGGTGAGACTGGACAGGGAAGATGAGAGGTTCATGTTGGAGGACACAGACAGCATGGAGGGGTACTGCGCGATCTGTTGGTCTCCCTCCTCCACGGGTAAGCAGGTCTCCACCATCGCCTCCAGGCAGTTGACGAAGAGCTCAGCCGCCGTTGTGTCCGTCGTGTGTCCAGTGTAGTTCGGCAGGTCCTGCGAAAACGGCCAAAATGTAGCTCTTGCTAGTGAAAAATCTAAAACGGAGTTATCTCAGAATTCCTTAATCTTTTCTTGAAAAATAGGATTACACCTATATGTCTTGCTCTTGGAAGGTACTAAATGCCAGGAAAAATTGAAAATTTGCTATGCGACATTTGTTTATATCCAGTTGTCCTCCAAAGGTCTCAAGATAATTCACGAACGTAAGAAACAACTGAGACCGCTCAAAATGAATCGTATGGGGCCAAAAATACCTCGGCGACCTCCTAACCTTCCTTCCAGTTTTCAAAGGCAACTGTTGGATATTTTTAGGTCTGAAATATAATAGTCATTTTCTGAACATCAGCAGTAATTTCGTCATATGCCTCACCCTAGTAAATGGACCAGCAAAGCGCCAGAGACCGCCAAAGCCGCAGCTCTGCAGGTAGTGCAGCTGCTGGTTATCCTCACTCTGGACCATGTTCTGGATGATGGCCTGGATGGAGCTCAAGATGAGCTGGTCCTGGCAGTTGGCTAACAGGGACATGATCTTCTGACCAATCAGGTTGTGTCTGAAAAATCGTAAAATTAATCATAACTGACTATTGGACGAACGTTATTCGCTCTGACTTTAACGTGAGGTTAAGTGGACGACATCCAGTTCCCTCAACTAATTTGTGGCTAGTTAGTGCGTTGTTGCGTGGAGTCCATCCAATGACTTATGCGGCATAAGCTAAGTATGCAATTCTGTAATCTAACCAGCGAGCGGGCCTCGTCAACATTCGCTGTCTGTAGAATTAGAACGGCATATATTCATGTTGACGAGACGTTGCAATTTCCGAAGCAAATTTCAATATTTTTTAAAAATACTTTGGCGTACATTTATAATTTAAATAACTACCACATTCCATTACAATAACTTTTGGCAAATTAAAATCGTTTTTTTCACCCTCGTAAGGATAAATGCCTAGGCTGTAGAGGCCGTAATACCTGGGAGGGTGTAAACCACCCCTGCGTCAATGGCATCAGGGTTTCTTTTATTTTGGCGACAAGTGTCACACCAAATCAACTTTATACGCACGTACTCCACGAATCGTATCAAGATTCGTAAAATTCTGGGAGCAGCAAGATTTCTAAGAGAAAAAAATCTACTTTTCACCCCCTAACTTCTCAAGGGGGATGAATTTCACAATTTTACCAGCAAAGTGAACTAGCTATACATTTTCTTAAATTTATGTAATTTTTTCGTGGAATTTCCTCCAAAACTAAAAGCGTAGCAACGTCCTAAGTCCCCCAGCTATGGATGTCGTCCACTTAAGCTAACGAACGGATAACGGGAGGTTGGTCTTTCCCACCGTCTTGTTAGTACACGACCACTACAGCCTCGGTATACATTTCACTTGACATGCTGAACATATCAGAGGATACCAATCAGAAAAATTTCGACAGGATCGGGATCGACCCGGCTCTCACTGATTCAAAAGACAACGTCTAGACCACTCGGCTATCTCAGCTGTTCATTCCCACCCTTAGTTCATCGCTATATAGCTCACATGACGGGGAAGACTTTTGGAAAGACGACAGAGGCTTCGGCTAGGTACTGATAGAGGACGCGAGCCTCTCCCTCATCCCCCGTGTATTTAGCAAGGGTGGCCAAAACAGTCAGCACCAATGTCTGGGTGGTGAAGTCGGTGAGGACTTCGGGATCCAGCAATACGTTGTTCTCGTTTGATACCGACACCCGAGCACTGCGTGACTGCTGAAACACAAAATCAGAATACACTTTGAATCTTTGTGTACCTAGGTACATCTGGAGGTGTATTCCCTTTCTCGAACGCCAGCAAACCCACTCAACTAACACTTTCAAAATTTATTGTAAGAAGATAAGGCACGCCATGATGCAATATACGGGGAACAGTTCTTCTTACAATAAATTTTGAAGGTGTTAGTTGGGTGGGTTTGCTGGCGTTCGAGTAAGGGAATACACCTCCAGCTGCGTTGAAAAAAAAAAAAGTTTAAAAGTTCACTATAGTGTTATCCTTCCGAAAAGAAAAGTTGGTGCCTTTCACCATCCTGCCGATAGCGCCCTTGTCATAACGTTAGCTATAGTGGACTTATTACGGCAAGATAAAGTTAACGGCTACTTTGTCGGGAAGAGAAAATTTAGGTACTAACTTTATCTGCACGGTAACGAAATTGTGAAACCCACCCTTAGTTGCTATGACGGTAACTCAGTATTACTAATTTTTATGAAAAGTGATCGGAGAAAGATCCTAGGGTGGATTTATTCCACTCGTTGATTATAGCGCGGATAACGTCATATCGAAAGGATAACACTATTTTGAAGTTTTAGGCAACACTAAAATGGACCTTAGTTACATTTGAAATCCAACCTAAATAAATCTCTGACTGGAGAAAAATCAGCGACCATGACAATTTTTTAAATGTATTTTAGAGCGACCACACAATCGTGTTAGTTTACGTTTTTTCAATCACACTTTATGAGGAAACTATCGGATATTTAAATGTTCTGAAACATAATATGCCTTTTTAACGTCATAAATTATGAGGCTATGTTGTGATTTCACAATCAGTTAATTTTGGACTATGTTTGAAAAATCACTCGATCGTAAAATCACAACAAAGCCTCATAATTTATGGCGTTAAAAAGACATACGATATATTATATTTCAGAACATTTAAATATCCAGTAGTTTCCTCATAAAGTGTGCATAAAAAAAAACGTAAACAAACACGATTGGGTGGTCGCTCTTAATGCAAAGTCATATGAAGTCACTCTTGTCTGAAGAAAAGAAAAATTTGCTTCAAGACGCATTCGGTTACCTGATGAGTTGCTTTCGGTTGTTTGTCGTTTCCAACAACCGTCTGATCGAGCAAGTCCCAAGATTTTTGCCGCCTTGTCGTGGGAGTAGACGGGAACACGAGCTGCTGCTGAGAGTAGGCTTGGGGCGCTGCTGGAGGCTCCAGAGGTTTTGAGAACGCGGGGTCCATGTTGCGGGGCTGCGTGAAGTTTGCGGGGAACGACGAAGCCACGCGCTGGAACATAAAAATTCATAACTAGCCTGAATACAACGGTTGAAAAGTGAGTCGTACGAGTGGCGGGAATGCATTGTCACCTCATACAGATTGTACCTGGGACGGTGGCTGGAGATCAACAGGAAAGCTGTCAGAACTCGCGGACTCAGGTAGAGGTCTGGCGAAAGAGTATTTGATGTGACACCGACTGCGCACCTCTTCACTGCTCGCCACCAGCGCCGCGAGGTATGCCACTGTGTCGGGGCTCACCTTGGGAAAAATGTGACAAAAGCCGAACTTTACTTTCCCATGCTCACATTCCAGAAGTTGATGTGAACTTACGCTGTTTGTTGCAATTTGTTAAGGAAGAATGAACCGACCCGTTCGTTGACACATTTCTGAGAAAACTTACTGGGTATTTATTTCTGTACAGCTGAATATCTTTGACGATCAATAAATACAAATCAATAAAAGGCAATAAAAAATCTGTCGCCGTAAAACCGCAAAAATATCTAACGGTATTTTTTAGAAGTTTCATTAAAAAAGTCAACAAACCACAAGTCTTCACACAATCCTGTTTGTTTATGTTTTTTCCTGCAACTTTTTGACGTTGTCAAAAATTACTTATTACATATTATATTTCAGAACAGTGTCCTCAAAACATGGGAAATAAAATTCTGCTGCCACGTGCGACAGGATTTGCTTACCTCAAACTTATCCCTCTTGCTGAACCTCGCGACAATTCCCAGTAACTGGAATATGATCCGGCCAGTGCGGGACTGAGTGGTGGCTTGCTTGTGTCTGTAGCCCTTCAGTAAATGCCCCACCAGAGCGAAGTGGAAGTTCGCCTTGAAGCTGAGGCCAACAGCATGATCCAGCTGCTTGAAGTGCCACTCCAACGGTTCTCGGGTTATCATCATGGTGTGCTCTAAACCCTATAACGCACCAAATGAATTACCTGACGCGGTCTCACTGTGGTGGAGAGGAAAAAACAATTCCCGGTCTTCAAACAATTCAAAAAATAAACCAGCTAGAGTTTTAAGAAGACTTGAAAATTGTTCAATCGGCTTCGCTGTTAATTTCACTTTAAGCTTTAGGCTTTACTTGAGCGGGGTGGGGGTATTAGAGGGCCAAACAGCTTGTGATACCTGACGGTGCATTTTTTGCCGCCCATAAGATTAACATTGCGAGCGGCGATTCATTTTCAAGGTTTACCCTTGGTTGGAAAGACACAAAATTTTGCCTGTACCTAGCCCTAACAATGTTCTAGGGAGTGTTCGAAGCAGATTTCCCAATTTCTCACTGGTTTCTTTTATTGCAACTGTTTTGCAAACGCTAGCATCGCATACCTCAAGAAAAGTGCTGTATCTCGAAAACCAGTAAAAAAAATGGGAAATCTGCTTCGAACACTCCCTAGAACATTGTTAGGGCTAGGTACAGGCAAAATTTTATGTCTTTCCAACCAAGGGTAAACCTTGAAAATATATCGCCGCTCGCAATGTTAATCTTATGGGCGGCAAAAAATGCACCGTCAGGTATAGCGGACCCGTAAACTCCAGTTAAATTCGGTTTTTACCGTGCAATAATTGGAATTTAACTGGAGTTTAACGGTAACCGAGTATGGTGGGACGCACATGACTATAATATTATAATGTCTTGTCTGGACTGACCTTGTCATCAAATACTCCGATAGAGTTGAGGGTGTGGATATTCTGTTCCATGAGTGCTAACCCAGCAGCGTACAGGCCCGGGTTATCTATCTGCAGCACTGAAATAGCCACCCAAAACAGGGCGCGATGAATTGGCGATTCCTGCAAATACAAAACCAGAATTATTAATCTAGGCTAGCGAGAAAGTAAAAAACGGAAACACGCGATTATGTGGTCACCCTTAAGGTCGACTACACGTACTTGGTTCGCAATGCTATTTCAAGCCCTACTCCGAAGTTACAGGGCGAGTGAAAAGTGTTTATAGGGGGATGTAAACCTGAGACTCTTTGTCGTGAGGTAGTGTTGTATTTTTGCATGAAATGGAGTAATAAGCCCACAGAAGCGGTTTTAAACAGTCAACTACCAGTCCACATGTTTTTTGACAGATCGCGAACACACAACACTACCGTTTCGGACTAAAAAATGTATGATTTTATCGTCACATTTAGTAGAAAAGCTTGATAAATGTTTTTACTATTTACCGTAGCCATGTTACATTTTGGCACGGAAGTGGGTAATTTCAACAGCATTTCTCTACTTTTTCTCCTGTAAAAGCTAAACATAGTGTCCTACTTTCACTCGTTCGTTTCGTGTTCAAATAGCACACTATGTTTAGCTTTTAGAGTAGACACAACCAATACGATATTGCAATTACCAGTCTCCGGCTGTACTAATATGTAAACATTAGTTTTGTCGAATATTTACTTTCGCACAGTGGTTTTGGTGGAGTTCGTCGAGAATGTATATACAGCCTTAATTTCGGACGTTAAAGACAAATTACACTTTCAGAGCATACCTATAAATCTCCGAAAGTTTCTTCAAAAAAAAAAATATAAACAAACACGGGTGACGACACTGACGACCCTTAACGCAGAGGGTACCTACCGGTCTGAGCAGGGGCTGCAGCCTGGTCATGCAGATAACAAGTCCCTCCAGCAGCGCTGTGTCTGTGAAATTCTCCAGAGCCTTCACGAGAATCCGCAGAAGTTGCTTCATATCGTGATCACTGATGCTTTTACCTAAACAGTACTTAGAGCTATAAGCAAGGAACGGTCAGGCACAGGTAAGTTTACATGGAAGAATGCAGTGTTGTTCAAATCAGGTAGATCCATTTTTTTTGAGAACTGCAATTTTCTATTATATAATTACAAAGGTTCAAGAAAACACCTGACTTTTCACCCACACTGACTCATCAATATCCGAAGTTATTTTGCGCACTCCTTGGTGTTAAAAGAACGTGTGGTTGGTTCTTTGACGACATCTTACTGTACCCTAGCACAATTAGAGCTCAAGGCTGCTGAGAAGGGTTATAGGAGAATGCGAAATTGTGCGCTAGATTAGTCCAGGTCTGCAGCCAATCACAGTGCAGGATATCCCACATGCAGGCTTGTTATTGATCCTATAATAATAATATCTTTACTTACTTATACACCCCAGCACAATCAGAGCCCGGGGCTGCAGAGCAGGATTATAGGAGAACGCGAATTTGCGGGCTAGAGTGGTCCAGGTCTGCAGCCAATCACAGTCCGGGATATCTCCCATGCAGGCCTCCAGGATCTCCAGCAACGCGTCAGCAATTTCCTCCAGTGACGTCAGCGACAGCTGCTCCCTGTCTTTATCCTTCTCACCCATTCTGTCTTTCTCGTTCTGGTTTTGGAACCTGAAAATAGGACATTTTTTGATTCTGGAATATAACAGTCTATGTTCTAAATTTATGTTCGAGTGATTTTTGTCAATAAAAAATTTCTAAAATTAGTCGATCGTAAAATCGCAACAACAACAACCCAATAGTTTCCTCCAGGAGCACAACTCACCATCTATCATTAGGATGGCGATAGCTAGAACGAAAAGCGGTAACAGCCGCAGACTTGACTTTGCTGATGCCGAACAGCAAATAAAACTTTGGTAGGGAGAACTCATCGAGCGACAGCCTCAGCACTCTCTGTGTGTCTTCAGAAAAAGAAGGTGAGGTAACGGTGCACAGAGAATGAATAATATTGATGACGAGACCGTGAGTAGACGCTCGCATGCTTAAAGACCCCGAGCACACGAGGAAGGTAACCGCGTGAAACAAGTACGGCAAATGTTTGCCCACGTCCAGCGAGTTATTGAACGACAACATCAAGAGGTAGCGCGCCAAGATGGCGATGTCGTCCCACAGCATGTGGCTTTCCAGGTGAGCGGTTGGGGATTGGCACGTCCGCTCAAACACGCGGCATAGTCGACCAATCACCTGCAACAATAGAAAAGACACCTCGGTTATAACGCGAAGAAAATGAGCCAGTGAAATCTGAGATTTTGGTGTTTCGAAAATGATTGTACGACCGAACATACACTCGCCATTTTATATTAAATATTTTCTGCACACTTTATGAGGAAACTATGGGTATGTATTTTTAACGGCCGAAATGAACAGACTGTATTGTAATTTTTTTTATTGTGATTTGTGTCCACAAAAAATTTATCCGAAATGAATCGATCGCAAAATCACAACACTGCCAGTTAATTTCGGCCGTTAAAAAGACATATTAGGTATATTTCAGAACATTTAAATATCCAATAGTATCCTCGTAAAATGTGAAGACCCTCTTAAACTGTACAAATAATAATGGCGCCAAAGTAGTCATTGCTATATCTGTTGGAAATACTGCTCAAAGTGCTCAGAAATTCTTGTAATGATACTAGAAGTTTCAAGGAGTTAAAATCTGCTGAAATCATAGCCATATTTCCTTGAGCTTTGTACCTTTTTCGCCACAAGCTGAACATTAGCGGATGCCAAAGCGACCGCAGTGTCGGCCATGATCTCTACCATAGGCGAGCCCAGGCCGGAGCTGACAGACCGCTGAATGAATGAGTCGAGCACCATGTCGATCAGTTCAGGCACCTGCCCGATGGTGCCCCAAATCTTCGCCTGTATACTGGGGTACATTTGCCCCTCCTCGATCGTTAGCAGTATCAGCTTTTCCAGGATTTGGTTTACTTTCGAGTTCCGTTTTTCCTCTTTGACACCTTCACTTGGTTTGCAAAACCTGGAAAAGTAAAGTAGAGAATTAAATCTGAAATCTCTGTCTCGATGGGTTACACAGACTGATTCAGGAATAAATATTCCAACGGTGGATAGGGGGGTGCGGAAACGGGCTAATCAGTGGTCGGAGAAGGATCCAACTGTAATATCTATCGAACCTGAAAATTTTTGACCGATTACCTTGCCAAGTTAGGCAGCCAAGGCGTCATATACTCCAGACACAAATGCTTCAGTTCAATGGTGGACACCCGAAACCCAGATATACACTCGACCAGGAACTCAAGGGTCAGACGGGGCTCATTGGTGGCCAAAGTTTCGCTGACGCTCTTGATAAAAAGCGTGTTGTTGGAGGGGATGCACAGCCCTGACGTCTCCAGCAGCTTTCCCTCGATCTTAAACTCGAAGGTGGCGCTAAGAGCGCACAGCTGGTTGTACGCAGCGGTCCGCAGGTTGGGGTCCGAAGAGCCCAGGTTGAGGAGTGCCATGTTGAGAAGAGTGCCCGGCACGTCTTTCGGTCGAATCTTCTGGTGGACTGTCACGGAGTCCTGCGAAAATAATAGAACCTGGTGATGATCGTAGATCTATAAGTGGGCAGTTGTTTGAGAGGTTCAGGTTGAGGAGGGAAGTAAAAAACTACGATGAAAATCAGTAAACTTACTCGTTGAAAATTTTGATTTCCGGTTTCATAGTTAAGACAGTGAAATAGCTGTGTCCTTGCCAGACTTTGTTATATTGATATCTTTTGTTGATGGTCCTTACAGCTAGCTTACATTGAGATAGGAGCTTAGCAAAGTAATTTTCAAAGCTTACGTCACTTTCAATATTTTCACCTCCTATGCCAACCCAAAACCCGGTCACTTTAGAGTGTAATAACTTTTTATTTATTGGTCAGAATCTAAAATGCGATAATACAGAAAAGAAGTCAGCCATCAGACTACATAATCCAATCATTTCCTGAGGTGGTGATATTTTATCATTGGTTGTGTACCAACTCAAGCGCCGACTCGCCACAAAACATGCACAATCCGACGTGAATAACAAATCACAGTGAATTTGCATTCCCTTTATGTTCAAAGTAAAATGGAAAAAAGTTGGCAGCTAAAAACTGGAAACGTCATTGAAAGAAGTGAGACTATTTTTAACAATCAGACTTTTACAGACTGTGAGTTTGTGGTGGGAGATTCTGATTCTTGTACTTTCAAAGCCCATAAACTTTTCCTCGCGATGTCAAGCCCAGTGTTCGAAGCCATGTTCTACGGTGAGTTAGCTGAGACTCAGCCCCAAATTCCTATTCCTGATATCGATCCGTTTGCCTTCCACTCCATGCTCAATTATATTTATACAAATCAACTGATGATGAAAGATGTCGACCAGGCTTTAAGCGTGTGGCGAGCGGCAGAGAAATACCAACTGCCAGACTTAGTTTACAAATGTGTCACTCAAATTCTCTTCAAGGTGGACGCATCAAATGTGTGCAAGGCTTTGGAGCACGCAATACTTTATTCGAGCGATGAACTCAAAGAAAAATGTGAAGATATTTTAGCGTACAATCAAGACTCCCCACTGAAGTACGTTAGTGAGCAAGGCATTTCCCTGGCTACTCTCCTTGCGATACTGGACTTGGAACTGCTGAGTATTTCGTCGGAATTTGAGGTTTTTCTTGCCGTGGAGAAATGGGCTACAGAAGAATGCGTGAACCAAGGTCTCAAACAGGATGCAGATAATATGAGGAACGTATCGAAAGGGGCGCTCCAAAAAATTCGATTTCTCACCATGAGTTCCAAAGAATTTGGGAAGAACTGTTGTCTGTCACTTTTACTAACTCGATATGAAGCGTTTTCTATATTTGTGAACTTGCAAGACCCTGAGCACGCTGGAGAACAACTTCCGCTGCCAGAGGGATTTTCTCCATCGATGGAGTCCCGCGTTGCAAATGCTACCCCGGATAGCCAAGGGCTGCTTCTGCACTTCTGCGACATTGACTTCACGCCCGTGACACACACAACTAAGAAGACTGTGAATTTCACTCGCCCCACGAAATTTTCATTGAGTTTCAGCATCGACTGTAACGCAAAACTAGTCAGCATTGCAGTTCCTCTGAACGTCCGCGAGCCCGCCATTTGCGTTTTCAATAGCCAGAAAAAACTGGTAACGTGCCAAACAGTAGTCGATGAAGATGAAGATGAAGACCTAGATCCGTCAATGATCAACTATTTAATCATACCACAGTTTTATATGGAAAAGAATGAGAAGTACACAGTGCGGGTGGAGACGACAGCCCCAGGGAGCTGCACCGTGGGCGTACCGAGAGGAGAAGGCGGCCCCCTCAGGTGCCCAATAGACTCCGAAGATTGTAACGTCACGCTATCAGATTACGGTAAACAAATTATCATCACTGGGATGTCGATCCGGACAAAAGATGAACAGTAAATTGATCTGTTCCTACCTTTTGTTTCATATCAATGCAAGCTTCACCTTTAACATTATTAAACTTTTAAGTACTGTTATTTACCCTTATCGTTTCTTTCCTAGCCCGTTACGTCCGTTTTGGCTTCCTGTTATCCACAATAAATTTGACGGCTTGTAAGACACTACCAAAGGATCAAAATAAAAAAACTAAAGCTATCAGGTTTATGGTCAGGAGAAAAAACAAAGAGCCTTCTACTCAGTCTATACAGCGTGGCAGCAGAATAATTTTTTGAGGAAACTCATCGTTTTGAAATATAATACTTATAACTTTTTAATAGCAGAAACTGGTTGGCTTACTTGTGTTTTTGGTCAATAAAATATTTGTCAAGAAGTACTCGATCGTAAAATCACAACTTACCCCAAGTTTCTGACGTTGAAGAGAACATTTAAATATCCTCAAGAAATGCCATTCTGGTTCTGCTACCACGTATAACAGGATTATAATGTGGAGCGTCTTAAGTACTCACTGGCTGTGTGATTTCCCATCGATTGCGGATGTGGAATATGGACGAGACGAGGGTGTCGCAGTCTGTGTGAATGAAAGACAGCGGCCCCGAATCATTCAAGATCGTCAGCGTGAATTGGTTGTCATCTACCAGGCAAACCTCATCTATCTCACTCGCGTAGTACACGTCATTCAGTAGCACCGAGTGAGATAGCACCTGCAACAGTGAGATACATTTCATTCACCTTTATCTCGCTCGAGAGACCGTGTTGTGGTCTTTTCACTAGAGGTTCTAGACCTTGGGCTTCTTTACTAGGGGTTCTACCTTGTGGCTTCTTCACTAGGTGTTCTATCTTGGCCTTCTTCATTAGGGATTCTACCTGGGCCTTTTTCACTAGGGGTTCTACCTTGGCCAACTTTACCACGGGTTCTATCTTGGCCTTCTTCACTAGGGGTTCTACCTTGTGGCTTCTTCACTAGGTGTTCTACCTTGGCCTTCTTCACTAGGTGTTCTACCTTGGCCTTCTTCACTAGGTGTTCTATCTTGGCCTTCTTCATTCGGGGTTCTACCCGGGCCTACTTCGCCACGGGTTCTACCTTGGCCTTCTTCACTAAGGGTTCTACCTTGGCCTTCTTCACTAGGTGTTCTACCTTGGCCTTCTTCATTAGGGGTTCTACCTGAGATTTTTCACTAGGCGTTCTACCTTGGCCCACTTCACCACGGGTTCTATCTTGGCCCCTCACTAAGGGCCTCTCCACTAGGGGCTCTACCTTGGGCCTCTTCATTACGGGTTCTACCTTGGCATTCTTCACTAAGGGCACTTGGCCTTTTTCACAAGGGGTTCTACCGTGGCATTTCAGAATACTGTATAACGCTGGGTGGTATGGCACTGAGCTCTGAAGGAAGAAGATCTAATCCCAACTTGATGATATTTTATTCCAGTATCCCACTACGCCCGGCTCTCCTAGGTCTCCTTTTTACTACTTTGGCATTTACCTTGGTATTTTTATATTTTCACTAGGCACGGTACCTTGGTCTTTTCGCTGGAGGTGATTTGCAGTGCGGATGGGCCAACCTTGATGACGACTTTGGTGTCTTTGTGCGAGAGCTTGAGGGCGCCGTTGAAAACCTTGAGGTCTTCGTCTAGGGACAAGGTCGCACCCGGAAGTTTCTGGTTCTCCGCGTCTATGAAGTCAGCCAGGCGCGCCTGAGTCTCCACGAAGGTCAGCTTACGGCTTCCCTGTTACCATCAAATTTAACATGAAGTGGTGAAATCCAGCCTTAGAAAAACTAACTACTGGGTGGACCAGAGCTTACCTTGAGTGGGGCGACAATTCTATCATGGAACTTGGTGTATTCCCGGACCCATGAGTTACAGTTGTAGATGTAGGCCATGTGTATATTGTGGTAGGCCAGCTCAGGCAACACATAGAACCACTTTTGGAGAAACTCCGTTCTGTAATTAACACCAAGATAAGGTAAAACAACTTTCGATTTAAGGGTAACCTCACAACCGTGAAAGACGTGACAGCAGAATGATTTTTCCCCCATTTTCTGGGGAAACTATAAGTCATTTAAATGTTCTTGTCGTTAGAAGTTCACAAGGTAACGTTATGATAAGGGCGCTATCGGCAGGATGGTGAAAGGAATCAACTTTTCTTGCCAGGGAGGATAACGCTATTGTGAGCTTTTAGGGTACACTAAAGTAGACTTTAGGAACTGATGAAATCCACCTGAATCTGTTGTCGGAGGAGGTGTGAGTGAAGTCCACAACCAGATCAAACGGAGAGTGACAGAAAGGCTTCAGCGTTAGGATCACGTGGTAGATCAGCAAATCTCCATTTGTCTCCCCAATCCTAGACAAACACATTGCAATTAATTCGATATTATACTTTTTCCGACCATTCCTTGATTAGTGTTCTGAAATATAATGTGTCTTTTTAATGGCCAAAATCAACAGGCTATGATGTGATCGAGTGATTTTTGTCAACAAAAAATTTGTTCGAAATCAACCGATCGTAAAATCACAATATAGCTAGTTAATTTATGACGTTAATAGGAGACATTACATTTCAGAACAGTTAAATATCCAATAGTTTCCTCATAAAGTGTGCAGAGAGAACGTAAACAAAGAGCGAATGTATGGTCGCAACTGTCAAAACTCACTTGTAGCGGCGAGCGATATAGTAAAACACGGGGTAGCCTTCCTTTGACGTGCCGGACTGGTAGAAAATATTTAACGACTTGATGGATTTGAACTCCTCCTTTTCGTGCATATTGTGTTTCTGCATTAATTCCTCAAAATTAGTGTTGCTCATGTCAATAGAGCTCCACCTGGTATACGACGAGAACAGGAGACTGAAAATTAAAACAGAAACTATTAGTCTCCATATTTTGGTAAAAACGTAATGGTCGACTTCGTAAGTTAAGTATACGCGAAAAACATGGCTGCGAATGGCTAACTGTGCTTAGCTTTTAGAGCAGTCTACCAGACTTTAATGGCCGTGCAAACACCCCATATATTGAGGGGCATTAATGACATAAAGAACATCGCAAGTTTATACTTCATACCTAACTCGGATTCCACATTGTTTTGGGAAATAAGATGACTTGTTCTGCAGTGGTATTCCCTTTCTCGGACGCCAGAAAACCCACTCAACTAACACCTTCAAAATTTTTTGTAAGAAGAACTATTCTCCATATATATTGCATGATGGCGTGCCTTATCTTCTTACAATAAATTTTGAAGGTGTTAGTTGAGTGGGTTTTCTGGCGTTCGAGAAAGGGAATACACCTGCTGGACACTGTTAATTCCATGTTATTTTTCAATCACAGGCTTTATTGTACCATAAGTTTGACATCCAATACAAGTCAGCAACGAACAAAAGAACTTACTGAGAGTCGACGGGCTTGTGCTCAGGCGGGCCCAGATACGCAAGTAGTGTCACCATTTTGTCAAACGGTCTTCTGCCCATGTCTTTATGGTCTCTTGAGCTGCTGAGGTAGTCTCCGATCTTCTCCTGGTGATTCCACAGGAGTCTGTGAAGAGCCAGGACATTCGCGTCGCTGATAAAGCTCATAGAGTGGGAGCCCTGGTCCACTGTCTCCGAATCTAAGCCAAATATTCACAAATCATTTTATTGTTTACCAGTTCCCTTATACATCCAACTCCATACAGTTACAGTAACTTCAGGCAGGCAAGATGTTTAAAGGTAAGGCCCCTCAATATACGGGGCGTTTGTACGGCCATTGGAGGCTCCTAGGCTGCTCTAGAAGCTAAGCATACTGTGCTATTCGAACAAGGAAATAAATGACTACGAATAGGACACTATGTTTAGCTTTCACTATCGATTTCCTACAGATGGTGGTGCAATAACCGTACTAAATACAGTATATCGTACTCTAACCTAGTCGCAGATTATGAAAACGTGGTTCTACCTTTTTTAGCAGCTTACCTGAGGCGATTTGAACGAAGAACTTGCGGCCAACCTCGAAGTGGGCACGGAGGAAGTCATTGAAGGGAAGCATGTGCTGTTCTTTGCTGAATTCCACGTGGTTAGCAATGTTCTGAAGGATTTTTGACATCAGCATCAACCCTCGCTTCGCATTCGCTGGGATTTGTTTTGTGAAAATACCCTGCTCCTGCGGTGACACTATAACAAAGCAAAACCATCATTAGGTACGTACCTATAATGATGTTTGTTTGAATAATATGTCTATTCGCAGTAAATAAACAATGAAAATGTGACTAAGTACCTATGGCTGGATTGATGAATCTGAGGAAGATGACGGTTCCAACAGCGCCGATGTTGTTTTGCGGGAACTGCGGGAACCGTTTGGTGAGCACCTGATACAGGCAGTGGCACATGCTGCGAAGTTGCGGAGGGAATCTGCAAGCGAAACAGTTTTAAACCTTGGAAGTTTAATATGCTGTGATCAAGTAATTTATCGAAAGTCATCATAAAACGACGCGCGACGTTAAAAAGAATGTCATATTTCAGAACAAATACAGCAATGACTGTTCAGTCTTAGGCGCGTCCCACCATACTCGGTTAAGAGAAGAACGCCGATTTTCTCGGAAATTTAATATTTTTCCTAAACTGGGTACGGTGGGACGCAGCCTTGGTAGTGCTCACCTGTCTACGGAGTTGCAAATGGAGTCGAAGAACTTGGTGGTAAGGGCGATCACGTTCCGGCGGTTCTTCTCAATGTCCTCTGCAGGAGCAATTCGAGAAGGGTCGACTTCAAAATTCAAATCAGGCGCCTGAAATAAATAAGCGGTAAATAAGAAAGAAAATAATCAACACAGCCAGTCAATTTCTGACGTTAAAAAAAAAATACCTTTGTGTAGAAGAACACTATCTATCATCTACAACTGGTTTAGAATAGTCTGTCTGACCGAAAAAAAATACTAATGCCAGGATTCGAACCAGGGACCTTCGTGGAGAGAGCCCAGTGCCCTAACCACTACACCACGAAAGACCGCGCAGCAAAGTCGCGTAGTACCTCTATAAGTGTAGTGATGAGCGGTTCCAGCAGCCCTTGCAAGTAGCTAGCGCCATAGATCTTGAAGCAAAACGCCATAATCTTGCTGCCCAGAGAGTTGCCGCGAAACAATGTCTGCATACAGTCAGACACCTCTACTTCCCGATAGAACATGTTCCATAGAAGTGGCGACAGAAGGTGCTTCGCGTCAAACAACGTGACAAATACTCGCGCCAACTCGTCCTAAAACAAACAATGAATAATCATTCACACAGTCGTGAAATAAGTGGCAGCAGAAAAAACCATTTTGGTGACACTTGTGAATATTTCAGAATTATTAAACAAAAGAAATCTCTTAGTTTATACGTACCATCTGAGACGTAGTGACGACATTGGCGAGCGCCATAGCTATCGGGAGCTCTCCTTTATCGCTGATCATGGTGACCAACTGAACCAGCTGTTCGAACCTGTCAGCGAACACGGTCTCAGCCAGCGTATCGAACTCTGTGCCTTGCTGGAGAATCTTTGTCAGAACCTCCATGAACGCAGCTCGGGTCTGGAGATCCTTATTGTAACCCAGATCTAGATAAGATTGGGATAATCAGATATTTTTTGTGGGGTCACCATACAATCCTGTTTGTTTCTGCTTTTATTTTTGGATGTTATTTATATGTTCTGAAATATATTATGTCTTTTTAACACCAGAATCACAACATAGCCAGTTAATTTCTGGTGTTAAAAAGACATATTATAAGTATTTCAGAACATTTAAATATCCAAGTTTGCCCACTTTCCTGTTTACTTTCTTCTCTCAACAATGAGATGCCATAAGTAACCACGGCGGGGTTATTTAATTACCTATAGAGTGCATGAGGCCGCTGTCTATGTTGGCGGACAGCAGGTTGGACATGGCTTGTATAGTCGCTGTCCTCAGCACCGCCAGCTTCGTGACATTTCTCGGCCTCGCCGTCTCCTTTTCACTCTCTTGCGCCTCCTGGCAGTCACTCATCAAGTTCATGAACAGCGTGAAGTACCTAAAATAACAATTATTGAGAGTCACAATGTGGCATACCTCAGTGCATTTGTCTTCAGTCATGTAGTTGTTAATTAGTTAATTAATTACGTAATCTTTGATAAACTTACTTCAAGAAAAGCTGGCTCTTAGCCTCCATGAGGTCACCACGGTCTGATTCCTCAGGTTGCAGAGGCAGACCTCGCAGCAGTGCGGCCACCGCCTCCATACAAGCCTGGTCCAGTTCCCTGAAACCACAATCCGATTCGTTATCCTTCATAAATATCATTTTTAGTAGATTTTGGCTGGATTTCACCGCTTCTTTAAAGTATACCCTAACGAACAGATTTAACGAACGGATTTATGTTATCACATGTTCTGTTTTGACAAGAGCCTTGCGACTGCACTTGTTTCCTTGCGAGAGCGCTCGTCATAAGCTAAACATACGATAGCATAAATCCGTTCGTTAAATCTGTCCGTTAAGAGACACTATAGTATGCTATACTCCAAGTCAGGCTAGGAGCATACCAATTTCTCATAATTTCTTGAAGATTTTCAGTTGACGCCGATCCGGATATGGGTTCCATAGCCTACCATACGCTAAAAATGCCAATCCGACCCTGAGGAGATATTTACCTGATCAAGAAGAAGTTATGATCAGCCCTAGATTTGCAAGAAATTATGAGAAATTGGTACGCTCCCAGCCTGACTTGGAGTATATAAGAAGTGGTGAAATCCAGCCTTAGGAATACACACTATGGATATCAATGCTTTCCGGCTTTTATGAGGATTTTGTAGCAGGGTTGGGGCACCTTCAATGCCATGTGGTACCAGTGACGTCACCTATTGCTTATATATAGTGTTTGGTGCTTACCTAGTGATATACGAGACGTCAGCTATGCCCGGGGGGACAATCTGATGTGACGACCCCATGACCCAGTCGGTTAGGTACTCCACCATCTTGTTTCTGAACTTCATTTCCTGCCGAAAGGTGAGATCGTCTCTGCGCTTCATCATAATTTCCACTAACTGGCAGTACTGTGTTTTGTTTTTCAGGGCGAACACCGTCATATCCATATGACGCACGTATCTAAAAATATTCAATGTTTAAGTAATATAGCACAAAGTATTTTAATGAGTCTGTTGCATGAATTTGGGAAATCTGTATTTCTGATATAAAGAACTTCTAAGCGGATTTGTAGACCTAAATCTTCTCCCTTCGTAGATAGCGGGGTTTAAAATTTTGATTTTCGGTCTCATAGTTTAAAATTCTTCTGATCGGCATTCACCGCTGTTATGTTCAGCATCTCAAGAGACATTTATCGAGGCTGTGGTGGTTCGGAACCCACCTAAAACTGTAGGTCCTCGTAATGGGTGGGGAGCTGGTAGTGCTGCCAGCTGAGTACGATGGGTACTTTTAGAAATGGTCTAGTTGCTGGGTGTGTCTATCATTCATTACCTGACAACATTCAGCATGATGGCTTCTATGCAGGTGATGCCCAGTCGGACCGTCTGTTGCCCCTCGGTTAGATTCAGAACGTCCTTCATGATACAGATGATATGCTCTATGAACTGAGTGTTGTATTCGGAAACAATGATCTGCCCGCTTTGATCGAAGAACTTCTCGACGATGATCTTGATTTGATCGAAGAGTATGGGGTAGAGGGACGGAGACATCTCCTCTCCGGTCAATTCCTTGACCTCCCGCTGGATTTCCACCCCGAAGCGGTCGTGGTTACAGACCAACAGTCGAAGAAGCTGCCCCACAAATCTGTCGACGAATCCGAAATCAGTATTACGGTGGAAAAGTAGGAATGAACAAAAGGAGGCTAGGATACCGGTAGAATTTATGAATTAACTGACTTAGGGTGCCTTCCTATCTCTTTGTCTTTCTAACTTCCTTAACAGTCGTTTTGCACTTACTGTGTAACGGGGCAGTACTGGACGTCCTGACTGGAGCCAGACAAGTTGCAACTCCGGCGGATTTCCAGGTTATGGGGCGTCACCCCGACACTGGTGTTGCTGGCCGGCTTGGGAGCAGGTGTCTTCCGCTGGAGACAGACACCACCCAGTGCCACGAGGAACCCAGTCATATTAGCCCACTCCTCGAGCTGCTCCTCAGGGTCATGCTCACTACTCTGCTGTGAAGACCTCCGCTTGCCTACACTTCTGTGGAAAGACTCCACCTGCCCGTCCTCCTGCTTCGACTTGGTATGAATAGTCATCTGCTTGGTGGAAAGGTCCCAATTCCGGAAAGTTTCCTCCCAAGCGGGATGAACACCATTGACGCAATGTTCCAGCTTCCTCAGTATTGACACGATTTTCCTCTGAAGAATTTTCGCTGGCTCTTTCTTCTTGTCCTTCAGTGACTTTTGTATCGGCGGACCCTCGTGCTCGTTCAGTTTCTTTGGCAGGGGCTGGGTGAGGACGCTGGAGGCTTGTGCCAGCTCTTGGTACACGTGGTAGTTCGGCAGGAGGTAGGTGACGGTAACTTCATCTGATCCACAACGGATCTCGGCTTCTTCACACAGGAGACTAAAGCAAGATGTGGCCACTAACACAGCCTCGATGTCTACTGACCACAGATATGTAAAAAACACAACCTCTAGCTTGATATGTGCCTGTTTACATATAGGAATATTGCTGCCCACATTTGCATAGTCTTTATGGCGCAGTAGGAAAGCATTACGGCACACCATGATCTCCCTAAGCCATTTGAGGATGTCCGTATAGTTCATTATTTGGTGCTGAATCAGCTTCTGTGAGATCGAGAACAATACTTGACTCGAGACGTCCCAGAAGGTGTTGATAGGGGCCTCAGGATTCCACATCTCTATCTTGTCGGGGTGATGAAGTACTAGTAGCGCCTCCATAGCTTCTTGTGCCACGTCTGGCATGGTGGGCTGATGCACCAAGCTCACCAACCCATTGATCAGCTCTAGTGTAGAACTCTGTATCTCGTGGCCCGTCTTGCCTTGGTTATTAAGCATTAGCATAGGGTCCGCATGGATGAGCCGGACCATCAGCAGCAGCAGCACTTTGTGACCGGGCCACTCTTCGCTTCGTTCCCTATATTTCGACGTCGAGTCTTTACTTTTCAGGGTAAGAGACAGAGGGATCATTCTCAAGGAGGAGTGCGTAATGTAGCCCTGTGTGACTTTGTTGAGAGTATCAGTGAACATAGACCTCAGCTCGCAGGACTTGCTATACATAATGTCAATCTGCGGCCACCAGTGGAGCCTCGGCTGGGTCACTATTCTGTACAAGGAAGATATCAGGACAAACTGGAAGGTAACGGGAGCGTTGCAGGCGAGGCAGACCTTCAGCGCTTCATTGTTGTGCGGGTTGATGCGGAAACAAGAGACGAAACAGTCGATCATGAGTTCGATGTCCTGCATCTTGTTGCTGTCACCCCGCGAGTACGGCTTTCCGGGGGTGAACAGAATGGACTTAACGTCCGAGATGACGGCTTGGACGAGGGAAAAGACGACGTTGCCGCTGTCGAGTATCGGGACATAGGTGGAGGCTTTGCATAGGCGTACGCCCGTCACCACGCCCGCCTCTGTCTGCTGCTTGCTGTTACCATGAGGCGCCACTGCCCTCTTGACGGAGTCCATGAACTGTTTCTTCTTGCTGTGGCGCGGCGAACATGGAGCTCCCGAGTCGGCGTTCACGATCTCTTCCAGAACTTTCTGAAAAGAAGAGCGTCAACATTAGTAGACTCAGTGGGCAATCAGGTGTGAAGCAAGAGAAGCGAGGATCTAGCCCCCACTTGTCGATATTTTTTCAGGTGAAACTCTGATGGCCGGCTGGGAGAAATCTCGACAGTCGAGAGTGATTCTGAAGAAATCTTGGAACCCACTCACCGGGGATAGGACTAGAAGCATCATTTGCAGCGGCCACACGAGCGCTCTGCCCTTCTTATAGTCAGACAAAGTCTCCAGAATATCAAAGAAGGCTTCGCAACTCTTGGACAGATCTTCGTCAGGCCGCTGCTGGATCTCGCAGAACTCGTGCGGATAATTCTCCATCCAGTTCCAGATGGCACGTTCCAGCGATACGATCATCACCATCTGCCCTTGCTTCTTCAGCAATCGGAACTTTTGGTTAGTCTCTGTGCAAAATTGTTACAGTTTAAATATTGTATACAGTAGTCTCTCCCTATAACGACCGTCAAGGTGCCATGTAAATTCACTCGCAATAAAGAGGGTTCGCTATGGAGGTGGTGGCGTTCATACGTTATAGAGAGCTGTCTATTCAGATTGAGATGTTGAAATTTCGACTACACTGCCACAGACGACATAGTGAATTTTAAGAGGACTTTATAGTAGACCTTAGGAACTGGTGATACCTACCCTAGAGTCATACCTATTGTCACACCTAGGTACATACCATTCAGAAGCCTGGCGAGCTTCACCTTATCCACACTAATGTGCTGGATCAATTCCAAGTCAGTATAGTCAGGGTTTTCATCAGACGAAGAGCAAAGTTCTTGAAGTTTCCCGGAAATTCGGTTGAAAACGGCGTTGAAAAAATTAACACTAAGAGCGAAGAGGACTTTTGATGCGAGTGACTTGAGGTGACTGTAGTATGTGTTGTCATGGCTGGGAACATCTACAACCAAAGATGATAACTATGAAGATTTCCTCATCACAATTCATTCATGGTGGACAAAATAGGGGGTTGAAATCTCAAAACGCCTTATCTCCGTTGTTAATGGAGGGAATAGACCGGGGTAAACTGATTATGAAGTCGCCATAAATACTAGATTAATCACTGCGGCCATATTCCTACATACGTACCTAGAAATTGACAAATATGCCTGAGCAGCAACTTGACATTCATGTTTTCGTCAAAGTTAGTAGCATCCTTGATGGGTTCATTGCTGAGGCATTTCTCTAGCGTGTCGAGAACTATGACGAGTGATTCATAGCAGTTCCGCTCAATGTCGATCCCCACCGTCTTTGCGCCACTGGAAATGGTCATGACGGTTTCGTTGACCCGCTGGAGGATCTTTGTCAGCCCCGCGATCACCAACGAGAACCGGAACTTGCTGATGGAGATCAGGTACTTCCGGGTGTTGTCTTCGTTGAGTCGGGAGTAGCTGTTTTGGGGCCCCGTCCGAACTGGTAGCTGAAATTTATTTTAAAATGATGGCTCTAGGAAGGATGGCATGGTCGACATTAGGTCCAAGTATCGGCATAAGTGCAATGAGTAGACCTTATCCCTGGTATTGGTGCCGGGCTTTACCAAATTGACAACTCGAGTCCCTCAACATGACTATAGTCACGCTTCCAAAATTAAATTAGGGGTGATTTAAAAAGGAAGTCACACATTCTCAACCTAGTGAACCTGCAGTTGGGTAATTGATCTGTAGCCATTAGAAAAGGTAAGGTAATAAGGGGCGAGGTCAGTTGGACACCCACACCAAACCTTTTGAATGAATGGGGACCAAGTTCTCTCAATGAACTTCATATTGATTTCCACCCTGCCAAAAACAAAGCAGCACCAAGCCCATGCTTACCTTACCGGCTCCGGCCAAATGTTAGGTTACTTCCACTGACAGGTAGCTCAGCACCTTGCTTTCAGTTTAACTTCTACGCCGGAATAAACATTTCTGCTACATTTTAGGGACCACATAAGAACACTCACCTGGTCTTCAAAACGGGAAATGAGCGAGGTGACCCATTCAGCGGGTTTTTGGTTTGCCATCGCTAAAAACTATTTAGTTTACATTCCTCCTAGCTTTTTGTTTCGCCATTTTGGATTAACTACTATAGTTGTACTTAAAAAAATTTTGTTGTTTGATAAAATTCATAAGCTAAACATACAAAAAAAATTGAAAAATCGGAATCAAGTGCACTTGTTTTTCCCGCGCTTATTTAAATTTTCCAATAAAGTACATGCCCACAGCATGATTAAGGTACGGTAGTGAATGAGACTGGTAATTGCAATACTTTCATTGACCGTGGCTGCTCTAAAAGCTAAACATAGTGAGCTATTCGATATGTCTGTTTGGAAATGGTGTTGCTTTTACCGGTCTCTATCGAGTATCGATAGACTCAACAAGTTCTTTTTCTACAATCATACCAACTAATTAATTATCTGGGAACTGGGAACTAATATTTTTTACTAATTATTTTACTATATACCTACAGGTTTAAAAGAATGTGCTTATGAATTATAATTACGTTTGTATTAGGTAGGCACCTACCTATCACACATCTTCACTTCTTTTAGATAAATAGGTAGGTATCACCAACATTCATCATTCGAGCTAGGTTTCCTCTCAAAAGCACAATATTCTAAAAACTAAGCAAGTATGTTATGCTAGGTAGCCATAAAGGGACTTAAAGGATCCAGAAAGACACTGTATGCAGGAGGGTAAATAATTTCACGATCATTTCCTCGCCAGTGGTCTCCATCCTAAACGGATGATTATGATATCATTGGCGACAAAAATGTAAGAAAGAAAAAAATCGGTAAGACCTAGTTTAGACATCAATGCCTTACATGTAGTAGAATCTAAATACATAACTATCAAGGGAAAATTATAATAAGTCCTCTTCATCAGCCGCACTCACAAAATGTAAGGAGCCGAAGATAGGTACTTTAGGGCACGTCCTCATTTGAACCAAGTCACTTGCCAAGTTGTAATCGTGAAAAACATTTTCTATTCATCGATTGCCATAAAGTGTCAGTTAAAATATCCTTATCGATATAAAGTATTCCGATTGGAATTTAGTTACTTCGAGGACACATTCCTTCTAAAGGGGAAAATTTCGCTACAACAGTAGTAGAACCCTTAAACATATTTCACCTATCAAGCAAGCCACTCAGTTCAAATATGGACCCCGTACATTCAAGGTGGGAAAAAGGTAAAATAGTTGGGTAGTTAGATAGGTACATAGGTATATACAAAGTAAAAACATAGCGGAATAAACTTCCAAAATACGCTTCGATCTCGATTCTCCCAACTGTGAACAATAATTATTATGATTTCCCTCATAAGGGGTAGCATAAACAATTGATAGTTTTGACAAAAGTTAAAACATATCGATTATTAAAAATTTTTCAAGACAGTGATAATGACGACGTGACCGAGGTCGGTACAGAAGCCCGTAATGATGACAACGTAACCGAGGACGCGGCAGAAGCCCGTATGACGTGACCAAGGACGCGGCAGACGCCCGTAATGGTGACGACGTGACCGAGGTCGGCACAGAAGCCCGTAATGATGACAACGTAACCGAGGACGCGGCAGAAGCCCGTAATGATGACGACGTGACCGAAGTCGGTACAGAAGCCCGTAATGATGACAACGTAACAGAGGACGCGGCAGAAGCCCGTAATGATGACGTGACCGACGACGCGGCAGAAGCCCGTAATGATAACGACGTGACCGAGGTCGGTACAGAAGCCCGTAATGATGACGACGTGACCGAGAATGATACAGGAGCCCGGAATGATGACGATGTGACCGAAGACGGTACAGGAGCCCATTATGATGACAACGTGTTAAGAACCCCGTCTATCTAGCCGCGCCACCCAGCGGAAAAGTGAGATATTCCACAAACGTGTCTCGCAGGGGTCGTGTGATCTCCGAGAGAGATAGCATTCGAGGTGAAAATTTATCGGTTAAAGAACACAAATTGGGAGTGACGAGACTTCATACGTCAGTTAAAAAAGGCTAAAAACACAAAAGAGCCTTAGGTAGTACTAGCACACGGCAGTTCATGAGATTTCTAGTCCAATGCCAGTGCTGAGTCGTACCGACGTCACACCGAAGTAGCTATTTGGTTGGCCAGCCCCGCAAACCTGAAAAATTCATCAGTTTAGTACATCGAATTTCAGAGGGAAGGAATAAAATCGATAATAGCACACACTCGAAACTAAATACAATAAATTCAATCGCGAATCGAATTTCGACCCAACTTTAAATCGACATGTTTAAAAAAACTGAAAAAAAAGTGTGCAGTAGTGGGGCGGGGAGACAAAAAACTTCGATAGGACCGGCATCGAACAGCTGTTCTGCGTCACTACCTTCTCTATTGTTTGCGGTAGTCATTGATGACCGTGATGCCTTCCATAGGGTGTTGCGGTCTATGGTGTTGTTGTTGCTGTTGCTGCTGCTGCTGTTGTTGTTGTTGCTGTTGTTGCATCATCTCGTTGGCCCTGTTGGCCATGGCCATGTTCTCGATAACATTGGCCCGGTGCGCGACAAGCCCCGTAAGGGCCATGTGCTCAATGGTGTCTGTCTGATGGCCCTGGTGCCGCATTTGGATGTCCACCATTTGGTGATTGCTGTGGTTTATTGGAATCCTACAAATCAAACGAATTGTATCACAAGATTAAAATGGCAGGGCGTTTGTTAGCGTTTTTTATGCACATTCTATGAAGGTACCATTGGATATTTAAATGTTCTGAAATATAACATGTCTTTTTAAAGGCCGAAATTTTTGTTCAAAAAATCACCACACAGACTATTAATTTCGGCCGTTAAAAAGATATATATATTATATTTCAGAACATTTCAATATCCACTAGTGTCCTAGTGTGCAGAAAAAACGAATGTATGTTCGGTCTTAAGTGCACCAGAGGTTTGAAATTTATAGGAACCAATGAACATGGAGAAAAACAGTCTTGGGACCTGAGGAGAACAATAATAATCATAGATGTGGATGCTGATAGAATGATAGTAATGATTAAAAGGACGCTATACCTGACGATGAATTTTTTGCCACCCATAAGAATAACATTGCGAGCGGCGATTCATTTTCAAGGTTTACCCTTGGTTGGAAAGACACAAAATTTTGCCTGTACCTAGCCCTAAAAATGTTCTAGGGAGTGTTCGAAGCAGATTTCCCAATTTCTCACTGGTTACTTTTATTGCAACTTTATTGCAAATGCTAGCATCGCATACCTCAAGAAAAGTGCTGTATCTCGAAAACCAGTAAAAAAAATGGGAAATCTGCTTCGAACACTCCCTAGAACATTGTTAGGGCTAGGTACAGGCAAAATTTTGTGTCTTTCTAACCAAGGGTAAACCTTGAAAATGAATCGCCGCTTGCAATGTTAATCTTATGGGCGGCAAAAAATGCACCGTCAGGTATAGCGGACCCTTAATGACATTAATACAGCAATGATATCATACGTGTGCATGACGGTGGCGCCCATATGATCATGCCCCATCATATCCTGCACGGACCCCGTCTGCATGGTCTGCGTCTGCACGGGCACGCTGCTCATCTTCACTTTCTTGACTTTCTTCATCATCTTCTGCTGCTGCTGCTGTTGCGGCTGCTGTTGCTGAACCATCACCTCAATCTTCCCGCTCTTCGTGCGTTTTTTCGTCACCTTCTTTTGCTCAAGCTTAAGCTTATTATCAACCTTTTTAAAGACGAATCCGAGCTGTTTTTGCAAAATTGCCCGCAACGATTTTTCACAACCCTTGAATCCAAGGTCCGCTTTACATTCTTCGAGGAGTGCTGACATGGTAAAGTGTTTGTCTATAAACAAGAGAGTGGGTTTCGTCTTTTGCCCGTGTCTTTTTGAGCCACTAACAACGCCGTAAAGAGCGCTACTCAAGTCAAACCAGGATAGGATTCAGGATTAGGTATACTTTTCAGACTCAAGATTATCAAGTGCCTCCATACATTCGCTATTTTTTACGTTAGGATTTCAAACTTTGTGAGAAAACTATTGGATATTTAAATATTCTGAAATATAGTATGTCTTCTTTAACGTCATTACTCATGAGGCTATGTTGTGATTTTACAATCGAGTGATTTTTGTCACCAAAAAAAATTGTCCAAAATTAACCGATCGTGAAATCACAACATAGCCTCATGAGTTATGACGTTAAGAAGATATATTATATTTCAGAATATTTAAATATCCAATAGTTTGCTCACAAAGTTTGAAATCGGAACGTAAAACAATAGCGAATGTATGGTGGCCTTAAATTGAGCAAGAAGGTATGCGTAAGATGAGGAAAGATTAGGAGGAAGGTGAGGTGTTTGACCCGGGCAGCGTTTTCTAGGCAGCGGAATGTAAAACAGAGCGGATACAAAGTCTGCAAAAATGCCTCGCAAGCAACTGCAGAGTGGGGAAGGAGGAGAACACGGACACGTCCCACTACAGTGCTGTCCTCCGTACTCACTCACTTACTCTCGTCATACCTGTACCTGCAGGTGTATTCCCTTTCTCGAACGCCAGCAAACCCACGCAACTAACACCTACAAAAATAATTGTAAGAAGATAAGGCACGCCATGATGCAATACATGGAGAACAGTTCTTCTTACAATTATTTTTAAAGGTGTTAGTTGAGTGGGTTTTCTGGCGTTCGAGAAAGGGAATACACCTGTACCTGAGGCAATACCTACCGCCTGGTGTTATCGCCAGCTAAAGTCAGACCACAACAACCCAATACTCTTACATGGGGTAGAAGACAGGCATTTTGTTTGAGAAAGATAAATTTTTCGGGTCTTCTAGATGAAACAGCCTAAGAAGAGATCGTTCAAGAGGGTAAAGTAGATGGTTCTGGGGTCATTTTACATAATTCAACTTTTTTTTCGTAAGATGACCCTAGCAACCATTTAGAATACTCTCCAGGGCCTGTTTATGTTCGGAGGAAATCAGAAAATTATTAAGTTATCGTGGTCCGTCTGTATAAGCGACAACCCTAAGCGATAGCCACTGCCCCAACCCCAATTACCTATTGGTGAACTTCATCGAAACCCCCATAGGAGGGATGAAGTTTTATAATTTTTTTTCTACCAACATTTGCCATAGACCAATACAACATTACTTCTTATCATATTGCTGAAATCTAAAAAACAAACAATGGATTAACGGTCAACATTTCAGTAGAATTTATTCTACATAGAACTTGACAATCAAGTTTTTTTTTTGGAAAAAATTGAAAAATTACTTGATTGATAAATTCGAACTAAACAGTTTCATTTGTTAGAAAGATCTGCACATTATATGTAAGAAAAAAAATTATCCAGCCGTTTCCTAGGAAAATGTCACTCAATATCATTCTACTACTGCATTTTCTGAGATCGTTTAGTTTCAGGCATGCACAGGACATTTTGCAGTTATATTTTCCTACACCTTTCGTGGGAGACTGGAAAATTACCAGGAACCCACAATTCGCCTGGAAATGTTTTTTAATCCAGCCAAGCTACCAACATAAAATTGCTGGTACTGGGAGTCAAAAAAAGGACCTCAGCCGTACGAGTCTAGGCTTTTCCCACTAGGCTACATAGCCTGGTTTTTATATAAATACAAACCCTGGTAGTTGTACGCGTGGACTTTGCGGGCAATGGCGTCACGAGTGTAGTCATCGATGTTGGTCACCGGACTCTTCCTGTTGCGCGTCCTTTTCAAAGGAGCGAGGGGCTCCCCATTCTCCCGTTTCCGAAGCACTCTCTTCACTGACGAATCTGATATCTGAAACATAAGTCCAGCACAGACTGATTTTTGCTGACTTCTACTAGAAGCAGTTGTTGATACTATAGTCTCTCTCTATAACGACTGTCAAGGTCGCTATAGAGAGGACTCCAGAAACGCCTCGTACACTGTCATCTCTCCTTCGTCAGAAAATGCTATCTCAGCAGAATGGCATTCCCAGACGCATAGGTGGGTCACTCTATTAAAAACATGAGTCACATAATAAATGCAGACAAGGCTTTCTTATTTCCTTACAGTCAGTTGATAGTTGATACCTACTGCTTTCAGTGTAGATGTACTACTACTAAGCCTTCACCTGAAATTTAAATATTCAGATGGGAACAGGCTTTGTTACGTGTCCATCTAAAAATCAATAAAGCTCTAAAACTAAAAACCTAATCAGAACCGCGGGAACAGTTAAAAAATGGGAAAAATATGTTAAAACAACAACAAAAACAGTTTTGCCCGGCCTGATTTTAAGGTTAACTACAGAAACAATTACTAAAATTTAAGAAGACTGGGTAATAAGAGTTTCAAATGCATAAGATGGCTGCCGAAGCAATGCAAGCCTACGAACTTACCTTTAGAAGCTCGCAAACTCTTTTGGAGAAATGATTGAGAGGGATTATTGGAACTCCGGCTTCTTTCTCTCTAATACAGAAATCGTAGACGTCGAGGATGGCCTGCTCGAACTGGGACTGCATAGGCATCCCCTGCTTGTGCCTAATTCCCATTTGAACATTATTGGAAGAGTCGGGGTGATGTTTGTCCTCCATCTTCAACGCACCGAATGTCATAGAGTAAACAAACACGTCCTGAGCGCATGCGGCGCCTTCTCGAACTAAAAAATCCGTATCCGGTCAGTTTCGCGGGATTTTACAAAAAGTTTTGGCTCGTCTCTTCTCAATTTATTTTTAAGAAATATAACACCTATCTGCTTTTTGTAGTTTAAGTCACTGACTCTATACAGTGGTTACATTGCGTACCATTCAACTACAGGTTCGAACCTAGGTAGTGACTACTTTTTTTTTGTTCACAAGCATAGGTAGGTAAGTATCTTTTTATTCTATATATTATCCAGTATTCGACTTCGACCTAGCCTAGCTACGACGTAGAAAATAGGTGGGTATATAGGCAGTTGTTTATAGTGATAGCTTCACTACAACGTTGTTAAAACAAAAGTGAAGAAAATTTCCAACGAGTTTTGACTGACACCCAGTCGAACAGTGCCCACATACCAAGTGTCTCCAAAAGAAAAACCAGGCTTTTTAGAAATAGGTACCTAATTTAATTTTGACGCGATTACAAATGTAATATGGAGAGGTTACTCGTCCTAAATCATAGAGAAACAAACGGTATCCAATACACATTATCACTGATCACCTTGGACGATTACCAGTCAATCATATTAACATTGGGCTTGTGATGTAGTTGTGATGCAGACGCATAATTTACACATGAACTGGGTAGTTCTACTTAGTTTTTACATTTTGTGGCATCTAATCAGTCATCACCAGAGCGAACCGAACAACTAACCTACATAATTTATAAACTTCAGACACTACCGACCAGTGTACTACCTGGAGGGTAGCAACAAACTGTTTCCAAACTGAACAGCATCAAAGCCATACGAATGTTTATATATCGAGTGAATAATATACAAAGTCTGCACTTCTTGATGACATTTTGATTTTTTGACAAAAAAAAATCGAATCATTTCTGATGTTATAAAATCTATAGTAAAACAACTTTAAAAACAAAAAAAGTGTCATTAAAAACAATCTGGTGCTACTTGCGTTTTTAGCTAAACTTGTACGTGGTTTAGCATATAGAAAAGTTAACCAGACTACGAATATTCGCTTGACATGATAGACAAGAGAAGTGTTTTGTTTGAGCCAGTGAGATTCAAACCTCTGAGTAGTATCGTTATCAAAAGGAGTATTTTTACAAGGCATGCAAAAAACTAAATTTAGAATAATATTTGATAAAACTTTTGAACAAGACGTGATTTGTTTTTAAATTTGAACAGGCGGCACAGGCAGACCTGGAAATAGATCACTCAACAAAATTATCTACAGATAATTCTGCCTATATGAACATGATTATATGATTATCTCCGTATGATTTCTCATATTTAATAATAATTTATCTACTACCTTTCAATTATTGAAAGGTAAAATCATCTTTATCTGACAATCTGAAAATTGGTCACAGAAAAATTATCTACAGATTACGTTGGCGTAGATTATCTACATACACTTTTTAATTGTCTAGTGCCACGTCTGCCTGTCAGACACTAGCTCGTCTGTTACTATGATATTTAATTTTTTAGAATTTCCTACAAGTTAAATAATTACCTCCAGATCTATAGATGAAGATAGCGACCAAAAGAGCAATTGGGTCCAAAAAAGTTTTGGTAAAGTTCATAAATCTCGCAGAGGTATTTATGTTCACCAGTTACAAATTATAAAAGCTTAAAATGAGGGACGAGGCTTTAATAACCATTTTTGTAAATTGCTAGATGAGACGAGTCTCGGCACATTCTATTTACACGACTAAAATTATGTATGTATACTTACAAAGTCCGTTTTATTTATGGTAAACAAAATGTATGATTACTGATCCATAATAAATCAGTAAAAAAAATGAATAAAAAGCGATTGTCATAACCTGTGCCAAGCTAAAAAATATATATTTCGCTCAAAGTCATTTTTTAAGCACATTTTCACCGGTGTATTTTCCCCAGTACGTTGACAGCACATTATTTCATGACAGTGATGTACGAGTATATACGTATGTCAGGGAATATGTAGCCAATGTGCGCCATAATCTAGGTCCCGAAAATGTGTTACACGTTGCGAGTGTTGCGACTACATATACCACAACGAGAAATACCTGATATCTGCATTTTAAAGTATATATCCTTAAGTACAGGTACATAATTGCATTATTTCAATATAACTTCATTATAAATGAACGTAAGACCGCAGGTGGGGTTGCGTAAGGTTTAGGCTGGATTTCACCACTTTAACGTGAAGACTATCGTTTCGGTAAAAAATGTCAACGGCTTTCACCATACACTCTTATCTTACCGTTAGCTTTCGAGTGGATTTTCCGATAACGACAAATTTCATACTTTCAAATCATCTGGGTGCGAAACGGGCAGGGATTGTTGTCTACCCAACAATTTAATACATTTCTCCGAAAAATTAGTGTGTCTTTTACGTTTATTTGCCATTTTTTACATGAAACAAATTTGACGTAAACAAAGCAGACGAATTCTAGTGACACGAAAAATTTAACGATAGGATAATTTTTTCGTCTGCTTTACCGTGAGGTGGTGAAATTCAGCCTTAGAATAGTAAAATCTATGGCTGTAGTTTGTGATGATAAGAAATCTGCTAAAAAGAACAAGCGAAATCGGGGAAAAATAGCCGTGCAATCACAAGTTATCAGGCTGGCTTTCATTTCAAAAATATATTCGTCGCTGCGACAAGTGTCAGAACAAACATGCAAAATAAAAACATGCTATTACAGTTGTATAACGACAAATTTCCCTCCGAGTCACCGAGGAACCATTCAGTTACTTACCTACTTACTAGTAGCTGTCAACACAAATCATGTCTCACAAATAAAAATTAGCGTGACTGTAGACACAACGCTGCTTTGTTGACACTTCATAGGGTGGATTTCGCCAGTTCTTAAAGTCTACTATAGCGACCCCTAAAAGTTCACTATGGCGTTACCCTACCGAAAACAAAAGTTGGTGCCTTTCATCATCCTGCCGATAGCGCCCTTATCATAACGTCTGCTAGTGGACTTAAGAGGACGCTATACCTGACGATGCATTTTTTGCCGCCCATAAGATTAACATTGCGAGCGGCGATTCATTTTCAAGGTTTACCCTTGGTTGGAAAGACACAAAACTTTACCTGTACCTAGCCCTAACAATGTTCTAGGGAGTGTTCGAAGCAGATTTCCCAATTTCTCACTGGTTTCTTTTATTGCAGCTGTTTTGCAAATG
This sequence comes from Mesopsocus fuscifrons, assembly GCA_950004255.1. Lineage (NCBI taxonomy): Eukaryota > Metazoa > Arthropoda > Insecta > Psocodea > Mesopsocidae > Mesopsocus > Mesopsocus fuscifrons. Next base: position 19,176,793 of record OX465376.1, on the reverse strand, counting down.
CTAGCATCGCATACCTCAAGAAACGTGCTGTATCTCGAAAACCAGTAAAAAAAAATGGGAAATCTGCTTCGAACACGCCCTAGAACATTAATAGGGCAAAATTTTTGTGTCTTTCCAACCAAGGGTAAACCTTGAAAATGAATCGCCGCTCGCAATGTTAATCTTATGGGCGACAAACAATGCCCGTCAGGTATAGCGGACCCTTAACGGCAAGATAAATTTACTAACTTTATCTGCGCTATATGGTGAAAGCCATACTGAGGAAATTGTTGGATTGGTTCTGAAACATAATATGTTATGTTTACTATCCAACATTTCCCTCAGAAAGAAGCAACGTCAACAAACCAGGATTGTTTATAGTTTTAAATGCGACAAACTGTACGAGCGGTATTAATACTTCTCCTGCTTGGGCCTGTAGTCATTGATTACGCTCATGTCCTGCATGCGAGACTGCTGGATGACCATATCGTTACGGTGACCCAAAGAGATATTCTCGATGACGTTCCCGCGATGATGGACAAGGCCGGCGATGGTCATGTGTTCGATGGTGTCCCCGCACTGCTGTTGTCGCTGCTGCTGCTGCTGCTGCAGACTGTGCTCGTCCATTGGGTGCAGACGCGGCACTGTGATACTGCACCAGGATGGAACAAACGAAAAAAAGGTGGTAAGTTAAGGGTGTTTGAAAGTTACCAAGAGGGGGATGTTCTGTTATTAGTCATTACCAAAGCCAAAACTGAATACTTTTGGTTTGTTATTGGATTATCTTATACATCCAGCTCCATACAATAAAGGCCACTGATTCTTGACATTTTTTATCAATCATTATCAATGTGTTATCGCTTAACTTAACCACTGATAGTTATTGAGACCTACTATATAAGACATCCATGCTCCCAAACAGAACCTGGGACCCTCCGATTGCAAGTCCTGTGTTTGACCTCAAGACTTTTAAGTTATTTGTTTACTGTTCATTTGTTCATCAGAGGTAACAAGATAGGTAATTTACAGGACATAATAAGCAACAGAAAAAGAGTAGCTTTCGACCTTAACCAAATCAAAATACCGTAACTTCTGAATTTTTTTCAAGCTAACACACAAGCGGCAGAAGAATGATTTTAAACTAAGTCAGATTCCGGTGCCACTTGGGTCTTTTTGCCTTGAACTGAAATCGCTATTAGTTGATTGGTTTTGGTGCCGATACCTGTGAACCTGGCTCATTTCCTCCATGCCCTGCGAGCGCTGCATCGAGCTGATATCAAGGATTGGCACCGTCTGGATCTGGTGGTTCACAGTACCGGTTTGTACCGAAACAGACACGGACTCTCGCTGCTTGTTCAGATTTTTCTTCACTGCTCCCTTTGCAGGACTTTTCTCTACCGTCTTCAACTTCATTTTCTTGATTTTCCGTTGCTCAATCTTTAGCTTATTGTCCACTTTTTTAAACTCAAATCCCAACTGTTTCTCCAGAATGCGTCGCAATGACTTTTCGCATCCTTTAAAGCCTAAATCCATACGGCACTCTTCGAGAAATGTTCCCATGGTAAACTGTTTATCTGAAATATAGAAAACGTCATGTTTTGTTGTTTCTTGCTGTTCATTTGTCTTTATTTAGGGGATTGTTTTTGAGTCAAGTCAGGTGGACACTAATGAGTTCTAAACTATAATATACAGTATTTCTCTCTGTAAGGAGAGGTCGTTATAGCAAGGGTTTCTCAAGGGGCCGTAGCGTCCGTTCGATATATAAAGATTTTCGTTCAGATAGTGTTGTTATAGTTATACGCTACCTTGGTATTGGTATGCGTGCACTTTTCGGGCAATAGCATCCCTCGTATAGTCATCAACATCAGTTATCGGACTTTTTCTGTTTCTCTTCCTTTTAAGCGGCGCTAAGGGAATTCCATTCTCACGCTTCTTCAGTACTCTCTTTACTGACGAGTCGGAGATCTAGAAATAAAAGTCAAAATTTCACTACTGGTAACGATAACAGCTCTTGAATAGTTTTTACTCTGAAATATAAATTCGCCAGACGATAATACGGACCTATTGCCAAGCATCCGGTTAGCAGTTAGCACCTAGTTATCGCGGTCAGAAGCCGTTGGAAGCTGGCGTTAATAAGGCGCTAAGCATGGGAATTTCCCAGACCAATGGTATCACCTAACGAGCCAAAACTTAAGACCGGAATAAGTATTCCCATCTTCAAAGCACCGTGTTCACACCAAGTAATCGCCAAATGCTGCAGACAAAGTCACTGACAGCTTGCGTTAACTCGGCGCTAACTGAGTGGGTTGGGCACGCGAATAACCCTCCAAAAAAGCATTAAACACCAAACGCATTTAATTTAGAGTAATATTTAAGCGCCCCAACATGGAAACTAAATTAATCGAGCTTGGGCATCGTAAGATGGCCGCTGAACAATGCAAAGTGAAGGGAAGCTACTCACTTTCAACATTTCCGTGACTCGCTTGGCGAAATGATTGAGTGGTATTATAGGAACGCCTGCTTCTTTTTCCCGCATACAAAAGTCGTAGACGTCTAGAATAGCCTGCTCAAACTGAGACTGCATGGGCATGCCCTGCTTGTGCTTTATTCCCATTTGCACGGGAAGGTCCATTTGTTTATCGTCCATGTTTGTTGTCCTCTTCCCTTGGCGAGCAAAATGCGACTGATTTAGAAGACGGTGGCTTGGCGCGGAAGCTTCACAAGGCGGTGAGTTTTTTGGCGCCTTTTTTTCTTTATTCGATATTTCTTCTTTTGTGAATTTTTTGCAATCTATTCCCATTTCTTATTACATAATTGTGGTTTCTAAATAATTTCATACATTTTAGGATGAAAAGATTGTTTAAAAACATAAAAAACGACAAATTTGAGTCAGGTAAGCTTTCGTCAAACCGGATATCAATGTTCCCGCCTTTTTTGTAACTACAATGTTTTCTTTGAAAACTTTTTCAAAAGTTTTTTTATTTGTTTAAGTCTCGAAAACTTTTTAAAATATAAAGACGCAAGATATTTTAATTTCTAATGCGGTTCTATTCTGGACATTCACCATAATATGTGTGGGGATGGCAAGCTCTACCGGTGTCCATGGATATTTTCCATTTGGGGCATCTTGTATTGATCAAATATCCGGGGAGAGCTGTAACTCCGGTTGAAATTTGACGGTAACTATGTCTGGGGATACTAAGAAGCCCGTTTCAAATGTGAATGTGTACGGAAGGTACGTCTAATCAACCTATTTTTACTGTTTATTGATTGTTACCGCTGGCTACTACTTATACCTAGATAGATACCACCAACAGGCAGCATATTATTGAATCATGGACTCAGCGGTATAATTTTGCTTTATGGATCCACTATACCAAATTTGCAATTTTTAGAGCACGGGTGACGTATTGTACAGATGTGGACAAATCCGTCGTTGTCGGAAACTTCGAGAAAAGAGGGTGGGTTCAAGTTGGCCAAGACGAAGATTGGAATTTTTACTGGTCCGGGATTCAGACTTGTCGCACGTTGTTCAGTGTAGACAGTGGCTACCGGATGAATGACAATCAGTAAGTACCTATCTACACCTACCCCTAAAATCCAGTAATGAGGGACCTCCAACCCACTACCTATACCTAAAGGTGTTCATGCATTCTTTCCACTTTCCAGAATGATAAGCCATTTTCCGACCCATTACGAGCTTTCACGGAAAGACCTCTTAGTTAAGAACATAAAAAGATACCGGAAGGAACTGGAAAGGGATGGAAATCCTCTCGCTGAAAAGGGGGAAGCTCCTGGAAAATATCTTCATTTGGATTTTGTTCCAACCACATTTGTTCTCCCTGCAGGTCAGTATAGTACTAGTAAGGTTTTCTTACTGTTTTTGCAACTCTCTGTCACAGACCTCTCTGTCAATATTCTTCAGGTGCTACACCCCAGACAGTTTGTCCCTTTGCTGCCTTATCCTAATACTACCTATATGGATCACCACAGATTACAACATGTTTGTGGAGGAGTATCGGAAGAACCCTCAGAGTACGTGGATTATGAAACCCTGCGGCAAATCCCAAGGTGCCGGCATTTTCCTCATAAACAAGCTATCAAAGTTAAAGCGGTGGTCACGCGAAAGCCGAACTCCATTCAATCCCTCCCTTGTCAAGGAATCCTACGTTATCTCCAAGTTAGTATACAATACCTACCTACCCCATAGGTTCTGTAGTCTGTAGGTATATTGTACCTGAGAGATTTTTGCCTAACCTGACCCTGGCGGTTACTAGGAAGTGAAACTTTGAAGGCCTAAAACCTCAAGGTACCTACCGAAGCTTCTGAAAGTACCTACCTACTCTATTATAGTACCTGTATCGACCCATATTTTTTTAGGTACATAGATAACCCTCTTCTCATCGGCGGGAAGAAATTTGATCTTCGGATGTACGTCCTGGTTACGTCTTTCCGCCCCCTTAAAGCGTACCTGTTCAAGCTGGGGTTCTGCAGATTTTGCACTGTCAAGTACGATACGAGTATTCAAGAGCTGGACAACATGTATGTTCATCTCACCAATGTCTCTATTCAAAAACATGGGGTAAGAGTACGATATAAATGCACGGTTTAGAGGGGTAGGTACCCACTAGTTTTGCAGCCCGAATACCTAAAAAAAACTTTGTTAAAGGGGGAGTACAACAGTATGCACGGAGGAAAGTTAAGCGTTCAGAACCTAAGGCTATACCTGGAAAGTACGCGGGGGAAGGCGGTGACGGAACGGCTGTTTACTGCTATTACATGGCTCATTGTCCATTCTTTAAAAGCGGTGGCGTCGGTCATGGCGAATGACCGGCACTGCTTTGAGTGTTACGGATATGACATCATCATCGACAACAAGCTCAAGCCCTGGCTAATCGAAGTCAACGCTTCCCCCTCCCTCACCTCTACCACCGTCAATGATCGAATCCTCAAGTACAAACTGATAGACAACATCTTGTCCGTCGTACTTCCGCCTGATGGTGTTCCAGAGTAGGTTATTTATTTATTACAAGTACAAAATTATTATCCATGTGGCTTCCTTCGAAAGATGTTTGTAATACAATGACATTGCTATATTTTCCAGCGTTCGCTGGAACAAAACTCCAGCTCCCGAAGTTTTGGGTAACTTCGAACTTCTTTTGGACGAAGAGCTGGCAGCTCAAGATGAGCACGGGTCTCGATACCGTGGAGACTTGAGAGGGCCTTCGCACCGTTGGAAATGAAAATCAACTTATAGACGTACAAAAATGTTGCAAAAATAAATATGAGATGTTGCTACTTCATTATTGTTTCATTTAAATGTATAGGAGACCAAAACTAGGTAAGAAAAATATGTGTGTAGTCGGGCAAAAAAAGTAATTCAAGAACTCGCGCGCGGCGGGAAACTTTTTAAACTGTTAAGTTTTCCCGCCAAAAATAAAAATTAAATTTATTGTGTAAAATATATTTAATAGTTATTTATAACTATAAATTGTATATTTAACTTTTAAGATATTATTTTTATGAAAGAGTTATTTTAGTTTTAATTCGATTTTAAGTAGAATATTTTTTTTAGTTATGTAGGATCTGTGGTACAGCTGGTACGTGCAATATTTACCTTCCTTCGTATTGATGTTTTCCCACTTGACACCCTTTCTCCCTTTATTTCATGTAAATCTCGTCTATTATTTCCGATTTCCAACCTAAGAATGCAAAAATAGTATTATCTTTTTCTCCTACACTGGAATGAACAGAGAAGAAGGAGCCCCTCCTGTCATTGAAGTATTTAGCGCTGAAAATTTTTTCATCTTTGTCAAAAATGAAAATAGTTTGTGGTGGGACAAAGCAACAGGAAAATTCTTCTCAAAGCCAGGTAGGTGTCGTGCAATGGTGACCTACAGTTTTAGGTGGGGTTCAGAACCACCACAGCCTTGATATACATTTCACTTGATATGCAGAACATATCAGAGGCCGATTAGAAAAACTTTTTGTAGGATCGGAATCGAACAGGTGTCTCTCATTGTTCCTCTAATGTTGGCCACTTGGCTATCGAGGCTGTTAGCTCAAGAAAAATCTCCAGAAGTTGGGACTGCACCCTATGCCCTCTTCCTTCATTACTCAGCGTCTTGTTGCATTTATAGTGGGCGAACTGCCGGTATCGTCAGCTCCGCAGTGTATCGGCACTTGTCATGGAATCATCGGCAAGGTTCAGCTCGCAAACGTGTTGGAGCCCAAGGTTTTGGTCATCAAGCAGTGCTCGGACATTGGGCATGGGGTCTTCAAGATCCGCAGCATCGCCTTCCTTCAGACGTCCTCCACTGAGGCGCAGCCACCCCTCAACCCTTGCTCCCGGCACCAGCTTGGCGGACAGGTCAGACCACTGTGTCACTGTAGGGAAAAAAAAATTTCCTAGGAAACTTTTGAAAGGCAAGATTGTCAGACCCTTTATTTATTTCTTCAGTTGGCGAAAGCGAGCGAGCAGAGGTCACCATTTGCGAAGACGCTGGGTGTGATGCGTTCGGCGTCAAACACCATCAAGTCCTCCACCCAGCAAGCCGCCAAAATCATCTCCAGGGACAATAAGCTGGAACGCAGAATCATGGATGAGCTCAACCGAATATTTAACGGTAATGTTACTGTCTTTTTTGCCTGCACTTTCATTCTAAGTTATGTCAAGACTAGCCAGCTGAAGCGGGAATTTTTAGTGTATGGTTAACCTACAGGGATCACTCGCTCGGAGAGTCCCTGGTGGTTTCCCCCTCTTTAGCCATGGGGTGCGTATACATCTCCCTCTAGTTTTTATATATTTTTTTCTTGTTCAGATACGGATAGTTTTTACTTCAGTCCTTCTTGCGATCTCACCAACAGTCTCCAGCGGCAGTGGAAAGCTCCAGGCGGGCTACCTCAGTGGAAAACTGTGGACGAAAGGTTCTTTTGGAACAAACACATGGTGCAGGACATCATACATCTTGATGTAAGGGTTCCTTGCCGCTCTTGAGACGGAACTCAAGCAACCTTGGTCAGGGTTGTCCCCTCTGTAAGAGATCTGGAGATTTCAGAAGTAAAACCCTGCTGATTGGTTAATTATACTTTCTGCTCTATCAGACGTGAGCAGTGACTGATATGATATCAAGAAACTTCTCCCACTAGGGTGCATGTACTGCAGTGTCTCCGCTCCTTTGGTTGTTGTAGTTATACCCGTATTTATATAGCCGTATTTCTTTTTTCCAGTCTCCATACTGTGATCCCTGGGTCATCCCAATAATTCAGGGTTTCGTAGAAACCGAAAAATGCCGACTGGAAGCTGGATTTGATCTTCCGAACTCGGACTTTGTTACCCCTCGCTTTGTGGTATGTACTGCTTGCCCAACTTTTTTTTAAAAAGTAATTTAAGCTACCCTTAACCTTAGGACTCCTACAAGTTGATCGTTTTCTTGTGTCTTCAGGAAGTGGAGCTGACGGTAGTGTCACGCCGTAGCCGACACCGCGCAGGTACGCGGTACAAACGCCGCGGCGTGGACGAGGACGGCCACTGCGCGAACTACGTGGAGACGGAGCAACTTCTCAGGTTTCAACATCACGCCATATCATTTGTACAGACGAGGGGGAGTGTACCTGTTTTCTGGTCACAGCCAGGCTATAAATACCGTCCTCCACCCACCCTCCTCAGGGGTAAGTTAACAGCTTGTTGCGGCTGTAGGTATTTGAATGTTTTCCTACCTACCTACCAGATACTAAGAGGAGACATTATTCTGTCTTCTCGACTGTGACACCCTGACGAAATCCATGTGTTTCAGGCCCTGCGGAGACACAAGCAGTATTCAATAAACATTTCGCTCAGGAGCAGTCTGTATACGGACCTGTATGTGTGGTCAATTTAGTGGAGCAGAACGGAAAAGAGAGAGTGATTTGGGACGCGTATACCAACCACATCATGGCCTACAATAATCCCAGCATTACCTACTCCACGTTTGACTTCCATGAGTACTGGTACGTTTAATTATTTTAAAAGGGTTGAAATTTTGTAGATAGTGGGTGGGCCGGATTAGCGCAGTGGTAAGGCATTGGGCTCTGAAATAAGAGTACCGAGGATCTAGTCCCGATTTAGTAAATATTTTTTCTGGTGAATTTTGCCCGAGTATGTGACCCTCAGTTGATAGACAAAACGCGACTGTCGTTTTATTACTTATTTACTTACGCTCTAGCCGGGGGATGCGGTTCGAGAATGTGTCGTACCTCCTGGACAGCCTCTCAGAAGTGATCCGTGGCATGGGCTACTGCTGGGCAGATAAGCAAGGTCTGATCTGCGAGCAGCGAGGTGTGTTTCGCGTCAACTGTATCGACTGCCTCGATAGGACCAATGTGGTACAGGTCCGTACTTAAACCTTATTTCATTTTTTATTTGTGCTTTGGTAAGTACGCACACTGTATAGCGACCCTAAATGTATTCGTAATTTCAGACGGCAATGGGGAAGGCAGTGCTAGAGATGCAGCTGACGAAACTGGGTCTACTTCCGCCTGAAGGCCAACTTCCGGCGGAAATGCGCGCCATATTCCAACTGCTTTGGGCCAACAGCGGTGACGTCATCAGCCGACAGTACGCGGGAACGAATGCTCTTAAGGGCGACTATACGCGAACTGGCGAGCGAAAACTCACGGGCCTTATGAAGGACGGCATGAACTCAGCCAACAGGTGAAAATAATACTTCTTCGCACACAGTGGCAGAGCGGATAACGCGTTCGGTTTAGTTAGCAGCAGAAGCCAGGTTCGAACCCCGGCCGATGAAACATTTTCCCTATTTTATGCAGCAAAACCAGTTGCTTATTTCTTCCCACTCACCTTTTCATATCAGCCATGAGTCGTTGATCGTGGAGTACCTTATCGGGCATACGAGTATATCTCCGGTTTCTCATTGGCAGATATTATCTCGTGCATTTGAGGGATGGGTACCGGCAGGCGGCTCTAGACATAGCCCAGGGCCACACCCCCGAGCCGGTAGATAGCCTCAATGAGTTTGCCGCTGAAACTCGCGAACTGGTGGGGGCGGTCACCCCCAAAAACGCCCCGCATCCCTCTTCCGTCATGCACGTCGCTCTTGGCCCGGAAATCCAGTTAGGTCGCTTCCTCTACCTCACTACGAGGTTAGTTCCCGCCAATTATTCAAATTACATTCCAGAAATTTCGTTTCTGCTAGAAAATCGTCAAAGTCTTTCTTATCGAAGTGATTTGTTGTCAGTTTTAAGGGTGGATTTCGCCAGTTTATAAAGCCTACTATAGCGTCCCCTAAAAGTTCACTATAGCGTTATCCTCCGGTAAAGGAAAAATGGTGGTGCCTTTCACTATCCTGTTATTACGTGTGCTACAATAGTGCACTTTTAACTGGAAGATAAAAGCGAAAGAAAGTGGGTCTCCTAAATTTCGGCTCGTTTGTTGCAGATACTACCTGAGTCGCTTCAAAGACGCTCACCGTCAAGCGACGATCGACATCATGCAGGGTCATGAAGTGTCACAAGATGTGTTTGCTGACAAAGCGTCAGACGATGAAGATGCTGCTGCCACTGCGGAGCACGTGAAACTCCTGCTGGACGACTGTAAAAAACTTCTCATTAACGATCCTGCTGAAGTGCTTGGCTGCTGGGGATTGATTGACGCAGATCCTGTGTGAGTATTTAAGAGTGATCCTGCGTGGTGGCCTTGTGGTCAAACGCAGGACTTGTAATCGGAGGATCCTGGGTTTAAATCCCGGTACCGGAGAATAAATTGGCGTTACTGTCCTAGGAGGGGATTAGGGAGGTAAAGTTACTCGCGGCCGCGGCATCCTTAACCCACACGTGCCTCCTGGGTGGTGCGAAATGAGTAACAAAAGGGTTTATTCCGGATCTTTGGTCGCTGATTGCAAGTTGGGCTCCTGCCGCTAATATGGGGCTGAAAATAATCCACTCCGTCTTTGTCTCGTCGTTACCTATGAGTTAACAGATCCGGAATAGACCTGTAGCTTGTAGGGCGATCAGGTGGTTCCCTTATAGCCATCCTGACACGCCAGAGGGTCTCTGATAGGTTGCCACGGGGGAGACATAGATCCCGGGGGGTGGGAGCATGACAGGGCCAGGCAGGTGGGCAGCTTCCTCATAGCTGTACTACTCGCCGCGGGGGGTGCACATCAGGACCCGGCTTTTACCAATTGCATTTTGACATTTACAACACTTAGAACAACTCTTCTTTACCTGTCGCTTGTTATCATTGCTTGTAACGTTGCTCTGCGTATTGTAATGCTTGCTTTCTTGGTCTCTGCTGTTCTGCTTGCATTTTTTCAGGGAAAGGGGAATGGTAAGTATGATGACTAACCCCATTACTACATTGCGATACACCTCACCCGACCCATACAAGGGAACCGGGCCAGATTCTGGTTTGGAAACACTGCACCAACATTCACGGCCCCTGTGCAAGATAAGTATTATCTCCACAATTGTTAGTCTCCCTAGAAGTAATAGGATCGCATATAGGATTGGTTTAGACATCAGGTAGCTCCAATCACAATTGAGATCGGTAGGTTGACTGCCGGAATGATTCAACCCGGTAAGGGAGGCGGAGAAGGCTGGGTGGCAATAGGCGAGGCAATTTGCGGCAAGGGGGACGGGTCGGGCAGACTGAATACTGGGGGCGCATCTACAGACGAGAGCAGGAACGTCTCATCCGTGAAGCGAAGGCATGGAACCTCGCATGGAAGGTTGGACGACCATGCTTGATATGGGAGGACAGCTTGGAACAGATACCCGCAATTTACCTTTCTCATGTCGTCACTGCGGACAGACAGTGGGTAATCAAAGACGTTCAGTGACATGGCGGGGTTCGTAAAGCTTGAACCGACAGTGTGGGGTCCATACCAATCTCCATCGCCGCCCAGCAAGGTGGTGGACCACATTGGAGTGGGTCAAAGAGCGGTGACGGAGTAGTTCGGAATAACCAGACCTAGTGGCCAATGACGCTGCGGCCGTACAAAAGGGCCATCGGAATTTTTGGACTCAAACACGCCGCGATAACAAAAGGGAAAGGGTCGACTCCAAGACTAGAAGGAAGAGAGATACTATGACCAATCTAGGAGCAATCCCGGGGCAGGCTGGTCCGATTCAGCGTCTCCCCGCTGTTGGTTGGGAGAGTCTTCACAAAAATAATTCATTTGCTCCGTCTGCGTTACTGGGACATATTCGCAGACGGGAACTAGGCCATATTCTTCGGGTGGTAGAAGCCTTGGCACCTCACAGGAAGGGCGCTCGTGCTTCACATGGGAGGACGGCATGGAACAAGTCTTTAGCCGTTAAACTTCCACCAGGAACACTGGGAACAGGCGGTGGACAATCGCAGACCTTTTAATGACATGACGACATCCATATACGACCAGGCTAAAAGCGAAGGAACCATGCCAACCTCCCTGTCCAGTGACGGCAGTAGCCTCCCATAGGCAAAGGTGCAGATAGGCATTTAGGACGGGTGTGGGACGGAATCAGCCAGCGGAAGTAAGCCGCAAACATGACAAAGGGCAGGGCAGATTAGCGAAGGGTTAGGTTTAATATTTCAGGGTCATCACCAAAGCTATTCAATCTATATTTCCAATCTATCTCTTCCTCTTCTCTTTATCGTTATTCTCTTCCGCCATAGTCGTGACCAACAGGACTGGCACTGTTATTGTTACTGAACGGAGAGGAGGCCCTCGGGCCTTACTCCGGATGCTGGATGCTGGATGCTTACTGTCCTAGGAGGGGATTAGTGGGGTGCAGGGCCGACTCTTCGTAACCTTTTTAGGTACAAATAGTTGTAAGAATAACGCGCGACGTTCAGAGAACATATGCGCCGATGAGTTGGTTGTTACATTTTTTTTTTTGGCCGAAGCTGAAGACGAAGTGGCCGAAGCCGAATATGAGTGGGCCGAAGCCAGTTTAGTAGTGGGCCGAAGCCAATACATCCATGTCGGAAGCGGAAAATTTTTCCGTTCCGCCGGGATTCGAACCCGGACGTCACAGGACACAAAGCGGACCCCTTGACCACTCGGCCACTGGGAGGCACATAATCGTATCATGGAAAATATAATTGTGTAACTGAACCCGAACTTTTCTTTTTAGGACGGGAGATCCAGCCGAAACGGAGATGGACACTATTCTGATTCTCACCAAATATGCTTACTACGTAGCAGAGTAAGTACCGTCACATGAGACAGATCATACATTCGCTATTTGTTTACGTTTATGTCAGCCCACTTTATGAGGAAACTATTGAATATTTAAATATTCTGAAATATAATTAATAGGTATGTCTTTTTAATAGCCGAAATTAACAAGCTGTGTGATTTTACGATCGAGTGATCTTTGTCAACAAAAAAATTTTCCGAAATTAACTAATCGTAAAATCACCTCACAGCTGTTAATTTCGGCCTTTAAAAAGACACATTATATTTCAGAACATTTAAATATCCAATAGTATTCTCATAAAATGTGCAGAAAGAAACGTAAACAAACCCGACTGCGTAGACGCCGTTAAGAGCCACCATACATTCGCTATTTTTTTACGTTCCGATTTCAAACTTTGTGAGGAAACTATTGGATATTTAAATATTCTGAAATATAATATGTTTGAGGCTTTGTTGTGATTTTACGATCGAGCGATTTTTGTCACAAAAAAAGATTGCCCAAAAATAACCGATCGTGAATTCACAACATAGCCTCATGAGTAATTACGTTAAAAAGACATATTATATTTCAGAATATTTAAATATCCAATAGTTTTCTCACAAAGTTTGAAATCTGAACGTTAAAAAAATAACGAATGTATATTCATCCTTAACGACCGAAATCCCCGAAATACAAAAATTGTAAACATTTCGTTGTCGTGTCAGGTATGACGAGCAGGTGGATCGTGTGAGCAAGTACCAGCGTGTCAGTCTCCGTGACGTCAGACTTCTGGAAGTGGGTACCTCGGGGGTGAGCGCACCCCTATCCGTGTTCAAGAAACAACTTGCCCCCCACTGCCTTCGTATCCATTACAGCGTGGCAGCAGACTCGGGCTACTTCCACACCTTCAGATCCACTGGGCTCAGATTCTTCAACAATGTCGCTGTTCATATTAGTTCCCCTGAAGAAATGCTTGGTGAGTCAGTCAAGTTCCAGTGAAAGGAAACAAGCGGTACGACACGGTCGGACAAAACTTTACCTGCTTATTTGCGTGATTCGTAGAAAAAAACCCTTGGTTAAATGATTGGAGACAAACCACAGTCAAACTAAATTTTCCCTTGTTTCAGTGCAAAGTTAAACCGAGGTTTAATTGTTAACCCACGGAAAAACTTTTTGACGAAAGGAATGGCCCCAGAATGTTCCCCCGAGTACCTACTTAGAGACCCCACACGATGTACTTTGGCAACCACCCAAAACTACCCCCTAAAACGAGGTGAGGTGGTTGGGGAAGCTCGGAAAAACTTTTCGACAAAATAAATTGCCTCAGAACGTTTCCCCGAGTATTTTGATACCCCATACAACGTACTTTGGAACGTAACCAAAACTCCCCCCATAAGGGGGGGGGGGGGGGTGGCGAAAAAACATTTTGACCAAATCAATTGCCTCAGAACGATCTCCCGATCATTTTGAGCCCACACAACCCATATTTCGCAAACCACTCAAATCTACCCCCCCTAGGGGGTGGGGTGCTTGGATGCGTTCAGAAAAACTTTTTGACACAAAAAATTGCTTCACAACGTTACCCCGAACAGTTTGAGACCCCATAAGCCGCACTTTAAAAGTCACTCAAAACTGCCCCCCCGGGGGGGGGGGGGGGGGGGGGGGGGAGGCTCGAAATAAGCCATATACCATTTGTGACGGGTATGGCGGTTGTCATGTGTCCTATTCAGAACTACTCGTATACCACAAACCACTGAATCCACTGATTTCACCCTTTTACAGGTCTAGGGGGGACTTGCCCCCTTCCAGGGAGTTATGCGGGGGTAGTGGGTGGTATCATTGGATTTGTAATTTTTTGTTCTATAATTGCCCAAAATTTGATCAAAATCGTTAGAGCCATTTTTTAGCAAATATTTTTTTTCTACTTTTTGGGGGAGTTTTGGGGGGGTAACCCCCCTTAATTTTAAAGGGGGGAAAGTGGGCTTCCGGATTCTGATTTCTTCCAAATTTAGAAAGGTCACTACCGATTTTGAAGAAAATCGGTTGAAAAGTGTGCCGTCCAGGTCAATGCCACATACATAGCTAGCTAGCTACATACATACATACATACATACATACATACATACACACATACATACATACTGACACGGAGTACCTGACCTCTTCTAAAAATTCCTGTGGGCAAACTTTTCGTCGGAAGAAAAAAGTGAGATGTTTTTCATATTCCGAAGGAATGGACGTTTCCGAAATGTATATGCAAGTTTCAGTGGCTTTTGAAGTTTGGGAGCAATGACGGTTCAAAGTTGAGGTTTGCCAAAAATTGGCCCGCACGAATACAATACTTTACCTTACGTATACTCCGTATACAGGTAAAGTAAAAATCATTCCGGCGAGGGCCAAAAAGCTTAGGTACCTTGACTTCGACGTTATTGAGATACTACTATGGTTGATCGAAAGCGAAAGGAAGCGATATCATAATGACCAAGTTATGAATTCTTTATTTTTTATTCCTTATTTTTTCTGCCCATTGCAGCAGAGAAGGGTGTGATTCAAAAACGTTGTGTGTTTCTCCCATGTGTAGTGTTACTTGGCACTCAAATGAGGATTTTTGGTTGTGTTTAATGGTAGAATGTTCTGTTTAGAATCTCTGAAAGCTATCTGCGAGACATTCCTGGTAGCACTGGAGGTTGCGTGCCTGGCCCCCGTACCTGTAGTGCAGGGGAAACCTCTTGAAAGGCTAAAGTCAAAAACTCTACCTCCTGACGTCACCTGCCGACTGGGGAGCTATTTGGAAGTCAGGTCGTCTCAGAGTAAGCATTTCTTTTGCAATTGTATCGATGGTCGATTAATACTGGTATTTGCGTGACCATCATTTCGCAGTTATCGATCGATATTATCGAAAAAGTAATGTTTCTCTAAAAGTTAATGTCACATTAAAACAGTTTTTGCTTATTGAACAAGGGAATGTTAAAGACTTTCCAATATGGCCGTTATAGCCGTGCATGTACCAGTATTATTACTTCTTATAATAGGTACTTCCCGAGTGAAATGAGACCTGCGTCGATCCGAACCATTCTGTTGCCACTTTTTGCCTGTTACCTCACCTCGCGAGAAAGTTAAATGCGACCATTATCATCTTGTACTTAGATATGACGCGGAATGTGTCGGAGACGCAGCTGGTGAACCTGAAGAGCGCTGGGACGAAGGCGTTGACCAACATCTCGCAGCAGTTCTCGAAGATGGGACGTTTGGGGCATAGCTTTAGACGCAGCGGAAAACCCCGCCAGACTTCAAATGTAAGTCAGATCTAGTTAGTAGATGGATAGGAGGGCATTCGGCTGTCAAGGATATCTCAGCCAAACCTAAGTGAGAGATTTGTTAACTTGGAAAGAAGAGAATCATTCTTCTGCCACGTTTGATAGGATTGTGTGGATCGTATTAGGCCGTCCCACGTTGCCGGCGAAAAATAAACTCTATGGTGGTTTCAGGTGAAGCCTCCCGTCTTTTCCATTGAGCCGGTGGAAGAATCTCAGCCGAGTCCAAGCAGCAGTGAAGAGTCTGACAGTAGCCCGACTGAGAGGGCGGTGGGGATTCGATTAGTGAGCCGGCACTGGCACCTTCCGTCAGCCGGGCTGCTCATGAGCGACGCGCCCCGGGATACCACCGCCACCAAACTACCTCTCTTTCTGCACGCAAAGACTCAGGGCGCCTTTGATCCCGCTCTCCTGGAGGAGTCGATGAAGAAAGCGCACCAGAACAAGCGGAGAACTCCGGAAAAACTGTCGGCGCCATCTGACCCGAGAAGACTCTCACATTCCGCTGAAGACGTTGAGCGTACCACCGACAGAATTCAGGTAATACAGTGAAGCCAAGTTCGATCCCAGGCGGGCGAAAAATTTCCCTTGGTTCTTGGCGTAAGTGTGCATAAGCACCTAAGGACCTACATAGTTTTACGGGGTAACTTCGGTTAGAGCTGGCCATAAGCAAAAGGCATTGAATGGTCAATCTTCTATTGACCAGTTAATTTCTGACGTTAGAAATACATAGTTTGTATAGGAATTTCAGAACATTTATATCCGACAGTGTCCCAAAAAAATGGTCTAAAAAACATAAACAAACATGATTGTGTGGTGACCCTTAATATCTATTGATGACAGGTGCCAAGGAACCTGAACCTGAATCTGGAGAAGCGAAGCAGCTCAGAAAAGGATCTCCTGCTTAATTTGGCGTCATCACAAAGCGAGAGTGCGCTTAAATCCATCCGCAGCAATTTGGTGAGCGTCATTTCCTCTCCGGCTTCTGCCACGAAAGACATGCTGAGCCCGCTGTCGAAGCTGGCCAAGGGGGTCCACACTTTTGGCGCGAACCTCGACCCCCGGAAACTGAAGCCTGACCAGAGCTACCGGATGTCCGAGGCTCATCTAGAAGACATCCGGTTACTGGAAGAACGTTGGAGCAGTTGTTCCGTTAAACTCATAGCTTTATAAGCTTATGGCTTAAAACAAAAGTGGCACCAGACTGGTTTTTTTATTTTTACATCAGAAACTGTGTAACTGCTTTTGTGTTAAATCACGATCAAGATGTACTTCTAGGTTTTATAAATTAGGATAACAAAAATGACAAATGACGAAATTCACTGATTCTGACTAGTTTCTGATGCGTTTATTTGTGTATGTATTTCCATAAAAAAAGGAATATCCAAAGTATCCCTGGAAAACTTATGTACCTAGGTACTTAAAAACCGTTCTGCTGCCACTTTCTTAATTTGCTTAAGTGTATACAAATTTTACTGAAAAGTTATCTAATTTTCGTTTTGATAGGATTTCGTTGATGGAAAGTTAGTTTTGCAGTATTTTACTTTTGTTCCTGCCCCTTGTATATCTTCGACGATCCTTGGTTAACTTTCAAGTCCGTATGCGAAACATTGCATTAACGTCCAGCTAGATTTAACTGAGGCTCATCTTTAGTACCTAGCTATTGATTTTTCAAATCCTTCCACTTATTCCATAACCGGTTTTGTTGAGGAACTTGTTGTTAAGCACATTTTTTAGTCTGGTAGACTTAACTAGGATGCTTTAAATGTCAATTATACGTACGCAGCCTTCTATGTTAGGAACAATGTAGCTACCTTGCATGTAGACATCATGTATCTCGTAGATAGCGCAGTGTCAAATGGCGTTTTCGATTTAACCTGCACTCGGTGTAGTTGAAGCCGTGCACTGCTTCAGTTCAGAGCTGGTGGAGTTTACTCTACTGAAATCGAAACTGTAAGTTTCCACACCCTTTTCTGACCACATAATCGTGTGAATTTTTGTTTTTTTGCGACTATTTTTTAGGAAAACGTGAGAAATTTATATTTTCTGACATATACTTAATATGTTTAAGTCATAAATTAACCGGCTAGGTATGTTGTGATTTTCGGCAGTTCACAGCTGAACGTAGCTCGTTAATTTCTGATGTTAAAAAGGCATACTATATTTCAGAGCATTTAAGTTCAACAGTGTCCTCAAAAAATGATCGGAAAAAACGTAAACAAATAGCAAATGTATTTTCCTTCTCAAAAGTGGGAGAAAAAATCCCAGAACCTGTGGTTCATACACTACCTACTATTCTTCCCTCTGATAAATCATCTATAGTGACCATAGATGCTTATTATTGCACTAAATTGCTCAAATACCTCCGCTCATTTAAAATTAGAAGTTGGAAACATTTTTTATTAGAAATTTTGGCTAGCGCTTTTGAAAGCTTTTTTACTGTATCGGTAAATAATAGGTAAATATATTGACAAAGCAATAATAGAAAAGTAGTACCCAACGAAAATAGAGTAGAGGCTCTTATATAGCTTGAGGATTATATATAAATTTCGCTGTGGCTTCACCGTGGTCTGGTGGGAAAACTCTGGACTCAGACGGTAGAGGTCCAAGGTTCGAATACCAGTAGGTACCAGCAATTTTTTCTGTTGGTTTCTTTAATTGACGGAAAGTACTGTAAGCACCAACAGGTGGGTGTGTCATCTTAAAATTTGCATGCAAGTGTTTAGCTTGACATATTATTTGTACATATTGTGGATGGACCAATGAAAACATCGATTACTTACGAAAATATGGTGACTGGTGATTCTACTTTTAGTGGATAATGGAAATGCTCCTTAAAGTAAATTTGATTGACGCTACCCGACAAAATATGAGTTCCTTCGATTGAGGTCAGTGAACTGATGGTCCACCCACAAGTGTTAGCAATGTGATCTAGGTTAAGTTTATACTTTATCGATGTTATTTATCATTAAATAATTAAATACTCGGCCAACACTGAAGATTTTTTATATATTGACTGTTTTGTTAGATAGGTACCTAAGTACCTTCATGTCATGAAAGAAAAATATTAAATAAGCGAATGGGTCAATCATTAAGGTACAATATACCTGTTTCCTGTCATTCATCCAATCATTGGAGTCTTTGAGGCAAAATTTGCCGACGGGACCTTCTAATAACTGCACTGAAGTAATTTGAAAATAACCGTTTTGGCGCGCTTTTTATTTTAATATTAAAAAATCCAAAAATTTGTATCAAAATTTTTATTTAAACTAAAAATTAATTTTAATATAATTATTATATTCAATTTACCATATTTTATTGAAAATAACACATTTTTAAGGATATTCATTGAAGAAAGCAACAAGGTGTCATGTTGATTCTGCGCAGGCGCAGCATAGAGTAAATAAATTGGCGACCGTTGTTGTTGACAGATTGAAAGCAAAAATGCGCTCACTCTGGTTCAGTGTCAATCCATTCGGTTCTAAATCAAACTTTTACTGAAATTTGATCGGTGACCGTAGGAAGACCCTTTAGAAAACTGTTTTCTTGATAAATGAGTGTTACAATGGATTCGTGTTTGAATTGGTAGCTATTTGTTGAGGAACGTGAGATGTCAACCTTTCAAGATTAGTCAAGTTTTAGGGGTGTTTCAAGTGTAATTTACGTCTTCAAGCATTGAGGAAGGAAAGAGCCAGTGTTTCGGGGAGACTGCTGCAGGATTTCTCCTTGGTAAGTTTGGGGTTTTACGTCTGGTTGTCCATTCCAACTGGTTGGGATTTTTTTTTCCTTTTTCCAGCATTCCTGGCTCCCTCACCCAAAAAGTAAGTAGGTAAATTAACAACAAGAAGTAGCGCAGAATTAACAGTAGGTATGTATTATTTACGTACGTGGCCACAGACCAAGAAACGTTAAAGAACAGCCGTTCTAGCGAGTTGGCATTCCCGGACCTATCGTTTGAGGGAAAGGATGACAGTTTTTTTGAACGTACCGTCCATCCCATTCCAATGCCGCCCTTCCAGCCCTGCGTCGCATGCAGCCAGCAGGTTGTTCCCTCTGAGCGTGCTTATTGATGTTTGGGCGGCGATGAGAGTCCCCGCTGACAAGGCATTCTACTAGGAAAGAGAAAAATCTATGTTCGAATCCCGGTTGCTGGAATTTTTTCCTCTCGTAGCTGATACTGAGGGCCCTATCTTCCCCGGAATAGTAACCTGATATGCAGAGTTAACATCATGGGCGTAGTAGGGCCAAAAACCTAGGGGGGCTCAGCCCCTCAAGGTCTTCTTCCCATGTATGGCTTTATGTGGTCAGAAAAATCCTGGGGGTGGCCGGTGGCTAAGCCCCCCCTCCTATGCCTATGATTAACATGCATCGTCAGCAAGTGCCTACGGGCGTGTGTATAGGTGCTTACGTTTCATTTGACGTACAATAGCAGCATGAGGTTTATGTTGTTGAACATGTCTGGTGTTGTTGACATTGAACGAGAGGAGACTGCAGAGCAACACACCTCATAAACAGAACAGCCCATAAAGTTGATTTAGTGCATAATAATTACATGGGGGTCTGTTGATTGTTGATTGTGCTCGTCCCCTATAAGGCTGCCCCCTAGTCTATTTCAATACTGTATCCTAGTGGTGTCACCGTTTCCTCTGGTGTTAAACAGATTTTTTTGTTTTGAGAAAAATTGCCCTAGCGGTACCTCATGGACAACAGCAGGTCTATTCAGGCTCTGTTAACGCAAAGATATCGACGAAGTGGTGTAGTAAGTGTGTTTTTAGCGTTATGAGCTTAATGCGCAATTAAGAGGACGCTATACCTGACGATGCATTTTTTGCCGCCCATAAGATTAATATTGCGAGCGGCGATTCATTTTCAAGGTTTACCCTTGGTTGGAAAGACACAAAATTTTGCCTGTACCTAGCCCTAATAATGTTCTAGGGAGTGTTCGAAGCAAATTTCCCAATTTCTCAATGGTTTCTTTTATTGCAACTGTTTTGCAAATGCTAGCATTGCATACCTCAAGAAAAGTGCTGTATCTCGAAAACCAGTAAAAAAAATGGGAAATTTGCTTCGAACACTCCATAGAACATTGTTAGGTCTAGGTACAGGCAAAATTTTGTGTCTTTCCAACCAAGGGTAAACCTTGAAAATGAATCGCCGCTCGCAATGTTAATCTTATGGGCGGCAAAAAATGCATCGTCAGGTATAGAGGACCCTTAACGACCTAAGATACGGAAGAGACCTGCTGGAGTCTCACAACCTAACTGTAGTCTTCTTGTAGATGCCTATATACCTACGTACTTTACAATGCTAGCTACATGCCTAGGGGTTTGAGTCAAAATATAGTGATTGCCTGCTCGTAGCTCGCAAGTCTGATGATGATCTATTTATTTGCTGTCCGAGTTTCGCAATATGTTCCCGTGGATTCGGAATTGGGGCATGGCGATATTTCATATTTCACTGAGAATTATGCGTCAATCGTCAACCAAGCTTTGAAATAGCGCAGCCGTTGGTCATCGCTTTCACCTACGACATTCCCAGTGAGGCTACCTCTAAAATCCAACTACTGTAGAGTTGAGTCCAGAGATTCCACTGAGATTCCATAAAGATTTCCAAAGATCCCCAACGATATTCATAGAAAGATGAACCCCACCCCAAAGGGGTAACCACTCCAAAAAATTCCATGATTCCCTGAGATTTCTTAAAGATTTCCAATGATTCCCAATGAGATTCCCAACGAGTGGTTAACCCCACGCTTTTGACTTTAACGTCAGGTTCGGCCAACTGGCACTTAACTGGCGATCGTCGCTATAACGGGCCATTAAATAGCAAGTAGGTACATTGGTAGGTAGTGAAAATGTGGTGGGTTGTTTATTGCTCCTACCCTGTAAAAAGTTGAACGTGACCTTGATTACTGGGGGGGTGGTTGCGTGAAGTCGATACAGGGCGGCATGTAGCGTGTCTACGTGCAACTCATATACGCAGGACATGTTTACCTTCCCCTTGCTTTCAAGTGGAGAGGCGGGTGCTTATTACCTAGATAAACAAAATTAACCCCGATATACGGGACGAAGGCTTAAGGTCGATTTCACCATTTAATTTCAAGTATACTGCAGTGTCTCCTATCCAACAGATTTATTTTATCGTATGTTTAGCTTGTGACAAGTGCAATCGCACTATAGTATACTTGAAGAAGTGGTGAAATCCACCCTTATTCTTCCACCCTCTTGTATTTGTTCGTGAACATCCAGAAGAATTTCCTGTTTCTGCTGATGATGTATTTTTGCCTCCCATAAGGTCAACATTGTGAGCATCGAATTATTTTTCCTTTGGTTGGAGCCACAGCAATTTCCTGACGACAAAGTACCGACAGGGATTCCCCAATTTCTCTGTAATTTTTTCGATTTCAACTGTTTTGGTGGTGCCAACATGGCATAACTCAATTTTTAAGAGGACGCTATACCTGACGGTGCATTTTTTGCCGCCCATAAGATTAACATTGCGAGCGGCGATTCATTTTCAAGGTTTACCCTTGGTTGGAAAGACACAAAATTTTGTCTGTACCTAGCCCTAACAATGTTCTAGGGAGTGTTCGAAGCAGATTTCCCAATTTCTCACTGGTTTCTTTTATTGCAACTGTTTTGCAAATGCTAGCATCGCATACCTCAAGAAAAGTGCTGTATCTCGAAAACCAGTAAAAAAAATGGGAAATCTGCTTCGAACACTCCCTAGAACATTGTTAGGGCTAAGCACAGGCAAAATTTTGTGTCTTTCCAACCAAGGGTAAACCTTGAAAATGAATCGCTGCTCGCAATGTTAATCTTATGGGCGGCAAAAAATGCACCGTCAGGTATAGCGGACCTTTAACGATACGTTCGGGGATGCACACTTCCGAGAACAGCCGTCCAAGAAGCATCGTGTGTAGCCAGCCTTAATACTCTTGGAGGAAAATTTACTACATCCCTCCAGTAGAGAGACTCTACCTGCATGAGACAGATATGTTGACATGGGCAATTTAAATTTCCGCTTGAAAATTCCCCCATTTTCATAACTGACGGAAGTAATTTTCCATGAGCTCCCGAGAGGAATGTGTCCGTGACGGATGATAGGTTTATTACGGACGTGACCAGAGAAGAGGAGTTTCTGCAGGCTGTAGTAGTAAGTAGTTATAGGAAGTGTTGACTGCTCTTGTAGGTGACATTCTATGCGACCTGTACGTACTAATTACCCATGTGGTTAGCCATCATGTGGTAAATAAGGGATTTGTGGTCAAGTGTACAAACAGTATGCAAGGCAATCATGACCAGCTGTCCTACTTTATAGTGTCACTCTCTGTAACGAAATCCTCTCTGTAACGAGTCCCTTGACAGGCACTATCTCCACAATGTCACCCTCTCTATAGCGAGCAACGGTCTTTATAGAGAGAGGATTAAATATCCAACAGTTGCCTCAGAAAAATGTAACCCAAAAAATACCGCTGCCTTGAGCTAAACGAAAGATAATAGGACAGAAAATTCCAGCAATTTGCTTGGGAAGTTGCTAAAATGTTTCGTGAAATGTTTTATTGTTCCGTTGCTTGGCCTTGGCTATCTCCTTCAGGCAGCTTCCAATTGTTTATTTTCTTGGAATAGTTGAATAGTGCCCTCAGGTCTCATCATTTCGAATTCCGATCGCTGAAACGTTTCGTCTCGTGGCCCGTCACAAACAGACGTTGCGTCATTATTGAGTCTGCCCAACTATCCGTCTTTGTTCTCTTGAAGGAGTTCGTCCATCTAGCCGCACCGCATAGCATGGGGTAGGATAGAGTTAGAACGCAGTGCGGAATCACCGTCTCTGTCGGCCGACCTGAGAACCAGGTCACACCAGTGCGATCCCGACACGATCAAATGTTTTTTTGGGTCGGTATTCATCTCTGACGTGTCCTTTATGTCTAGTGAACTACATATCGAGGCTGTGGTGGTTCGGAACCCGCCTAAAACTGTAGGTCCGCATGGGGAGCTGATGTTTTGTTGTGCTGCCAGCTGAGCCTGATAGATAATTTGTGTTGCCTGTACTGGCAGCAATTGGCTATACGATAAATAAGCTGATCGTTCGAGTTTCTGAGATTATTTTCTCTCTCAAGGAGAGGGGCCCTGAAGGGCTTGAAAGGTTTGAAGTGTGAAAATCGGACGGTAACCCTTGTAACGTGATATGGGGCAGGGACTAAGGGAGAGCACTCTACAGGCTTCTCTGTGGCCAAGCCAGCGAGCGCGGCAACCGGAAGCCCGAGGGATGTTTCCGCCTTCCCTTTTAAAGGCTCTACGCTAAAGGGATACTTCTACCCTTAGGGGGTCATGTATCACGGGTCAAAGTTCATGGACGTCATACTTTAATTATAACTTTTCCGAGTGCCGCCGAGCGGTCAAGGGGGCCGACTTTTGTCCTGGGAAGTCGGGGATCGAATCCCGGCGTACGAAATATTTACCGCTTACGGCCAAACTACTAGCGGACATTACGACCCCTAAGAAGACTTACTTTTCCATAGCCGTTGTTTACAGTGAGAAATTAAAAGTTTCATTCATAATTTCGTCAATGCTATAAGAGACCATATCAAGAACTATCCATGGTGCTCTGCTGCTGGCAGCACTACCAAATACCAGCTCCCCAGTCCCGAACCACCACAGCCTCGATATACACTTCACTTGACATGCTGAACATTTCAGAGGTAAATTGCCGATCAGAAAAAAATTTAGACAGGATCGGGATCGAACCGGTGTGACCCTTACTGTGATATGAGCATGGGAATATAATGATGGTTCCAACTGGACATTACAAATGCAAAATGCATCTCCTGTAACCATGACGTCGGGAGGATCGATAGGGCATGCAGCGACAGTCGTCACCTCGTCCTCCTTTTCAAAAATATTGTACTCCTCACTCTTACAACTGTCACAGTGCTGTCTGCTGTCGTATTATAATGTAGTATTGTATTGTTCAGATATGTACAAATAGTAAGCCTCTTCAACGTTGGGCGCCTATTGGTGATTTTACGATTTTGTCAAAAAGTATTTGGTCGTAAAATCATCCCTTCGGGTGACTCTCAGTAGTTGCTAAAGTCTGCTATAGTGTCCCCTAAAAGTTGACTTTACATTACAGTCATCTTTTGTGCGGACACTTGTGAACTTAAGGCTGAATATACATTCGCTATTTTTTAGGTAGATTTCGAAGAAAAATCTACCTATTGTAGTCGTACCAGTAGTCTCACTTTTGAAAAATTTCTTCACAGTTCTTCTTTTTATGACCCCTGGATCCCAAAACCACCATCAGTTCAAAAGTTTATATATATATACATATCTATATATCTATCTATCTATCTATCTATCATTTTCACTTCCTTGTGAACACGCTAGCAGCCGTATTTTTGAAAAATAATTGGTTTTGACTATTTAATAAAATATAAGGGACTAAAATCTCGGTCGAGTTCGTTAATGGGGGAAATCGGACCAAGGGGGGGGGGGGGGGGGGGGGAAATGGGGGGACTTTTTCTAAATCTGGCTTTTTGGCCATAACTCCCTTAATATTGCAACTAATGAAACGTAGTTTTCTCTGAGGGTCGTCTAACAGTACTGCCTACAACTTTTCTTAGTAACGTTTTTTGATCCCACCCTTAATGGTTGAATAGGGGTGGAAAAAGAGGGTTTTGCGCACAAAAAAATTCATAACTTGTGTCCTAGGGGTGTTATCGAGTTCTTTTGTTTTGTAATGCATTTGCCTCAATATTACCTACAACTTTTGTCTGAAAAAGTTTCATAGTCCCAGTAGCGCTATTCCCGTTCTCTCAACGCAAATGTACCGCTAAGATAACGGCGAGATGACAAGTAGGTTTGCGTTATGCATGATTTTAACGACATCCAGGGGTGGGGGGGGAGAAGAAGTAACCATCTTGCTCAGCTGGTAGCACTACTATTAGGACCAGCTCCCCACCCATAGTGTTTGTTTACGATGGGGCCTACAGTTTTAGATGGATTCCATGCACCACCACCATACATTTCACTTGGCATGCTGAACATATCAGAGGTGAATGCCGATCAGAAAAACTCTAGATATGATCGGGATCGAACCGGTGTGACCTGGCTCTCACTGTTCCTGTAAGAATCTAATCTAAAATCTAGACGCAAGCTTTTGTCACTTGATTTCCTGTCTCACTAGGTTTGTTGTCGCAAGTACGATTTCCAGGTGAGCTGCGTCAGCTGCGGCCTGTCGGCCTTGCGACGGTCGCCCGCAGAGGTCAAGGTTCCCTATACTCTTTCTCCCAAGTGCTGTGACCTATTTTGCACTAGAAAACAACAGACTCAGAGTGCGGCCTTCCCGTCGTCTAGTGACCAAACACTGCTGGTCAGCAGTGCCTTTTAAAATGAAAAATAAGTTGTCAGAATTACAGAAACAACAGGTTGAGTAAGTGCTTCGAGTACTTGAGGGATAAGGTATGTACAGAAAGAAGTTGGTTCCCGAGGGGTTAACCACTCCAGGAATCTCGTTGGGAATCTTGGGCAATCAATGGAAATCTTTATGAAATCACAGGGAATCTTGGAAATTTCTGGAGTAGTTAACTCTTCGGAGTGCATCTTTCCAAGAATCTCGTTGAGAATCTCAGGAAATCTTCATGCAATCCCAAGCAATCTCGGGAGTGGTTGACCCCTCGTTGGTTCCGAACACACCTGAAGCCCTACTGCTTTAAAATAATGTATTCGCATAAATGCGTTTGATCTAACCAGGAAAAACCCAAACCAATCATCACTAATTTAGTTTGGCAGCGGCGGGAATAGCGGGCGGTTTGCCAGCTCAATTTCAAATAGCGGAATATCTCCTTTTTGCTATCTATTTTTCTATTTCTCCTAGACGTGACGTCGTTTTGAATGTGTCACTCAATCTATTATTAGCATTCGCAAATCGATGCAAGTCAGATGGGGTGTCGGAGGCTGTGCAATTTCCGCTGTATCGCTTGGCGCGCTATCAATGTGACGAAAAGGTCTCATGTGTACCTGAACAGTCTGCTACCACGAAACTAAAATAGCTGAATATTATCTATAGCTCCTACAGTTTACCCCGGAAACACTCTACAAAATAACTCGCACTTGTTTTTATTCAGAGAACAATTTGAGCGGATGAGGAGAATATGGAGTCGATGTAATTTCCGCTGTACTGCTGTAAAAAACGTGACTCAAACACTTCTCTGTACCTGAACAGTCTGTTGCCACGAAATTAAAGCAGCTGAATACATACCTAATATCCTGAGAGACATTAGCACTTCAATTTAAAGAAAACTTTACATCTGGATAAAGTGCTTGCTTTTCAAGTTAGCTAAGTGTCCTGTTGTACCTACTAATGTCGCCCCTATTATATAGATACCTACATCGTAAAACCTCCCTAGATTTTGTATGGGTTGCCTGCATGTTAGTTACACTGACGTTAATGTGTCGCTTTCCATTGTTTTTCTAAAACAATGACTCCGAGTGAAGGACAAAGATTCACTTCGATGTTGTTTTGTTTTGGCTGCTTTTCAACGTATCTGACATTTTGTCAACAACACTGTAAAACACCTGACTACGTCATCTTCTTGTTTACTTCTGTTTTGTATTACGTCCTATAGAGAGAACGTGATGTACTTATTTCCTTCTGTTTAGTTCAGTAGAGGGGTAGAGCCATCACAGCCTCGACATTTCACTTGACATGCTGAACAAAGGGGAATGCCGATCAGAAAAAACTTTTGACGGGATCGAGATAGAACCTGTGTTCTTCAGAAGACGACTGTCTCGTTAGAGCACTGGTATTTATGCTACCTGGTTGGTGTGACTAATGACAAGTGGTAATTATCACGGTTGGCTGATGTGTCCCATGTGGTCCCGTGTCATAGAGCCCTAGTAGCTATTATTCACTATACGGCCCTTTTGGGACAGAATTAACAGCGCTGTCATGGAACCTTAATGAGACCGCAGAATCCATAATATACGACATCAGGTGGGTCTGGAATTTGTCAACGTTTTACTGAATAAACTTCTATAACTTTAACATTTTTGACTGATAGGAATAGGAGAACTACTTAAGGGTCCGCTATACCTGACGGTGCATTTTTTGCCGCCCATAAGATTAACATTGCGAGCGGCGATCCATTTTCAAGGTTTACCCTTGGTTGGAAAGACACAAACTTTTGCCTGTACCTTGCCCTAACAATGTTCTAGGTCGTGTTCGAAGCAGATTTCCAAATTTTTCACTGGTTTCTTTTATTGCAACTGTTTTGCAAATGCTATCATCGCATACCTCAAGAAAAGTGCTGTATCTTGAAAACCAGTAAAAAAAATGGGAAATCTGCTTCGAACACGACCTAGAACATTGTTAGGGCTAGGTACAGGCAAAATTTTGTGTCTTTCCAACCAAGGGTAAAGCTTGAAAATGAATCGCCGCTTGCAATGTTAATTTTATGGGCGGCAAAAAATGCATCGTCCGGTATAGCGGACCCTTAACTGGGGTTTAGCGCTATCCCCTGAAACAAAAAGTTGGTGCTTTCACCATCCTGCCGATAGCGCCCTTATCATAACGTTAGCTAGTGGACTTTTAACGGCAAGATAA
The DNA here is from genome assembly GCA_950004255.1 of Mesopsocus fuscifrons. NCBI lineage: Eukaryota > Metazoa > Arthropoda > Insecta > Psocodea > Mesopsocidae > Mesopsocus > Mesopsocus fuscifrons. The sequence continues at coordinate 19,148,735 of OX465376.1, read as the reverse complement.
AGTTATCGGCTACTTTTTCGGGAAGATAAATTTACTAACTTAATCTGTACGATATGCAGCTGGTAAAAGCCTCCGTTATCGTAATCATTTGTGGGTGACGCTGGGTTAGGGGTGTCGCGTGGCTCACTGTTAGCTATTTGTAATTTAGGTTGAACCTATTGTGAGGATTAGATGGGAGATAACGGCGACCCCTCCCATCAGCAAACAGAGATACTGATGATACCAAACAGTCGCAGAATCCTTGCTCCACTGGGATAATCCGGATTTAATGGTGATTCAGGCCTTGAATGCTGTGGAGTTATCTCGGATTGCTCGTGACGTGCACTGCAGTGATGCTGATGTGGGTCAGCATCCGTGTCAGCAGACCACCGTGTCAAGTCACCCTGTGGACCATCGTGCCTATAGACCACAGTGTCAAGTCGCTCTGTGGACCATCGTGTCTGTTGGCTACTGTGTCAAGTCGATCTGTGGACTATCCATGTCAAGTCGCTCTATGGGTCAACCATGGTCAGCCGATTACTTTGTCAAGTAGCTTCTTTGACATTCGTGGACTCCGTTGATTCACTGCTCTGACTACTTCTTGACATTTCATTCGTTCGAAATTGTGACAAAGTAAAACGCTGATCAGAGATCCCAGAACCCAAAAGTGTGTGTGCCCACATGTGAGCCAATTTTGGTAAGCTGTCGAATCAAATCAAATCGTGAAAAGTTCATTGAATTGTCGTCATACCTAATCTGTGAAAACAAAGATTAGGTATTATTATTTTTTCCTCAGATGCTGCTGGTCAACCGGTTTAAATCATATTCTGTAGTAGGACATTAGGTGTGTTCCTTGGTGAAAAAAAAATCCGTTGGTCCGAAGGTGGCAACAAGCCGAAAATTTGCTAGGACCGGGATTCGAACCCGAGACCCTCAGGTAGGTAGTCCAGTGTTGCAACCGCTACTCCAATGAGACGTGCCATCTAAAAATGAAAAAAATAAAGAGTTTTATTGTGTCTATTTTCAGGTTGGCAGCGCGAAGCCTCAGGATTCGGGAGCCGTGTCTGGGGGCGCTCGTGCCCCCCCATGCCCGGGGGGCGGAGAAGCGAAGCCACACATTCCCTCGCGCTGCCCGCTCCCGCTCTGCTGCTAGCTCCATGGTCAAATCCATCAACATGATCCGCCAAACCAGCCTCAATAGGCTCGGAGGCATCATCACCAACAAGAAACAGAGTAAGTCAACTCTTGGTTCCTTCAAATACGCCATGAATCTCTTTGACCCATTTATTTGTCGTTGGAAATTGCAAAGTTAGTTAATTTTTAAATCAACTTGGCAGTTCTAGATTTAAAAAAAGAATATTATTATATTTCAGAGCAAAAAGTCTTATAGTTTCCATGCAAACAAACCGTTAAAAATTATTTTTCTGCTTTTTCGAACGTAAAACTGGTTTCTGATGTTGGAACTATAAATCTTTAATATTTCCGGCATAAGAAATAACTATTTTACAGTTTCCATGGACGTTGAGTTAACTTTTAGCTGTATAAAAACCTCCAAAACTAAAAATAGCGTTATTGAGATGCGATGGTTATTTACTCTAAGGCAGTTTAAAAATTGGCGGGAATCTGCATTTCCGGGCAAAACGCGGGAAATGCGTTGCGAGAAGGCGGTGGCTGACGTCACAGCGACAAATCTGGTTGTTGTTCACCGCAGCCATTACATTTGACTAAAAAATATGTTAAATCGCTAATTTTTACTTAATAATGCTCTTGTTTCGTCAGTGATAACCACTTAAAAACTTACGCCCATTGTAATTATTAAATTTAAATTATAATTGGTTGTCGTCGCAATGACAGGTGGGTGTAATTTGATTTCTTGTTTAGCGCTTTGCTGCACTAGGTGATGTTTGACGGCCCTATTTTGCCGCATTTTGACCCAAAATATCGGGCTTCTCACTAATAACACACTCCTGAAAGAGTTTTACTTACTGTTAGTTATTTGTAAAAGGAGTAGGTTATAGTTTTTTGTGAGAATAAAGGTTTTTTGTACGCAGAGTCCTATTGAACGTTGTACAGTGGTTGTTTTAGGAGAACGCATGCTTCTCTTACGAGGGAACAGACCCGAGCTAACCTGAAATAGAAGGATACTTTCCTTTGACAATTTTTATTTAGTTTCACAGAGCACTCGGTGCTCTTTGAACGCATGTTGCTTTTGCAAAACCCAAGCTACCATGAAAATGGAGGGATACCTGTCTCTCACCGCTTTTTATTCGTCTACACTGAGTGTGCACTGCACCAGAACAGTGAACCTCGTGAGTTGCACGATTTTGCGAGTAACCGTTTCTTCTTTGATCATTTTAAAGATATTGCGATCCCAGTCACTGCATTAGACTGTTTTCTGTCACTCGGTGCACACTGTACCGTATTTTAGCTGCCTACACTCATTTGGTGCAGTCACCAAAGTGTGAGGAAGACCTCAAAGTGAGATAGAGCTGTATTTTCAATGAAAATATACTTCTCTTGCACTGTCGACCGGATCTGTCTCAGTTCCCTCTTATGTTACATCTCACTGATGAAAATGCCATCTCACCTGTGAAATGGCTCCCTTGGGCATTGTGTTAGCATGCTAAATAAAAACCATTTCGTATACGTACGAGTGTATGACTAATATGCTCGCGGGGTTTTTTCTCGCCCGATTACCATATGTAAGGCATCTCGTTGACATGTGGGTCATGCGAGTGCGGATTTCGTTGCCAAACGCTTTATTGAGTGCTCCATAAGTTTCTTATTGTTTACCATGTGTTGTTAGTACTCAGTGAAGATGTCCCTTGCAGTCAAGGTAGCTTGATTCGAGAGGTTGTCCCTCTTGGCAGTGACGTATCATCTCGTTGACATGTGGGCCATGTGATTGCCGATTTCGTTGCCAGACGCTTTATAGAGTGTTACATAAGTTTTCTATAGATTACCATGTGTTGTTAGTACTTACTTTGTGAAGATGTCCCGAGCAGTCAAGGTAGCGTGATTCGAAAGGTTGTCCCTTTTGGCAGTGACGTATCATCTCGTTGATATGTGGGCCATGTGATTGCCGATTTCGTTGTCAGACGCTTTATAGAGTGTTACATAAGTTTCCTATAGATTACCATGTGTTGTTAGTACTTAGTGAAATGTTACCTTGTAGTCAAGGTAGCTTGATTCGAGAGGTTGTCCCTCTTGTCACTGTGACGTATTTCTGAACTTACCAGTGTTCAAAACGTTGCTTTAAGTACGGTTTTAAATACCGTGGAATCGGCACCTAAAAGCACACTGCCCGAGTGTGGTGGCATTCCCATCTAACACTAATTTAGTTGTAACATCTTGGACGTTTCTTTACATAACCAAACACGCAATGTGCATAGGTAATTGAACATAGGTTGAGATCATCAAACTCTAATAACTACTAAGAAGTCAAGCCCGAGTGACGCGATATTCGTCCCCTGTACCTGCTTATTTACGGTCTGTGACCCATGCAACTTCCAAGGTTTATTTATTACAGAGGTTGTCTAATTTTGTAGTGACGTGAGACCGTTGACCTAGGTCACTCCTTATGCTGTTTTCCCTTGAACTGACTGACGAAAGAGATGTTTACTTTGTGTACGGCCTTGAACCCTATAGAGAGCACATTAGTGCAGGTGTATATGCACGGAGCATCGTAAAAACCCCGCGTGGATAGCTCAATAAGTCAGTAACACTTGGTTTTTATGGGCACTGGCCCCATAAAACTTCATTAAAGCCATGGGAGGTTACGCTGGTTGGTTATTGGTTGACAGGGAACATCCTCGACAGCCCAGTAGTCTAGATTCTGCAGAGGAACCGTAAAAACGTCACATCGGTTCGATCCCGATCCCATCCAAGGGTTTCTGATCGGCATTCACTTCTGATATGTTTAGCATGTCACGTGGTTTGCAACACACCTAAAACTGTAGGTCCCCATCGTGTGTACGGTAGTGCTAGAGCTCACCTAAGCACGATGGATAATTCTTGGAATGGTTTAGTTGCTGAGCTTGTCCCCCCAAATCCCCTGCAAGATAATAGATGAAAATGGGTAAGCTGTGAGTTGTACCACGTCTGTATACAGGGAAGTCGTACCTGTACCTGTTGTTAACTAGTGCAATCCGTCGAGGCGAGGCATGGGTAGGTATAGGAAGTGCAGGCAAACCTGATCTGAAGCTGAGGAAAGTAGTTATGAGTCCACGCGAAGGCTGCGGACCCCCTCTGCGTATTCCCTGCTTGACGAGAACTGAATACAACACACCTGGCTTTGGCAACAATGCAGCAATTCAAAAATAACTATACCTATTATGTGTTTAAATTAGAATGCACTATTATCTTTGGTCAGGTGTAACGGAGTTCGAACTCCGACGTGCTGAGATTTTTCCTCAGGGAGTGGATAAGAGAATACTGCGTGGTTCAGAGCCGATTTTAAACTGTAGGTCTCCATAAAAGTCTGTCTGGGACACTTAATAACCATAACCATAGTTTGAACGCATACCATTTACCCCAACTGGTGAGATTATCACGTAAGTTACTCATCATTGGTCGATTGTCGTGTTAGTTACCTCTCATTGGTCGGTTGTCGTGTTAGTTGCCCCTCATTGGTCAGGTTATCCTGTTAGTTACCCCTCATTGGTCTGGTTATCACACTATAGTTATCCCCCATTGGTTAGTTTATCGTACTAGTTACCCCTTCTTGGTCGGGCTGTCCTGTTTGTTGTCTTGTGTACCCCTATTGGTCAGTTTATCGTGCTAGTTCTTCTTGGTCAGCCTGTCCTCATTGTTGTCTTATCTACCCCCATTGGTCAGTTTATCATGCTAGTTACCCCTTATTGGTCAGGCTGTCCTCTTTGTTGTCTTGTCTACCCCCATTGGTCAGTTTTTAGAGGGGAGAACGAACCACCGATGCAGGAGTGAGGCGAAATATGACGTAGTTTGTTAACACCTTCTCGCTAACCAAATTCGATGTTTCGTTGCTATGAAGTATACGATCTACCTACGTCACATTTATGACTTTAATTGCCCTGATTACGTTGACTGTTGATCTTGATTATAGCTGTTCGTGCTACCGCTTGTCAACATTCCTGTCGTAAAAGGGGTCTCACTTTGTCTCACTCTACTTGTGGGTACAAAGTTTAGTCAAATGTTGAAGTGAACATTTGCCAGCCCAACAAAATAAAAATATACTTGCCACTAGAGATGTAAATGAAAAAAAAACCGTTCTGTTTTTTTTGTTTTTTTTCATGTTTTTTTTCACCGTTTTTTTTCTAGCGTTTTTTTTCACGAAATTTCGTTTTTTTTCAGGACTAAGTTTCCTAACATTTTTACAGCTTTTCGACCCGAGAATTATAATTTTAGGGCCCAATTCCGTCAATCGTACCGTAAGTAAATTTACCTAATTGGTATTCTCAATTCCTGGTATCCTCCTGCTCCTGCCTAGCCGCACTGAACCTGAGTGATATTTAAATGAATTACTATAACTGGTATTCCAGGCATTTTAGATCTTCAAAAACCCAAAACTGGTTAATTATAATTAATTAATACATTCTAAAGTGAAGTACCAAGTACCTCAGCCGCCCTGAGCTGATCTAGCTGGTGTGCTACAGTGTAGGTATCATATTTGTTTGAATCCTGAAAAAAAACGTAATTCTGAAAAAAAACCGTTTTTTTTCTGCGTTTTTTTTCTGTTTTTTTTCACCGTCTGAAAAAAAACCGTTTTTTTACATCTCTACTTGCCACCCTCTATAACGAGTGAAGGCTCTCTATAGCGAGGAAGTTTACATGTATGTCTATAGTGAGATGTTATGTAAAGAAGTTCTGACATTTTTCTCCCAGTTGTTTTTAAACATGCCCCTTAACGGAAATAGCGCGGTAATCTCAGCTTGGTAGGCGAGGGCGAGATAAACTCTCTTGTTTTTAGGGAAGGTTCTCCAGTGTTTTGTTATCATGGAAATAAACAGGTTTTGGACTTGGCTCGTGCACTGCTGTGCAGTATGATGTATATATTATAATGTTTGTGTTTTTTGTTGTAGGTAATGGGGATGTGCAGTGGTGTTTCTCCCAGGTCAAAGGAACTTTGGACGATGAGGTGCCCGAGGGTAAGTGCTATTACTAAGAAACATAAGAGCGTTCGTTATCATTAAGGGTCACCACAACACAGTCCTGTTTGAGGACACTTTTGGATATTTAAATGTTCTGAAATATAAGTCTTCTAACGACCGAAATTAACTGGCGGTGTTTTACGTATTTAACGTTGGAGTAAATTTTTTTATCGTCAAAAAACACTCGGTAGTAAAATGACTTTAAAAAGACATATATTATACTTCAGAGTATTGGCGGAAAAAATGTAAGCAAATAGCAGTTGTAAATTCCGTCTTGAGAAATATTTCCTCGGGGAAGTCATGCAAGGTTGTAACATGGAAGTGTTAACGTGTCCTTAGTTACTAATAAAATATGAGTGATAGTGATGACTGATATACAATAGAATGAGCTTGAATGTAAGAAGGGCACAAGAGGTGATAATACTGATAATGCATGAATGGGGTGGCCTGCTCTGCGAGTTGGCGGCAATGGAACAATGAGCCTAACCGTCTAAAGGCCGTACGTGGACCCATAAACCATTTTAACCTAGATTGTTAATAAATAGTTACCTCGGTGCCAGGACCAGTTGTTGTTGTGTTGCAACACCCGCGTCAGGGGTGGGCAAAGTGCGTGTTGCACTGTACACTATAGTCCAAGTCAGGCTGGGAGTATACCAATAAGTCATAATTTTTTGCAAATGTAGGGCTGATCAAAACTTCTTCTTGATCAGGGTCGGGTTGGCATTTTTAGAGTATGGTAGGATATGGAACCCAAATCCGGATCGGCGTCAACTGAAAATCTTCAAGAAATTATGACTAATCGGTATGCTCCCAGCCTGACTTGGACTATACATGTTCCAGTTGGGGGTGGCCAATGTGAACGCTCGAACATCATTCGCTATTTGTTTACTTTTTTTCTGCACACTTTATGAGAAAACTATTGGATATTAATATGTTCTGAAGTATAGCGTGTCTTTTTAACGCCCGAAATTAACAGGCTGTATGGTGATTTTACGATTTTTGTCCACAAGAAATTTGTCCGAAAATCACCAAAGAGCCTGTTAATTTCGGCCGTTAAAAAGCCATATGATATTTCAGAACATTTAAATTTCCAATACTTTCCTTAGAAAATGTGCAGAAAAAAACGTAAACAAACACGACTGCGTAGACGCCCTTAAAACTAGAAACGTTGTCAGTGACCGTCAGGAATTTGGCTTGTAGCTTTCTCCAGATTTTCAAGGTTGAGAGAGTGCATACACATGCGCAGCAGTAGAATGATTTTTTCTTCCCATGTTTAGAGGAAACTGTTCTAAAATATAATTCGTCTTTTTAACACCAGAAAAGTAGTTGGTTTTACGGTCGAGTAATTTTTTTAAAAAAATTCTATCTACAGTAAGTAATCATTCGATCGAAAAAAAAATACATATCTATTACATTTCAGAACATATAAATGTGAGAGAGAGATGAGATTTTTGGTCATGTTTCGTTTCAGAAAACGACTTGAATCGTTTATAGGATAGCGAGTACAGTGTGTGAGAGAGTGTGTGTGTTGGTCTTGCGTCCCCTAGGGCATATTGGATGAAAGTTGTGATGAGTTGATGGCTGACCCATTTCTTGGTTGATGAGGCTGCCGTATAACGTCCAATGCAAAACGCCATGCTCTGTTAGACCTTTTCCTTTACGAGTTTAATGATTTCGGATTTTGCCTTCTTTGAACCTTAAACTTCAAGGTTTACAAACTCGCTACAACCCTAAAACTGTGCACTGTCCGATCTTTGATGCGTGATTCGGTGAGAATCGCCCCCGACAGTCAAATTTTCAGTGACGCACATGAAAAAAATCTCGGAATGTCCGGACTAGAACCTGGGCTCTAAAAATTCCCTGCCTTTATACTGAGTCATTTTGACATGTAAAGTGTTTCTCTAACATGCAATCAGTTATAAGGACTCGTCTTACCTTTACCGGCTGAGAATAACTGACAGGCGTGACTCAAATCACCACCTTGTGTACAGAGGTCTCAAAAGGAGAATAGGGTCCTGAATCGTCACTTCTACGTCTGTATTGCACTAATGGCTAATGAGTTAGGTACACGTGGCATTTTAAATGTTGTTGATCGACGCCCATCATTGTTGACGGTCTTAAGACCGCCTCTTGAGCTAGATTTTTTAAATTTCGATGTTACGCCGCTAATTTGGTTAAAAGTAACCTCAGGTCATTCCACCCCTTCAGTTTTTTTAGTGAACAAAACAAATGTGAAAAGTGTGGCATGCTGAAGCCATAGAAGGGTCAGGACTTTAGTGGGAGCTTTATGTTGTTGTGGTAAATAGTCTCTGTCTATAACGACCTTAAAGGGCCGTGTAAATTTGTTCGTTATAGAGAGAGTTTGTCAAGGAACCCTATAACCTCTCTATAACGGTCTAATGCTACGGTCCCTGGACAGTCGTTATAGAGAGACTGCTGTGTGTATTTAACGTCAACATGCACTGGGTCTAAATATTTGGTTTCATATTTTCAGCGGATATTATATCCTGCGTGGAGTTTAACCACGATGGGGAGCTGTTAGCCACGGGGGACAAGGGCGGCCGCGTGGTCATCTTCCAGCGGGACCCCCTCAGCAAATCCTCCCTGCCGCGCCGGGGCGAGTACAACGTCTACTCGACGTTCCAGTCGCACGAGCCAGAGTTTGACTACCTCAAGTCCCTCGAAATTGAGGAGAAGATCAACAAAATCCGATGGCTGAGACGCAAAAACCCCGCCCACTTTCTCCTGTCCACCAATGACAAGACCATCAAATTGTGGAAGGTAAAAATGAAATTTACGGTTGTCGTGTTAAGGTGAAATGGGAGTAGTACTGTTTAGTTACGTCCACCTGAATAAGCACTGTATTTATATGGAAATTGCAACACCATATTGTCGCCACAACATTATTGTCGCAACCGCCGTAACAGAAAAAATAGGTTGGCGTCCTGAAATTGAAAATTGTTTATGTTTATTGAAATTGAAAAGTAAACAAGTGAGTGCTTTCAAGGTTTTCCATTTTCCTTTTGCCTTTTTTGGCTGGTTTTCGAAATGAGTTAGGATGTGCTGTTGTGTTTCAAAAGTAGTTCATTGCGAAGTGTATTTATTTAGAACTAAGCAGGGCAATGCCTTGTTGAAGTCGTGCCAGTGTTTGTGTTTACAAGCAAGAAACAAGAATATAGAAGGCGGTTGAGGTCGACTTTGTGAAACTGCGCCACATATTGAAGGCGGTGAATATGGTGTCGATTGTACCTGTTAATCTAGCTCCATACACCTGAATATGGACACTATATACAAACAGGTACTATCGACACCATATTCACCGCCTTCAATATGTGGCGCAGTTTCACAAAGTCGACGCAACATCGTCCTCAACCGCCTTCTATATTCTTGTTTCTTGCTTGTAAACACAAACACTGGCACGACTTCAGCAAGGCATTGCCCTGCTTAGTTCTGCAAACTCCCTCCCTGTTCCAAATAAATACATTTCGCAATGAACTACTTTTGAAACACAACAGCACATCCTAACTCATTTCTAAAACCAGCCAAAAAAGGCAAAAGGAAAATGGAAAACCTTGAAAGCCGGCGTTTTCAGCACTCACTTGTTTACTTTTCAATTTCAATAAACATAAACAATTTTCAATTTCAGAACGCCAACCTAAGTTTTCTGTTACGGAGGTTGCGACAATATGTTGTGGCAATTTCCATATAAATACAGAGCTTACACCTGAACCAAGACAATGCCACAATGGCCGCCGGGTGGTTACTACCACCTTGGCTACACTGCACTGTCCACTGCAGTACGAAGGGGAACTGCAGGTGTATTCCCTTTCTCGAACACCAGAAAACCCACTCAACTAACACCTCCAAAATTTATTGTAAGAAGAACTGTTCTCCAAATATTGCATCATGGCGTGCCTTATCTTCTTAAAATAAATTTTGAAGGTGTTAATTGAGTGGGTTTTCTTGCGTTCGAGAAAGGGAATACACCTGCAGGTACCTTGAGGGGGAACTTTTCTCGGAATGACTCCCTTCAAAGTGGCCATTAATTGGTTCCTTCGACAAAGAGGTCATTAGTCCGTAGATTACGGTAGTAATTTTCCCGGTTTATTTGTAGGTATCGGAACGAGACAAGCGGGTGGATGGATACAACACGAAGGAGGAGGGCGGAGCGCTGAGAGACCCGGCGTCCATCACCTCCCTCCGGCTGCCGGCCATTAAACATATGGAGCTTATGGTAATACTGTTGAGGCTGAATTTCACCACCTTCCGATAGTGTCTTTAACGAGAGGATTTAACGAACCGATTTGCGTTATCGTATGTTTAGCTTACGACAAGTGCGTTCGCAGAGAAACAAGTGCAAGCGCAAGGCATTTGTCGTAAGCTAAACATACGATAACGTGGATCTGTTCGTTAAATCCTCTCGTTAAAAGACACTATTGGAAAGTGGTGAAATTCAGCCTTAGGCAAATTCAAAACCTGCGTCAAATACCCTGTCCACTTAGCCGCGTCGCGATAAAATGAAGGAGTGAGATAATGTTTGAACCTGGTGCACTCAATATCTCACTTCAGAGTGACCAAAAACAGTAGATTTACATTGCTTTCCTAGAAACCTCATTATTTTTTTTTATTTTTTTTTTTGTTGTGACAAGTATTTAACGGCCACCATACATTCTCGACGAACTCCGCCAAAACCATTGTGCGAAAGTAAATATTCGACAAAACTAATGTTTACATTTTAGTACAACCGGAGACTGGTAATTGAAATATCGTATTGATTGTGTCTACTCTAAAAGCTAAACATAGTGTGCTATTTGAACGCGAAACGAACGAGTAAAAGTAGGACATTATGTTTAGCTTTTACAGGAGAAAAGTAGAGAAATGCTGTTGAAATTACCCACTTCCGTAAGTGAAATAAAAATTGCCAAAATGCAACATGGCTACGGTAAATAGTACAAACATTTATCAAGCTTTTCTACTAAATGTGACGATAAAATCATACTGTTTTAGTCCGAATCGTTACAAAAAAATATTTCGCGTGAGGTAGTGTTGTGTTTTCGCGATCTGTCAAAAAACATGTGGACTGGTAGTTGACTGTTTAAAATCGCTCCTGTGGGCTTATTACTCCATTTCATGCAAAAATACAACACTACCTCACGACAAAGAGTCTCAGGTTTACATCCCCCTATAAACACTTTCCACTCGCCCTGTAACTTCGGAGTAGGGCTTGAAGTACTTAGCATTGCGAACCAAGTACATGTAGTCGAAAATAGCGAATGTATATTCAGCCTTAATATATCTTTTAATGGGTCACCAGTCATCACACAATCGTATGTATATGTTCTGAAGTATATTATGTCTTCTTAACGTACAAAATTAACTGGCTGTGTTGTGATTGAGTAATTTGGGACAAATTTCATTGAGAAAAATCACTCGTAAAGTCACAACAGTGCCTGTTAATTTCTGACGTTAAGAAGACGTACTATATTTCAGAACATTTAAATGTCAGTGTCCTAAAAAACAGTCGGAAAAAGAAACAGGACTTTCTGGATATATTTTTCTGTAGAACAATTTCGAATTAACGGAAGTGTTCTGTTTTTAATTTCAGGTGGAAGCGAGTCCAAGACGGATTTTCGCAAACGCGCACACGTACCACATAAACTCGATCAGTGTAAACTCGGATCAGGAGACGTATCTCTCTGCCGATGATCTGCGCATTAATCTGTGGCACCTCGAGATCACCGACCAGAGCTTCAATATAGTGGATATCAAGCCGACCAATATGGAGGAGCTCACTGAGGTCTGTTGAAGATAAATGTAACTAAGTAGGGAATGATAATGATATAGATAGAATATAGATAAAAGATAAAGATATATAGATAAAGAAAAAAATCCTCAGGACTTTCTGTGAGTTAAGATGGGGTATACATTTGACATTTTTTTTAGTTTTTTCCGACCATTGTTTGAGGACGCTGTTGGATATTTAAATGTTCTGAAATATGATATATCAGAAATTAACTGGCTATGCAGTGATTTTATGCGTGTAATTCTTGTTTATAAAAAATTGTCTATAGCCAGTTAAGGGTCCGCTATACCTGACGGTGCATTTTTTGCCGCCCATAAGATTAACATTGCAAGCGGCGACTCATTTTCAAGGTTTACCCTTGGTTGGAAAGACACAAAATTTTGCCTGTACCTAGCCCTAACAATGTTCTAGGGAGTGTTCGAAGCAGATTTCCCATTTTTTTACTAGTTTTCGAGATACAGCACTTTTCTTGAGGTATGCGATGCTAGCATTTGCAAAACAGTTGCAATAAAAGAAACCAGTGAAAAATTGGGAAATCTGCTTCGAACACTCCCTAGAACATTGTTAGGGCTAGGTACATGAAAAATTTTGTGTCTTTCCAACCAAGGGTAAACCTTGAAAATGAATCGCCGCTCGCAATGTTAATCTTATGGGCGGCAAAAAATGCACCGTCAGGTATAGCGTCCTCTTAATTCAGAACAGACATACAAATCACCAACAGTTCTCTCAAAAATTGTTGAAAAAAATATAAACGAACAGGTTTGTGTGGTGACCCTTAAAATATCTGGCATTTTGTTGTTTCAGGTGATAACGGCAGCCGAGTTCCACCCAAAGGATTGCAATGTTTTTGTATACAGTAGTAGTAAGGGAACTATCCGGTTGTGTGATATGAGAGCCGCCGCACTCTGCGACAGGCATTCCAAATGTAAGTAATACCCTTCAACTGGCTATATAAGATGCGTCCTGCAGGTGTATTCCCTTTCTTGAACGCCAGCAAACCCACCCAACTAATACCTTCAAAATTTACTGTAAGAAGAACTGTTCTCCGTATATTGTATCATGGCGTGCCTTATCTTCTTACAATAAATTTTGAAGGTGTTAGTTGGGTGGGTTTGCTGGCGTTTGAGAAAGGGAATATACCTGCTGGAATGCCATCCCTTCCCACTACGTCTGGGGATGCCCATTTGCCAAAACGGCCGACATTGACTTTACTACCTACTATCTACCCATCTGGAGGTGTATTCCCTTTCTCAAACGCCAGAAAACCCACTCAACTAACACCTTCAAAATTTATTGTAAGTAGAACTGTTATCCATATATTGCATCATGGCGTGCCCTATCTTCTTACAATAATTTTTGAGGGTGTTGAGTGGGTTTTCTGGCGTTAGAGAAAGGGAATACACCTGCAGGTGGCTTTCACCAACACCTTACCGTGCAAATAAAGTTCACTATAATAATAGCGCTATTGGCAGGTCGTGAAATACACCAACTTTTCACTATCGGGAGGATAACGCTATAGTGAACTTATAGGGGACACTATAGTGCACTTTAGGAAGTGTTGAAATCCACATCCAGTTCAACTTCTTGGGCAGTAAAGTTTGCTCCAATTGAAACGGATGGTCGAACCCACCGCTTTTTTGTTTGTTTCAGTGTTTGAGGAGCCGGAAGACCCAACAAATCGTAGTTTTTTCTCGGAAATAATATCTTCTATATCCGACGTGAAATTGTCAAACTCAGGGCGTTACATGATATCCAGGGACTACCTCTCGGTCAAGGTGTGGGACCTCCATATGGAGACCAAGCCTATCGAGAGCTATCCGGTAACTAGTTACTAACTATTAATTATTACTGTTCTCGTGTGTTTCGATTAAGACTTGTAGGCAGCTGAACCCAGATCATGGAGAAAGTTCTCTTCTTCAGATCACCACATAGTCGTGTTAGTTTGTGTTTTTTTTTTGACCATTTTTGAGGAAATATATAGAATGTTATTTTGGAGAATAAATACCCCCCCCCCCCCCCCCCCCCTTAAATGCCAGAAAAATGAGATGGGAAACCTATCTGATAGTATTGTTTTTGCACAGGTGCACGAGTATTTGCGGTCGAAGCTGTGCTCGCTGTATGAGAACGACTGCATCTTTGACAAGTTCGAGTGCTGCTGGAATGGCACTGACTCCAGCATCATGACGGGCTCCTACAACAACTTCTTCCGCATGCTCGACCGTAACACCAAGCGTGACGTCACGCTCGAGGCCTCGCGAGACATTGCCAAGCCCAAGATGGTGCTCAAGCCTAGAAAAGTAATTATCGAATAATGTTGTTAAAAATGTATTCAGAACACTAAAAAAAATTCTCTTGAATTTTCTACAAAAAAAAACTTTCTGGATATTGTGGAGACTCCCCTTAGTTGAGACTGCTGTTGTATAGGTAGTTTAAATACCTATTACTTTGAACTTTAGAGGGAAGTGTGGTGTAAATGGTTTGATTTTTTTTAGGTATGCATAGGGGGTAAAAGAAAGAAGGACGAGATCAGCGTGGACTGCTTAGATTTCAACAAGAAAATTCTCCACACAGCCTGGCATCCCAATGAGAACATCATCGCTGTAGCCGCCACCAACAATTTGTTCCTCTTCCAAGACAAATTCTAGCATTTACAGGTACTAAAATAGCAACTGACTCTATAAATAGTCCAGCTCACTCTCGGGTGAGACTAGCGACACCCCCTGTTTCCTAAATTATTTTTTGTTCCGGGGAAGAAGCCACAAGGGATAACAATGATCTAAAAGAGTTTAGCTACGACATTGCCCGTATTTAAATGTTCTGAACTATATTATGTCTTTTTAACGTCGTAAATTAACTAACTGTGTTTTGATTTTACGATCGGTTGATTTTGGACAAATTTTTTGTTGATAAAAATCACTCGATCGTAAAATCACAACATAGCCTGTTCCTTTCGGTCGTTAAAAAGACGTATTATATTTCAGAACAGTGAAAGAGCCAACAGCGTCCTCAAAACGCGGTCGGAAAAAACGTAAACAAATAATAGCAAATGTATATTCCATCGTAACTTCTAGACTTGGACTGTTACAGGGAAAGAAGGTGTTGCAGTGACGGGAAGAGGTGCGGCTGTGGCCACGTATCCACTTACATTGACTTGATGGTGCCTGCTGGCTAGGCGGGAAGACATTTCCCAGTCACCTGCGCTCCCATTGGTTACTCACGCCAACCGCCTGCACTCTTATTGGTTACTCACGCCCGAACGTTTGGCGTGTCGTGTGACCTGCTAAGGGACATCCGATTGGAAGAAGAATCCACTAGGTGCGCAAGACGTTCTGTCGATCACAGTATTCGGCGAAGTGTAAATTTTTAGTTAATTGCCCAAATTTGGCTCGGAATCATCTAAGGTGGATTCCACAAGTCCAGTTTTTCGATCTGTTACGCGTGTGTTTAGATTATGACAATTATACGCATCCTGGCAGGATCGTTCGGTACTTCTCATAATTGAGAAATATGCGTAATATAAATAATTTATCCTGACAGTTCAACTGAATTTGTGAAATCCACCAAGGGTTCGACGGTCATCTGTCAGTTAACAAACTCGAGTCTCAACTCTTAAGGGTCACCAGACAACGCTGTTTGTTAATGTTTTTTTTCGACCATTTTTTTAGGGAACTGTTGGATATTTAATTGTTCTGAAATATAATATGTCAGTCTAAAGTCGCCAGTTAATTTCGGACGCTAAAAAGACATACTTCAGAAAACAATGTCCCCAAAAAATGGTTGAAAAAAATACCAACAAACAGCAAATGCATATTCCGGCTTAAGCTAAACCCGTAACCTTTAATCTTCAGTGAGCTGGGGATCGTCGAACCCACCCTTAGCTCATTGTCGAAAAATTACACCTGTTGTCTGTCAGAGACGTGTTTCTGGAAAACCTGGAAAAAAGGAACAAAATAGGCCGCAATCTGTACGCCCTATGCTGCATGCAGCTAGGGATGAACTATGATCAAACCAACATAACCTCAGACTTGTCTGTCTCTATTATCCTAAGGGAAATAGACACTTTATTTGACAAAGTGTGTTCTTGTCTTCTTAATAACGAGCTAAGAAGACTGATTGAGTTTATAACCAAACAGTTGTTACTGGGCCATCTTACATAGGACCCTCTTCTTAGCCTGTTATTTAAAAAGACAAGAACACCCCTTCTTTCTCAAACGAAGCGTCTGTCTTCTTAGGATAATAGAGACGGATAGACAAGTCTCAGCTAAAGCTGGTTCTATCATAACAGGCATTTGACTCGAGCATTTATTTCAGTGGTTATTATTTATTTATTATCTTGAATTTTATAGTCGCAATTGAATTTGTACTGCTCCTTTTCGTTTCGTTTAGTTTGAAAGAATAATCAGTCGCTAGCTGTCAGCTGTCGAACTTTTTCTTTTGTTTCTTTATGGGGCACCGAAATGGGGAAAAACCACTCCCACTATTAACTCAATAATTGCTCTGTGACGTTTGTTCTTCAGTTGTCCGTCAGGAGTTTCATATCCACACGAGGACACTGTTGAATATTTGAATGTTCTGTATACTGTCTTTTTAGCGTCTGAAATTAATTGGCTGTGTTGTGATTTTACGATCGAGTAATTTGGACAAAATTTTCAAACAATCCGTAAACAATTTCCTAAACAAATATTTTCATAAAACAACAGGATTAGGTGGAGAATGAGCAAAGGTCACAGAGCAACTTCTTTTTTCCCATCTCGATGACTATCGAACCGCGTTAACTGGAAAAAATTGCCTTAACTGGAACTGGGAGCGACTGTTCTCTGAGGGTGCGTCCCACTATGCCCAGTTAAAATTAAACTGGAGATTTTGTCCTATGCTTACCATGTTAAATTTAACATTTAGGTTAAATTTAACATGGTAAATCTCCAGTTTAATTTTAACTGGGCATGGTAGGACACACCCTGAATGGATTAGTTAATGTTACTGTCATTTTGTGTTGAAAATTTAAACTTTGTACGACTGAAGTTGCGGTTTTTAGAGCGACTGGTTGTGTCGCCCCAATTTTTGTTTATCTCTTAATTGCACAACGAAAATTGCTGTCATTGATTGGTCGAGGCCTAAGAAAGCTCAAGGGGTGTTGCGAATATGGAACATTTTTTTCAAACTGGCAGCTCCAGTCTCAATATAAAGTTTTTATGAATTACACCTTGTTGACACAGCAAGGGTTGCTAGTCGCGTATTGTTATAGTTTTGAAAGTTTGCAACCCCTGGGTGTTTGTAAGGGATTTTTTAAAGTAAAAAAGACAGCTTACTCAGTTGTAATACCTACGATATCTCGATCGGTATGGGTGCGTGCACCGGCCATCTTGAAGTAGTGGAAGTGAAAGTTGTTGCTACGTACTGGGCGATAAACAGAGTCGATATTATCGATCGATAATTGAGACAGATGGTGGTGCACCTACCGGTACCAAACGAGATATTATAGTAATACCTATGTAGGTACCTGCCTTAGCCTTGATTAGCGTTGTAACAGACGACGAGCTGTAGTAGGTAAGCTCTATGTGACCAGTAGGCAAGATCTGTACATTTTAGAGGTTACCTCGTTTGAGTGTAATGGAGGGTGTCGCAATGACGTCACTTGAGCACGTCAAACGAGACATTCTCTAAAGTGAAAGATTTTGACCAGTAGGTACCTATCATGTTTTCCCTATGCCGCTGGCTTTAGTTGCAAGCTTCGTCATCAAAGTGCCATTTTCAATGTCTACATAACGCGACAGTCACAAAAAATATAGGATAAGTTAATATTTAAATAATATTGTTCTTGTTTTTTGGCTTTTCGTAACAGGAATGGAAGCATAACTACCTGTAAGTGAAGTTCAGCAGTGATGATAGTAATTAGGAAGTTCTTATGGCAACGGAAGTTAGGAGAAGGGTGGGCGGGACAAGCCCAGCACCTAGACCATTTCAAGCATTATTCATCGTGCTCAGCTGGCAGCACTACCGAACAGTTTTAGGTGGATCCCGAACCACCACAGCCTCGATGTGAAGTCAACTATCTCGACCAATCAGCTATCGAGGCTGCATGGCAATAACAACTTTATAAAAAGTATGAATAGAGTTACTCGCAGTTTAGATAAAGAATGAAAATTAAAAAATTCACAACAAAAGATACTTCTCTTCAGGAGTTTACTCAGGGAGGTTTTTGATCGTGGCGGGAGAAGACGCAAACCCATAGCTTGGGAAAGTGTGTGCGACCAGTCACCCCTTGTTTGTATTAGACTTCTACGTTTTACGTTTTAACTACAAATTTAATGAAAATATACAATAGGTCCAGGTTCTTCTATATAATGGTCTTGTGCTCTTCAAAGAACTCCTTGGACCCGCGAGCAAACTTAACCATCGCAGGGCGGTAGTACCACGCCTGGTAGTCCTGCCTCTGACCCATCTTCTCAAGTATGTCCCACTCAAGCCGCCTGTAGACCAAATACAAAACATTACATTAAAAAAACTCCTTAGCGTTACAGCTCCAAAAGGACCTGCAACTCTATTATGGATCATGGTCGCTATCTCGGGGGTTAAGCTCCTAATGCTAAAACATAGGTAAAAAAAATACCACGTCGTCGCTAACAAAGTCGTTAACTTGGCGTTAACAGAACCGTAATAGACCTGCTGGTCCTAGTAGGATACAGGGTCCACCTTTTGCGACCTCTGTACCTACACAATGGAGTAATTTAGTCAGAATCACGCCCGACAGTTTTCCCCAGTTAGGTATAGGATAGGTACGTACCTCAAAATCATTTTTTCACCCTCCTCATACAGATCATGGCACATCTTCTCGTATTCCTGTTGAGGGTTCCTCACTATGTAACGGGCCAAGAAACGTGTCACCGGATGCTGTAATCAAAAGAAAATAGGTTTCTCTTTCTTGTTTAGACTTCCAATAAAAAGCTCAACTAAGGGTGCATCCCACCATGCCCAGTTAAAATTAAACTGGAGATTTTGTCCTATGTTTACCATGTTAAATTTAACTTAAAAGTTAAATTTAACATGGTAAATCTCCAGTTTAATTTTAACTGGGCATGGTGGGATGCACCCATAGTGTATTATTTGCTGTCTTTTCTTCACGTTCGGATAGGAGCACACTATGTTTAGCTTTTAGAGCAGCTACGGCCTTTCGCTGTCGTATCATTTTGAAGCCGTACTTCAAACTAACCTCTTTCTGAACCCCGATCTACAGCCATCTTAAATAAATGTTTATTAAAATTAGGGACCTACCTTGAAGTACTCCCAGTGCTTCGGCTCATAGCCCTCAGGGATAGGGGCCAGCTCAGCAGGACCGATGAATATGTTGGTGTACACTAAGATGCACAACATGGGGATGGCGCCAACCATGATGTAGAAGTGGACCAAATCCTGGAAAGATAAATCAGCCGTTGGTCAGGGCATGAAAAAATCCTTTTACTGTTGCAACTGTGGGATCTCTTCCTCCAAAAGGAAAACACAAACTCTAGCATGTCAATGATAACTACAGCTAGGACTAGGACCGGATCTTACTAACCTATGCGATATTTTACCTTGAATTTGTCCCATTGCCAGTCACTGGGCTTGATGACGAAGGTCTTCGGGCCATGTCCTCCACTCTGGCGAGCTTGAGTTATGAGAATTTCTAAAATATAATATTTTTGCTATTAGACTATCGGTAAACAATGCGCAAGAGGACATTTTACATGCCTACAAACAAGCAACAGGGCAAATAATACGCTGGCTATGTCAAGCAAACTAGAAAGTATACAAACGTGTACCTTTTGCAGGCTTACATAATACGTTTTTACTCGCCGCCAGGCACCCAAAAAGGGTTTTTTTAGAAATATTTCGGGAGATCGAACTCCACACCACCATTTTTGAACGGGTCGTCTTCTGCTTGAAATTTTGAGTTTTTAGCATTTTTAGACCACAGAGTTGGAAAAAATAAAATTGGCATTGGAGAAAAAGAAGGTATTTTTTATAAACTAGAAAAGTCAACGGTTTTATATTAAAAATTATTCATTTTATAGGAAGATTATTTTTAAAAAGATTTTTTGTCTGAAATATAATATTCCCTACTAAAATACTGTTGCGCTGTCCAGAGTATAGTTTTACTGTGGCCCAGTCCCATACAACTATAATGCAACTGGCTATAAGTACTGGTGTTAAAAAATAGCTAGACTAGACAGTTAAGAGGGTAAGTAAGAGTCATGTATTTCAGAATCAAACAACATCCAACAGTTTCGCAGTACCTATCTCTTGGTAAGCTGCTAGGTAAGTGGGTAGGTAGGTACTTACCTACCTGCTTATTTAGAAGATGTAAAAAGTTTTGGTTTTATAACTTGCCTACCTATCTATCTAGCTGCCAGCACAGACAAACAATATTTTAGAACTTCTATGACGCCGGCATGCAGGGGTTTCGAAAGCTTCACAAGTATATTTACGCGACACAAAGACTGCATCTAGGTATAATGGCTTGCACAAAACGTCAGCCGTTATGACAGGAAAGTTGTCAGATTGATTCCCCATGCAATGCCTGACTGAGCTCTCCACTCTGCTTAAGCTCTTGAATAATGTCCAGTCCACCAATAAGTTCCCCCTTGACGTAGATCTGCGGATAGGTGGGCCAGTTTCTGAACGTTTTCAGCCCCTGTCGTACTTCTTCATCCTGAAGAATGTCGAATGTCTCGAAAGGAATCCTGAAAACAAGAATCAAATATCAAGGGGGACAAGCCCAGGAACCAGACCACTTCCAGCGCTACCAGCACACCAGTTGCCTGGTTAGTTTTAGGTGGGTGCTGTTCCTCTATGGTGCCGAACCCCTCAGATATCTACGCTTAGAATAACTTACTGCGTCTCGTTGAGAATAGCCATGAGAGTCTTGCTAAACCCACAACGTGGCTGCTGCGGGTTTCCCTTCATGAAGACGACCACCTGGGCTTTGTTGATTAGAGCCTTTAGCCTCTCCTCTAACGAGCTCTTGCTGACATCACCAGCAGATGCTGATAAGCCGTTGCCAGCGACTTGCCGAAGCTTAGAAGTCAACTCCGCAGCATTGGCGCCATTCACGGTCTCGGCTTGCTTGCCAGCTTTGAAGAGTACAACAGTAGGAACAGCAGCGACTTTGTATTGCAAAGAAATCTCCGGGAGTTCTTCTGCCTCGCATTTGCTAAATTTGACGTTGCTGTATTCGTTTTGTTTGGCCAATTCGTCAATTACAGCGTTTATTGTGTCACACTGAGCTGCCCACGGTGCATAGAAATGGACCACACAAATTCCGTTTGATCTGAAATGAATTACAATCATTTTATGCTTGCTGTTTTCGCGTCAAGGTTTGGTTAAAATGGTCTCTCGCAAACTGTGACATGATGAGCACTTACCGAATTAAGTTTTCAAATTCATCTTTGGAAGCTATTTTAGTAACAGCCATTTTAAGTAATCAATAAAGTGAGAAAATCGTTTTTAAAAATTGCTAGCTACCTACAAAGAAATCGGCTTCTTGTTGTTGACTGTTGTAGTTCGAGAAACTGCCGCAGTGTTGCGAGAGCTCCTGTTATAAAAAGGCGCCAAAATTCAATGTATACTATCCGAATCACTTTTTAATACAACTTTCTCTCTTTCCCTCGTAAAATTTTTATTCTGAAGTATAATACATATTTTTTAGAACCAGAAAGTAAGTTACTACATAAGGATTAATTGATTGGTAGGTAAGTAAGCACGAAACGTTCCAAATAAATTTGTAGGTAGATAAGTCGTAGGTATATTTCTTTATTTTAGCGAAGCAATGCGTCGCAATAAATTATATCGAAGAAGGTAAAACTCTGTTCTATACAAGTATAAGAAGGTAAAACTTAAGTGCCAGTAAAAGGGTGTAGCAAGTAAAACTTAGATACGCCTACCTATTGCGCTGTTCTACAGGAAGTTCAAATTCTGCCTTTCGGAAACCCCGTGATGAATTTAAATCTAGGTACATCGTTACAGAACGACCGAGCTAGTACGTCGGTCTCACAACTGTGTGCTTATTCACACATCGTAGGTTTCGAAAGTCACAACACTAGTGCTGCGATTCTCCTCCGACTTGAATAAGCACGCTAACATACAAAAAGGCACATGGAATAACATTACCTGAGCCTACCTACTTGACGTTGAATCGAGCAAATTATCACAGACGAAAATAAGGTAATGAAAATCTTGAATGACTAATCAATGTTTGTTCTATGTGTGATATTCCGATGTGAAAGAATCTGGTACCTAAGTAGGTAAAAAACTAATCGATCTTATCGATCAATAATCAATAACCTACCTACATATTTAAAACAACAAAGATAAATTAAAATAGGGGTACTTAGGTATACCTAGATGAATAAACAATTGGAAAGTCTTCGACGAAAATATTTTCGTGAGCAAGGGTGCGGTTTCCTCATAGACACACAACTCGTTTAGCTATACTCAAGTACCAAACCGTATTAAACTAGAAAGAGTATAAGTTCAGAGGAAATTTGCAATCCACCCTGAGAGGATTTTAGGCTGAGTAGGGCGTTCTATCTGACCCATTTGGGTAGGTATCTTCTAAAAATAAGTTTTGCTTGAACTGAGAACGAAAAGCAGATGAGGCCTCCCATAGATTCTTTTTAGAAGATCAGAGAAAGATTTTTCAATTACTTAGAAAATTATAAAACAAATCAGGCCCTGAGTTATCTTCGTAAATAGGCAGGTACATCGTACGGCCAAATCATAAACCGCAATACATACATATAAAATATCGCGAGAAAAATAAAAATAACAAGCACAATAAAACGTGAAAGATACTCTTTTCAGCAGATATAGGGGATAATATTACAAGGGGATGAGATAAAAAAGTGAGTTAGAAAAAGAGAGCTAGCTAGACATACAACGTTGTTATGGTGACAAACGTGGCGTCATTTTTAGGCCAACGATGAACTTCGACAACGATAAGAGTAACGATACAAGCGGCGAATTGATTTTGAATCTTTTGGCTGGAAAGACTCAAAGTTGTTTTGAAAAATAAGAGAAAGAGCTAAGGCGAAATTCCAAGACTATTAATACATGAGAACGAAAATAATTCGCAGCTCGCAATGTTAATCTTATGGCCGGCAGAAATTCATCATCAGCCGATGACTACAAAAACAATTTCACGTAATGTCAAAAAAAGGTCGACGCGACCATCAGCAGTTACAAATCTACGACTTATTCATAAATGGAAGCAAGTAGGAATTATCCAAATTAAATTTTTCTCAAGCCCTAAGGAGCTTCAGACAGATCTCACTATTTACCACACCAAAGTAATTCAAAGGAGAAACCCTCTCGAATAAATATACTTTTGTGACAGCCCTGTCTAGCCCCTAGCGGGGACGTGTGTATCACCTCGGCAGGTGATTGGCCAGCACCTGAGCAAATGTCAGCTTTCCTACTGTCAGCTTAATGGAAGCGATGGACCTGAAGAGAAGGTCAGCAGATAGCGAGTCAGGTAGACGTGTCAGCAGCTGAGCGCCGTGCACGAAGTCTAGCTCCACGAGTTCCTTCTCATACAGGTGAAGGATACCTACGTGGCAACAGACAACGGTTATCTGAAGTGTTAATACAGTGTGGTGAAACATGAGATTGATTTTTCTTCCCATATTTTGAGGAAACTGTTGGACATTAAGGCTGAATATACATTCGCTATTTTCGACTACACGTACTTGGTTCGCAATGCTAAGTACTTCAAGCCCTACTCCGAAGTTACAGGGCGAGTGGAAAGTGTTTATAGGGGGATGTAAACCTGAGACTCTTTGTCGTGAGGTAGTGTTGTATTTTTGCATGAAATGGAGTAATAAGCCCACAGGAGCGATTTTAAACAGTCAACTACCAGTCCACATGTTTTTTTGACAGATCGCGAAAACACAACACTACCTCATGCGGAATATTTTTTTGAAAATTTTCGGACTAAAAAATGTATGATTTTATCGTCACATTTAGTAGAAAAGCTTGATAAATGTTTGTACTATTTACCGTAGCCATGTTGCATTTTGGCAATTTTTATTTCACTTACGGAAGTGGGTAATTTCAACAGCATTTCTCTACTTTTCTCCTGTAAAAGCTAAACATAGTGTCCTACTTTTACTCGTTCGTTTCGCGTTCAAATAGCACACTATGTTTAGCTTTTAGAGTAGACACAATCAATACGATATTGCAATTACCAGTCTCCGGTTGTACTAATATGTAAACATTAGTTTTGTCGAATATTTACTTTCGCACAGTGGTTTTGGCGGAGTTCGTCGAGAATGTATGGTGGCCGTTAAATTCTGAAATATAATAGGTCTTTTTAACGTCCGAAATGAACTGTCCAACAATGTCCTCAAAAAAACTAAACGTAAAAAGATAGCAATGACCGATGGGAATGCCAAAATCGATGCGTACATATTTACGACAGGATTAATACTCACCTAGAGCAGTACGGAAGATAAATTCTTCGCCATCGCGCATAAAAACATCCCAAACGCGGCACACCACGTCAAGGTTAAGCGCTTTGCCGAACACTGAGTACACCCAGTCCAGCAGGTACAGGTCGGGGGTGAGTCCTGCGTGGGACAGGTGGCGGTGCAGACGGGGCAGGTTCTCTTTCAGGAGCTCAGTGTATGTCTCGTAGTATGCTTCCACCTGGAATATCCACAAAATAATTAATACAACTTTCTAATCAAGGCTCAATGCAGTTGGGTTATTTTAATGATGCACGCTCTTGGTTGGCAAAACCCCACAGGAGCGGGCTGACGCCAGTTTAGATAAAAGATATAGTCAACAGCAAAAGAATCCTTAAATAATGAACGTAGGTTACCATAGGCTGAGAGAGGGTGAAGAAGGCGTGAAGACATGGCCTGTTGAGAATATTTGCGAAGCAGATGAATGCGTCAGCCGGGTCCATGTTGAGAATCAAAATGGCGGCGAGGAAGGACATGCCCTGTACGTAGCCCACGTCTGGCCGATAACAGACGTATGCGCCCAGCACGCAGTGCAGAATATCATAGTAGGGACCACCCTGTGAAACCACGGATACATAAAAATCAAAATATCACGTCTAACTGGACAAACTTCATTGGACATAAAACTGATCGAACTGTGCGTTTAACGCCTTACTCACTCGTTAAATTCATAGCATTGATCGCTCCTGGAAGACAGAGAAAAAGTTTTGTGTACCTTCTGGAAGATGCAGAGGTGGGGGAATGTGCGGGCGATGTCCAGCTGGATAAGATCCATGCTGGACTCTTTATCGCCGTCACTGCAGTCAGCACCTCGCCCTTCACAGCTCGGGCTTTTCAGTCGTTCCTGTGCTCTGAAATGAACATGATTACCATAACATTTGCTAGAGGAATTTTGCCCCAACAAAAAATATGTGCTATATGTGCTTCTTGGATATGAAAATAATGTGCTTTTGGCATCGCGGATTCAAAGTCTTTTTAGGAACAGCTTCTACCTTTCTTTCACACTCAATTGCCTCCCTTCCAGTTTTTACCTCACTTCGTCTTCCCGGGTATAAAGCACATACCTGGAAGCACAGATGTGGTAGAGTTGTTGAGTAACATTGAGATCATTAGGGAGTGCAAGCCGCCACACTTTGCCCCTCACACAGGGGGGCAGACCCCCCCACCACATGTCCTGTGTCCGCCTCTGCGCCTTCGTCTCCTCCCATTTCGGCAGAATCTCGCTGTTCCACACACGGACAGCATGCGCTAGCTGCTCTTCATGCTTAAGCTGTCGCTGGAGAGACTTCTTCCGCAGCCTCGAGTCTTTTTCCTCTGAAAGAACACTCACTCATTGTATTGGATTAAAGGTCAACACACAATCCAGTTTGTTTACGTATTTTGGGACCATTTTTTTAGGAAACTGCTGGAGGTTCCGTTCTGAAATATAAGTAATGTATTTTTAACGTCAGTCAATCAATTAAATTGCTGTGATTTTAAGATGGAGTGATTTTGGTCCATAAAACATTTGTCGAAAAAGTGTTCTGGATTTATTTTGTCGCTGCCTAAATTCAGCTGAGAGCAACCTTACATCCTTTCAGGAGCCTTGGGACACATACCTTTCTTTTTAGCTGCATCCACGATGTTTTGGTATTCGAGCCTGTGTTTATCCCGCTCATCGTCAGATTTCGCGGGCAGGTTGGCAGGCCTGTCATGCAAAATGAGAGCCGTGCTACTGGCTACCACATCCCCATACCGCTGACCGTTGCCGTCATTGATACTCTGAGAACTCTGAAAATTCAAATTCAACAGTCAAAAGACCGACTAACTTTTAGAGCAATCTGTTTATATTTCTTTTGAAGAAACTATATTGTTCTGAAATATAATAACCCTTGGTAATAACCACATCATAGAGATAGAAACGTTTTCCGGTCTACAAAAACATTAAAAATAAACAGGCTAAGGCTAAATTTCACCACTTTCCGATAGTGTCTATAACGAGAGGATTTAACGAACGGATTTACGTTATCGTATGTTTAGCTTACGACAAGTGCAATCGCAAGGCATTTGTCGTAAGCTAAACATACGATAACTTAAATCCGATCGTTAAATCCTCTCGTTAAAAAACACTATCGTGAGGTGGTGAAATCTCAGCCTATAAGATAATCCTGGATTGTGTATGCTTTTTGTAAAATTCAACTGTCTTTTTTCTTCAGTTTTTGGAAGACCCGAACGGAAACTGTTTCATTCTGAACCGAAGTGTCTGTCTTCTTAAGACGTTATAAATGGAGACGCGCCCTGGGTTACAAAAAATGAAACTAACCCCTCGCAGTGAAGAGTCAGAGGGTAGGCTGGCCAGTGAGTCTGTAGTAGGGGGTGATGACGTCACAGCCTTCCCCAGAAACTTCCACGTAGCAGGAGAACTGTTGGTGCCACTACTGCTGCTACCCCCCTTCCATGTAAACACGCTTCTGAAAACAAAAACCTTTTGTAGAAATATACAGGGCATTCCGAAATATTACATGTCTAAAGTCAGTAATTGACTTCAGACGTTAAAAAGACATACTATATTTCAGAAAATTTAAATATTAAAGAGTGTCCTCAAAAGATAGTCGAAAAATGTAAACACACAGCAAAATTCATATTCCGTCTTACCCCATATACAGGAGCTCCCTCTCTTTTTTAATTGCCGGTTTCTATGGGGTCACCATTGTGGTTTATGTCGCAAAGAGCGCCATTAGGTAATTGGGAAGCAGAGGAAGCTTGACAAGGATGGATCGATGCATGTCCTTACTTTACTCAATTACTTAATTGCTGGTTCCAACGATCCGTAAAGGGTTTGAGATCTGAACGGCGTTAGTAAAACGCTGTCAGTAATTTCACGCTAAGGGACGATAAAGAGGAAATAAACGTTTGCGTGCTCAAAACCATTTAGGACCCACGAAGCAAAAACTTAACTAATTCATCTTCCATCAAATCTTTTATGACCTAAATCAGATCTATGTCTCAGTCGTTGAGGCTGAGGTGATATTTTTTTAAATTTTTCCCTCGGTTGAAAAGACTTTGGATTTTGCACAGGCGTTGCTCTAGTAATGTCCCAGGGAATGCCAACTGAAAATTTCCAATGGTTAAAAAAATTATAGGATTTGTTCATGTTTTAATCATCGGTAGTGCCTACAGCTAAGAGAGGTCGTCGGTCTCAAGGCTCAAGGTCTCCAAAGTACTTTGGTTTTGTTGTACTGGTTTCCTACTTCCTGCCCATCGACAAATTTGAAATTAATGAGAGCTAACGACTGTCCATCATGAAAAATATACATTACCAACACATTGAAATATCAAACATAATAAGGTTGATCTGCAATGAATGAAATATTACTTAATGACATGAATACTGAAGGATAAAATTGCACGGCATTCGGATATTAGAATATGGTATAAAACCAGGAGTTTACTAGCCACAGGACAGTCGTTCTCTCTCAACATGAAAGTGATCATCATTTTGTGTTTGGTGGTAGCAGTTATGGTCCTGCAGACCAGCGCCCAGTTCGGTGGTGTGGGTGGTGGAGCAAGTATGGGAGCTGGCATGAACGCAGGAGGTGGTGCAGGTGGAAATGGAGGAGGTGAAGCTGGGATGCAGGCAGGAGCAGGAATGAACTTCGGCGCCGGCGCCGGCAGCGGCTTTGGCAAGAAGTGAGCAAACTATTGCCAATACAAATGTAACAATCTATTATGTCTCTTTATTTCTTTCTGAAAAACCGCTATACCTGACGATGCATTTTTTGCCGCCCATAAGATTAACATTGCGAGCGGCGATTCATTTTCAAGGTTTACCCTTGGTTGGAAAGACGCAAAATTTTGCCTGTACCTAGCCCTAACAATGTTCTAGGGCGTGTTCGAAGCAGATTTCCAATTTTTTTACTGGTTTTCGAGATACAGCACTTTTCTTGAGGTATGCTATGCTAGCATTTGCAAAACAGTTGCAATAAAAGAAACCAGTGAGAAATTGGGAAATCTGCTTCAAAAACGACCTAGAACATTGTTAGGGCTAGGTACAGGCAAAGTTTTGTGTCTTTCCAACCAAGGGTAAACCTTGTATTACCTGTATCTCGGTAACCGTTCACTTCCGGACACACTTTGATTGGTCAAATATCATCTAAATGGACCCCCCCCCCCCCCCCCCCCACGAGCCGTTAGGATAAAAACATTCTCTCCTTAATCATCCCGTAAAAGAGATAAATGTTGTTTCGGATTTTTTCGAATCTTCGACAAGCCATAGCTCAAAAACTGTTAAGTCTACAGAGACCATTTTTTTTTCTAAATTGTAGCAAATTTTATCGCCCTTCAAAAAGTGCTGAAATGTTGTTGCCAAAAAACTAGTCCTTCAGGGTGTTACTTGTTAATCACTATAAAAACTAGAAAAATGTCGAAATTTTCGAAGTTTTTTCGATTTTTGAAAAGGTTGCGTTCGGAGCTCGAGGTCGAAAACTTGGATTACGTATCACGGCATCATCCTAAACAACTCTGCAAAAAATCACAACTACCGGATTTCATGCATACGACGCCGCCGGGCCAGCCGACAATATGACAGTTAATGAGCAAAACAAGGAGGGGGTATATCAAATTATTTCTGTTTACTTTCTTTCTCGAATTGGTCACGTTATGTTATGTTCACGTGGTTTGTACTAATGGGGTTATTTTTGGCGTGACGCGAATTCATTTGAAGGCTGGCTGTGTTTACTGGGTAATAACGGGCAAAGGGCATGGGAGCTGGCAGCTGACTCAGTCACTGCTGCCAAATCCACACCTTCGTTATCACAACCACTGCAACTTACCCGATAAGTATTTAAGTAATGCGACAATGTCAGTCAGCTTGTTAGGAGTCATTTTAAAGTTTATTTTCATTTCCATTTATTACATTTCACCTACTTTCAAAATTATTTAGGCTGCGTCCCACCATCCTCGAGACAACCGTTGATTTTCTTGAAAATATAACGTGGCAAACATGGGAGAAAATTCTCTTGGCCGAGTATGGTGGGACGCGGCCTTAGAAGCAGAAAGGTTGAAGATAATATATAGGAAACAACAGACAGCTGGGAAAATGTGGCGTTTCTCCATATAAGGCAGCTGGAAGGTATATCAACTTCTCTCGTTTGTTTCTTACCTCCTACAACCTATCTTGAGACCCCTGAGGGACAAATGAAAAATAGGCCACAGCCAACAGGTCAACAGCCACACGCCAAAATTTTCAAGTTTTGCTTTGGTTGTGAGAGGAACCAGAATCCTCGGTGACTTTCGTACGCTCTTAACGCTCACTGTGAGGTCGGACTTACTTGGAAAAGAAGCCGGACAGGCCCTTCTTCTTGGCGAGTTTGGGGGAGTTTCCGATGAAGAACTTGCTCTGCTCGCTGCAGTCGAAGCTTCGCTGGCTGCGGTCATCACTAGCCGCGTCCTCAGCGTGAGAGGGAGAGGCATCGCTCAGGCTGGACACGATGCTCGAGAAGGAGCTGGCCTCGGTGCGGAGAAGGCAGTCGCCGCGGGGTTCCTCCAAGGGCCCGCCCGCCAAAGCATTCTCCTCGTACCCGATTCTGCTAATCCACTGCTCACTGTCCAAAGTCCCCGCGGACTCTTGCTGCCGAAGACAGCTCTGAAGAACGAGATCTCTTCCTGAGTTTTGCGCCAGATCTATTTTTATTTTTGGACTAGGTTCCTTTTCTGATAGAGATTCATCTGGAATGAAATAATGATGGTGGATACAGCGTCACAAAAGAGAGCGTAGGTGTTCTTTGTAACGTGAGAAATCTAAAAAATCTGCACTATATCCCGAAAATATAACAGCTGTAGATTAAAGAAAAATTTTAATTTTCGAAAAATGTGTGCGTGAAACTCTTTTTATCTGAATGGTATAGATACAATCCAATTCATACAGGTTTCACTATGACATGTTTTAGCTGTTCTGAAATATAACTCAGTTACTTTTAACATCAGAAATCAGAAGCAAGTAGATTTAAAATCGAATTGACGGTGGAGTGTGCAGAATTGAACACTGGTTACTATAGCCTGTCTGTTCAATACACAAGTTCCGAGTTGGAAACAGGATATCGTTATGGCCACCATAAAAATGACGGCAACATGTAGGTTATATTAAATGTCGCGGTGTCAACTGCACTTACATCGTAATAAATATCACAATAAATTACCTCTTGACTTTTATTGTGTCGGTCCGACGATCGCAGCATAGTTAGCTTCCTAAACTTACTGCTAACCCACTAATAATTACATTTCCCTAGAAAGGTTTCTACCTCCCTCCCTGAAGGAGGGTCACAGTGAGCCGCCTTTTTGATCGTATGGGATAGGGAAAGCGGGAATTTCCCGCCACTAAACTGTCTGAAACTACCCTTAAAAATACTAGTGAACGGAGAAACTTACCATTGTCATCAACCTCTTCGCCGTCATCACCATCAGCGTCTGCAGCCTCATCAGCAGAGCCTGGCTGCAGCACGTGCAGCCCTTTAGTGATGGGGGAGTAGGCCAAGGACATGTGGCTCAGCAGGCTAGAGAGGGGCACGGGGGCTCTGTGGTGGGGGTGCGGGGAACCCTCTACCCCCTCCACACGGTCATAACCCCTCTCCGGCCACAATTCAGACATTCCCACTGACCCCGGCATCAACTTCTACCACGCTCACCTGAAACATTACCAGATATTAACGGAAACAGAAAAATATCAAGATTTTTTTTAAGGTTCGGATTCTGCTGATGATGTGTCTGCCTGCTGTAAGATGAAAATTATAAGCGGAGAATTATTTTTAATTTTTTTCCTTGGTTGGAAAGACTCCAAATTTCACCAAGACCAAGTCCCATGAATTTCCTAGGACAGTACTAACCCAGTCAGTGAATTTTTCGATTTTAACTGTTTTGGCCGTGGTAACGTGATGTAACTACATTTTTATTAAGAGGAGAAGGGGAAGAACTCGAAAACCACGGGGAAATTGGGGAATCTGCGACGCTTCTTGGCTAGGGCATAACTGAATCAATTCTGAGCTGGGAAAAAATAATAATAGCTGGCTACCTATATGGTGTCCAGAACGTTTATGCCAAACGTTTGGCTCAAAACCATTTTTACTACACCAAACAATTTTCATAAACGCACCAATTCTTTTAAAAAAGAATACAGTAATTTACACCTCGATCCCGGACATAACAGATCAGACAACTGCACTATCTGATCGAATTCCAGAAATAAAAACCAAAACAGGTTTGAGAGGTCTGAGAAACCACAGAAACTGATCCCCTCTCGTTCACGTCCGTGCCGTTGCGTAACAGGCAGAGCTCTATTTACAGAAACGTCACAAACAATAAACTGTCTTGTCTCCAAATTAACACTCAACTGAGGATTGTATGTACCTAGCAGTCTAGTAGGCAGGCACGCCTAGGTATCTCAGGCTTAGAGAAACTTCCGGTGTTCTGGATGGGTGAATCGTTGTGGCCAGTCACAGTTTATAAACATACAACCACTGCATGGTCGGAAGCGAAAATTAAAGCACAATAAAGATGCTAATATCACATCGAAGGATGCAACCTGGCAACTACAGCTCGCAGCTAAGTACTTTTCAACTTCTCTAGTGTTTTAGCTCATGGTCTATGCTATCATTACTATCATTTAAGGATAGTTCACGAAACAGATTCCACAGGAAAATATCCTCTCCTTCTCTGACAAGATCATAAGAACAACAATATGTAGGACATGAAGTAGGTAAGGAAGTTAGAACTGTCACCTTTAAGGGACCCACCAGGCACGGGCTAGCTATTGGAACAGTATATTCATACTAACGTATTCGTAACTCAGGAAGCTCTTTTCTCAATAAGGACAGAAAGGAATATCCTTGACATCGCATATGCATATGTCAGATGATGATGATAATCTTGATGCTTCCTCCACACTTCCGTACCTACAACACCTACATCAAACCATCTTATTTCGCAGAGGAAGTAAGAAGTTTCCTACTTATACCGCACTAAACGAGGATCTTATAATACAGTTAATTAGCCGTAAGACATTTTAGAGAAAGGATTTCAAGTGGTACGACTTACCCACCTACTGCACCAAATCTACTGCATCCCGCACTAATAATTTTTAATTTATTCATAAGGGGAGTAGACTGTGATTCCGTTAAACGTTTCACACAAGTAAATAATTAATTTTATCATAAAAATAATGTGTAATCACAAGAAAACTCCCTTGAGGTGATATTCAGAGAAATAAATAGATAACCTCCATGCCATTTTGAAAATACATAAACGCAAACGCTGCCAACATAACAAAAAAATTAAAAATTGGCGCCCAAATTCAAACACAGTTCAAAAATTGAAGATTCGATCTATCTGAGCTGTTTCTCTCATCAGCAATAATTTTGCAAAGAAAATTTATACGAGTTGAAAAAAAATTCTTATTTAAAAAATTAGAAAATGTACATTTTAGAATAAAAACATTCCGTTTTATCACAGAGGAATTATCGGTTTTATTATTAAAAAATGTTTTTAAATTTTGGCGGTCGAAGTTTTGAGCGTTATGTTGGTAGCAAAATAGAAGGCGGTGGGGAAAGTTGACAGTTTTTGTCGTTTTTGTGTTGGACGGGAGTAAAAATGAAAATTTATTAATTTGTATGTGAAAAATGTTGTTTTAAAAATGTCTGTTAATCTATCGAAGCATAAAGAAGCCCTGCTGGCTGCGTACAACGATGTGTTGAACGAAAAAACATCAACCAACTGGTAAAAACGGCATTTTCCTCTCCTGCATGTCTGCCTCCCCGGGCTGTTGACATTAGAACTACACGTCAGGGCGAGTCCGCATTATGAGAATATCACAAGCCCAACCTCGTTCTATTAATTCCCTAGCGTTTCCACGTTCCATGAGTCACCAGTTCCGTGTAGTACCTATACACTGATAAGCACATGCGAACGAGGTTGGGGTTGCGGTCAGTCACCTGACCCGTGAAAATGGACCAGTAAAGCTTTCCTCGAATAATTCTGCCTGAAATAGGTCCAGGTGCACTCTCGGGATAGCGACGCATTGCCTAGTTAGGAGAATAATTTTTAACCCACGGTTTTGACACCCACTCGGACAGGTTTGGCCGTGATCTATTTGCCTCTAGTTCCTATCATGACCTGTACTTTACTGGACTACGAAGGATCTAGTCCCGACTCTCCTGACTTCTCGAAATTTTTCTCGTTGAATCTTGCCCGATGTCACCTTCGTGTCTGTAGTTACGATGTGGTACATAGGTAGACGTTGGGACACGGTTGAGTTTGGTTGCCTCTACCTGTTTTATCACGGTGATAATCTTGATAGAGAGCCGGTTGGGCGTCTAATCATTCAAGCAGCTAAGACTTGTTAATTACCTTAATTAATGGAAACTGACTGTTGGCTCATTCCTACTTCGGCTTTCCCAAGAAACAACTTCAAGCATTCCTAATGTTTTTTAGCGTAATCGTGATGTGATTTATTTATTTTCCTTTCCAGGGCCCTGTTCGGATATGAGGGACTGTCAAACGATTTGAAGTTCGTCAGCAAAGGATGTAAGTTGCTCTCCACAAAATAATCAGTCAAAAGTATTGCCCATAGGTTCGCTGGGTCTTGAAATCTCAAGGTTTACACCTCCAAAAGTTTTTCAGTATCGGTAGAAATATTTGAGGTGAACCTCCACGCGTGTAGGACACTTTCCATTTCAATTGTTTTTTTTTTTAGCGGATGGAATTGAAGAGCTGACGGAAGATCTGAACAGCGGGAAGATAATGTACGCGTTCCTCAAAGTGACTGATCCCAAAACAAGTCTGCCCAAAAATGTCCTCATCAACTGGCAAGGGGAAGGAGCGCCTAACGTCAGAAAGGGTAAATATCTTGTTCGTATAATGTTGTCAATACTTATCATGAACCCCACAAAGCTTTCCACCGTGAAACTACGCATAAGCCACTTCCTGCCGAGGAAGCCGCAGGGAGGAAGTCTGTTTAGCACGGCTGAGAATAAGCCACATGCGCCTCAAACGTCGACATCTGATGAGCCGCCAAGATCCCTACCCTTGCCCCTAAGGCGAGGAGGCGTTATTTGCTCCTGAACTACCCTCGACCTGGATGAGGTGGTGAGGCGAACTAAAGCGATCCTCACTAAACTTTTGAACTACTGGTCACCGGAGTCACTGAGGTGGCGCTGACACTAACTGCTTACAATAGGGATATTTACTTATTCCGGAACAACATACCTGTGTCTTCTTAACTGGTGATACCTTGATTTTAAGGAACCTGTGCCAACCACGTGAGGGATGTGACGAATTTCTTCAAAGGGGCCCATGTGACGGTGAATGCGCGAACTGAAGAGGAGGTGGACCCTACTATTATCGTAGACAAAGTTTCCAAGTCCACGGGCTCTGTTTACAAGTTCAACGAGCGGACGGACGTCACCAACGACTCCGGTCCAGTGGTAAGTAACTGGAGGAAGGGTTAACTGCAGCTGTTCGAAATAAAACATAAACAAACAGGATTGTGTGATGACCCTTAACAATGTCTGGTGAATTTTCAGGGAACAGCGTATAAGAGGACGATTCCGAAGCAAGAAATAAACTCTCAGGAGCGGGACAAGTTCTGGGAGCAGCAGGAAGAAGAAGAGCGTCAGCGTCAGCAGGCGGAGCGTCAACGCCTGACCGAAGAAAGGAAGAGGGCCGAGGCTGAGAGTCAGCTCAGAGATTCTCAGGAGACTGCCGTTAGGGAGGCCAAAATTCTGGAGGCGACCAAGAGTATTAACCAGATCCGCCTTGCAGAAAAAGCTAGTTATGGTGAGGATCAATAAAGTAGTGTATTATAGTTCAGAGCAAAAAAAAATGGTCGAGGGACAATGTAAATTTGTTCGCTAGGGAGAGCATCTCTCGTTTTATATAGAGAGGTTTATTGTAGATAATGACAACTGTAAACATGTAATTTTTTGAACGCAGTATGTTTTTTTAACGTCAGTATCTAGTTTGACGTATTCTGGTTTTGCTAATAAAATCATTAGTCGTGTTGCTATAGTGAGACTTACATTTTTGAAAACTATTGTTACTGAATGTTTTCAGAGCGTTCTCAAGTAGTAAGCAACATGCCTGTAGAAGATTTAGAAAAGGAAGAGCTCGAGCGGCGAAACCGAGCAGAGATACTGCGCCGACAGCGAAGTGAGGAGGCGCAGATTTTAATCGGGAAACGCACAGTTGACGCGCGCGCCGTGTTTGAACAAAACACCGCTACGGGTCAGCTCATCCAGAGGCGGAGCAGCGTACAGACTCGCGGGGTCACTGAGGTACGTAAAGCAATATAAAGAACTGCTTTCCGTCTGATAAAACTAAGACTTTTAAATCCACATTCTAGTAGTTCTTCTCGTCTAGAACGGACTGTACTGTAAAATAGTGTGGTCAACTACTTTCTGACGTTAACTTTATTCTGAAATATAATGTTTTCCCTATATCAAAGACTAGTTTCATATGATATGACTTTACGATTGAGTTGGGAAAAAAATCATTCGATCGTAAAATGACGACAAAAACGTAAATTGTTCTAACAGTTTCTAGCATATTTATTTTATTTATCTATTGTTAAGGTGTCTCCCGCGCAAAGGCGTAGCAGTGAAGCGCCGCCCCCCGCTCGGTGGCCGCCTCAACCTGCTGAGGCTCCAGTTCATAAAGCGGAAGTAGTTGCTGTCAAGACGGAAGTGGCTCCGGTCAAGGAAGAATTTCCCCAGGAACCAGCTCCGGTTGCCGAGCCTTCGAAGCCAGTTAGGAATGGCATAAATGGAAAAATACCGGACCAAGTCGAGGAGGAACCCCAAGAGTGGGAAGGTGAAAACAAAAAACTGCCCTGTATTTAACCTCACTGTTGCATGAGAGAAACGACACCCATTGTTGTACAAAACAAACAGGGTTTCCAAAATTACTTTTTGTTAAGAATAAGAAGTAGATTTAAGAAGAAGGGGTCACAATGACCTGAAAGGGTGTTGCAACTGACAACTGACATTTGTGTAGTCTATCCACCCCTGGATATCACTGATCTCATCCAAGACTGAGCTGAACTATAGTAGGGTCGGAAAATCTTGACAAGACTGACTTATGACGCAATTTTTTATTTCCAGACGAAGTAACGCATAATATTCCAGTAACGATGGCTCCTGCTCCAGCTGGATTCCAGGACCCTCTCCTTCTACCTACAGACGAGCTATACAACGGTGATTTGGGCCTAACCGCCAAGGCGCTCTACGATTATCAAGCAGGTACGAAGCTTAGGCTCCAGCTGGATAGCCGACTGGTCTGAATGGTGGCTTTTAGAGGAACACTGACACCGGTTCGATCCCGATCCGTGTCAAAGTTTTTTTGATGTGTTCAGCAAGCTATGTGAAAAGTATACCGCGGCTGTGGTAGTTCGGAAACAATGTTCCTGGTTGGTTTGATTCTGACTGAAAGGTACAGAACGAAATCGAACCGTTTTCTTAGAAATTTTTCCTGAAAAATCACTTTAATCAAATTTGCGTTTTTAACCTGTGTGATTTCAGCGGATGAGACAGAGATCACATTTGATCCGGGAGACTTGATCACGCACATTGATCAGATTGATGAGGGCTGGTGGCAGGGATTAGGTCCTGACGGGACTTTTGGCCTGTTCCCTGCAAACTACGTTGAGCTTATCAAGTAATCCATTAGCCACCGCACCATCCCCACCCAAGAAGAAGTAGCCTGCTGTATTGGCTTATATGCAAATTGAAACATTCAGAACTGAATATAAGGGTTGCTAGGTATTAGAACCATGAGACAGGGTGCTTGTTTGTAATGACATCTTTCCATGGAGTTTTTTGTTCTAAAATATGTCTTTAGACACCAAAACTAGGTTAGTTAGTTTAGGGCTCAAAAAATTCTACCTCAGTGAACAGTTTTTCGATGTTAAAAATTACATACTTATTATAGTTCAGAACAAAAAATATCCAACCGTTTTCTCGGAAAGATGTCATTAAGAAACTGAGCTGGGTAGTCACTCATAAGATTTATGGGCTCAAAGTTTAAGTATTGTACGTACCAACGCAGATCACAACTAACCTTATTCCTATTATAATTCATTTTAATTCACATGACACTCCTGTGGATTTTGTTTAAAAGCCTCGGTAGCCGAGTAGATGGTTGCTTTGAGAGCCGGGTCACAGCAGTTATATATCGTCGTATATTCAGCGTGCCAAGCGAAAGGAACCCTCCTAAAACTGTAGGTCCCCGTCGTGTACTAACACGATGGGAGCTGCCAGCTGAGCACGATGGATAATTCTTCTCCCCCGTAGGGGAGAGTAGGAGAGCTATAAATAGGTACACTGGGCAGGTTTGTAGATAGGATTTTACTAAAATACAATTCGTAAATTTCCTTGGTGATGAAAACCTAAAACTTAAATATACATTGTATATAACTGTTTAAACCGTTAATGATATACCTAGATAGACGCGAATAAAAGAGCAATGTAATTTGTACTGAAATCTAACTAGATATAGGACGGGAAAAGCGGAGCTCGCTGATATTTAAAATAGAAACTCAGCTAAAGCTATTTAGGTACGAGTAACGTTTTTTATTTACTGCACTGGTGCAACCCATGAGGTGTCGATTCATATTAAGACCGCACAGGCTTGATGGGGAAATTTCTGTCTGGTCTTTCGATTCCAGTGTCCCATTTCTTTGGAAACTATTGGATATCCATTGGTTCC
This sequence comes from Mesopsocus fuscifrons, assembly GCA_950004255.1. Lineage (NCBI taxonomy): Eukaryota > Metazoa > Arthropoda > Insecta > Psocodea > Mesopsocidae > Mesopsocus > Mesopsocus fuscifrons. Next base: position 19,110,597 of record OX465376.1, on the reverse strand, counting down.
GATAACATATTATCCTGATAGCATGATTTGAACTGGTTTTTGGAATCAGTGATAATGGTGCTAAAAGTTTTAAGTGCACGAGGAGTCAGTTTCCGTTTTTTATTGATCCCACTACAAATCAACCTGATATTAAGCAGTGCACGGCTTCCACCGAACCAGTGCAGTTCAAATCAAAAGCCTTACAATTTGTTCTCAGCTCCAACTGTGACGTAACTGCACTAATGTTCGTCTAAGCTGGCTCGATATGGACAGGGACGTACAGAAAAATGCCATGTTTATCTAACGAAGCCTTTCGGAACGAACTTACCCTCTTTTTAGCTAAAGTCACTGTTTTGTTATGAGGTATTTTGCACGCTGATGGCCATACAAGTTTTAGGTTAACTGCGGTTAGCAGTCGGTTAATTTCATATTAATCAGACTTTAATCGCAGTTAAGGCTGCGCTTCACCCATTAGATTACCATGTTATCTTCTGAATTTTTTTTAATTTTTTCGGGCCGACGGATTGCCTTGAAATTTTGTATAGAAGTAGCTCCAGTAAATGTCTAGGGAACGTTCGTAGCAGAATTTCGAATTTGTTCTCGGATTATTAGAAATTAATTTTTTAGTAAATTAAAAATCGTGAAACACGGTTTTTTCAAACGGCTAGGGAGCGTATTTGACTGGGAATAAAAATTTCGAATTATTACAGTTGTTATGTAGAAGGTGTAACTTAGTTCGTGACCGAAGCAGTTTTTTGAATTTCTCCTTAGGTTGGCAAATAATAAATGATAAATATGTGTGAAAAACACATTTTGAAAAAAAGTCATGGTGTAGAAACAACGCGCGGTCACAGCTCAGTATGGTTTGAGCACTTGCGGGGAGAGGTTCTCACGTCCTTCGCCCGCACTACCTCCGGCCGGAAGATCGCGACCTGTCTTCTTATGTCTGACATGTCGATTGGTTGATATGAGCTGCTTTTGTGTAACATCCTGTCATCTGAGAATCGTAGGTGTCGTAGGACAGGACTCGTAGGTAGGTATAGATTGGGTGACTTATGATGACATCTACTGTATTGGGGGATGGGTTGCAATTTGCAATTAGGTAGGTACCTACCTACCTACTTATCTAAATTTTGTAATACAGGAGAGACCCTTATTCTGTGACTGCCGTGTCGTGGGTAGGTATATAGGTAGGCTGTATACTTACCTACCTATCTGCCACATTCTGTGGGCATAGGTTTATCTAAAAAAATGATTTTTGGATTTTATGTTATGTTGGACACCTATTGCATAAAATGTGGATCGCACATCAGTCAAATCACTAGGAGGTACGTAGGTAGGTACCTACCTAATATTGGTTTATTACACGTACCTACCTTCCTATGGTGTGGGTAGGACCTATTCCGCAATTTTCTGTTTACCCATAGGTTAGGTTAGACTGGTGGGGGGGGGGGGGGGGGGGTGGGGGGCAAGCCCAGCAACTAGACCATTACAAGAATTATCCATTTTGCTCAGCTGGCAGCAATACCGGTAAAGGTCTACTCATCGCACTTCCGTGCACCAAGCGGCAGAGTGAGCCGCCGCTAGAGGTGAATCACAGGGCTGTTCCATATATATAAAAAAATATCCTCCAGTCAGTGCGACCCGTAACCAGGTGCACCAAGCGGCAGAGTGAGCCGCCGCTAGAGGTGAATCATTCTGGAAAATAAAAAATTCGAACCCCATCAGCCAGTCAACGAACATTGGGAACAAGTAAGAAGTACACTCCGATAAGTAGTCGCAGTGTCACGGCCTCGATAGCCGAGTGGTCTAAATGGTCGACTTTTGAGGAGCAGAGACAGCCTGGTCACACCGGTTCGATCCCAATCCTACCAAAAAGTTTTTCTGATATGTTCAGCATGTCAAGTGAAATTTATATCGAGGCTGTGGTGGTTCGGAACCCACCTAAAACTGTAGGTCCCCATCGTTTACTCGATGGCTGGGGAGCTGGTATTTGGTAGTGCTGCCAGCTGAGCACAATGGACAGTTCTTGAAAACGGTCTAGTTGCTGGGCTTGTCCCCCCCAACCCTCTGCTAACTAAGTCGCAGTGTCGTGCGACAATCCGAAGCAAGTATCGGCGGAAGTGCGATGAGTAGGTACACCTTATCCGCAATACCGAATACCAGCTCCCCAGCCATCGTGCAGTACACAATGGGGACCTACAGTTTTAGGTGGGTTCCGAACCACTACAGCCTCAATATAAATTTCACTTGAAATGTTGAACATTTCAGTTGTGAAACCGGTGTGATTGTTCAGTGTTCCTCTATAGAAAACCATTTCGACCACTCAGCTATCGAGGCTGTTCTGTTTACCCATAGATATGACTGCGCTGAATGAAGAGTAGTTATTGTGGTGGTGTGGGGTGCATTTTTCTAGGTATTTGTTTTGTTTACCTCCTGGAGGGATGTAGGCACCTACCTACCTACCTAGACCGATCTTTTCCTATTTGGCGTAGGACCTATTAGGCACCTAACAGTTTGTTCTGTAGTGTGACTTATTAGGTAACAGAAAGCCTCGACAGCCGAGTATATTGTAGGTATAAAAATTTACACATTATCTATACATTCCTGTATGGCAGTCAAGTCAGACATTGTACAGCATTTCCCTATTACTCCAATACAAATTTCTGACATGTAGGTTTTGCCTACTATACCTGCCTCCACCTGTACCCACACCTGGTACATATTTTGGGTCTATGAATAATGTTGTTTGGAAATGTATTGTATTTTCTCGTAATTTGTATTGTATCACGTATAGTATTGCATTTGAAATAAATCTGAAAAAATAGAATTGCCTAGGTAGGCACCATACCTACTTACGAACAAAGATTTCAGACTTTCCCTGCAGGATACTTACTATACTGCCACTGGACGTCCTCTGAACCAAAAATAAACGGTCATTCGGTCATAATTTCACAACAACACATAAGCGAAACACAGAGGGCCTTCACTGATTCACCGGGCCCTCCCAGATGTTGATATAATTTCCTATCCAAAATATGGTGCACCGGACCGCGCACCGAGCCGATATCATGGAACTAACCTTTACCAAAGTGAAGGACAAAAATTCCAAGACCACTTGTGCACCGTCAAGTAAAAAAATTTTTTTGAGCGGGTTTTTTGGGGGTTTTCCCCGATCTGAACAAAAAAATACCGGCCATCCCCCCCCCCCCCCCCCCCCCCCGGGAAATTGTGGGTTGGCTGAACTCTGGACGTGAATCGCCTTATGAATGGTATTAGTAAAGTGACAGCAGGTACTGAGGACCTGGTATCGTCACGTAATGCAGAGTAAGCGAAGATAACAGAACCCGCATGCAGTTGTACCTACCCAGTTGCTACAGCCATAAGAAGTCAGGGTCTCTGTAATCACAATAGCCTTCTTCACTCATATACGCTTCATCTCGCCTCGGAGCCAGCGCTGACTTGCACCGTCAACAGAAGCGTCCTCTTAAACCCTTAAACTGTGCCGCTGGAACGAGGCCTCTCAAATGGAAGCAAACAGTTATCTGTTCTAAAGATCGAATTTTTATGGGTCACCACACAATGCACTTTGTTTAGGTTTCATAACTTCATTTTTCCAGCTGTTGATATTTTTTTTCCTGAAGTATTATCTGTCATTTACCGAGAAATAATTTGATGTCATTTGACAATTTTTAAATGACAAAAATCATACGTGTTATAGTTCCGAACAAATAAATATCCAACAGTTTCCTCAGAAAATGGACATAAACAGAAGGTCAACAAACAGTATTGTGTTGACAGCCTTATAACGACCTAAGCACTGTATTTATATGGAAATTGCAACACCATATTGTCGCCACAACATTATTGTCGCAACCGCCGTAACAGAAAAAATAGGTTGGCGTCCTGAAATTGAAAATTGTTTATGTTTATTGAAATTGAAAAGTAAACAAGTGAGTGCTTTCAAGGTTTTCCATTTTCCTTTTGCCTTTTTTGGCTGGTTTTCGAAATGAGTTAGGATGTGCTGTTGTGTTTCAAAAGTAGTTCATTGCGAAGTGTATTTATTTAGAACTAAGCAGGGCAATGCCTTGTTGAAGTCGTGCCAGTGTTTGTGTTTACAAGCAAGAAACAAGAATATAGAAGGCGGTTGAGGTCGACGTTGCGTCGACTTTGTGAAACTGCGCCATATATTGAAGGCGGTGAATATGGTGTCGATAGTACCTGTTAATCTAGCTCCATATAACGACCTACAGTTGACCCTCTATATAACGAGCGAATTTAGATCTTGACGGTCGCTATAGAGAGAAACTACTGTATTCCGAACAAATATATCCAGCTGTTTTTGTGACTGAGAAACATAAGCAAAAGTGCAATGTTTGGTGACCCTTATGATGGAATTAAAGTACAGTCCGAACAGGGCCAGTTACGCAGGGCACTAGCTGCTGGCGATATTTAAAGCGCGTTTCTCGATGTAACGCTTGCGGGCCGTCTCAATGAGTCTTGCCTTTCTCTCCTGAAAGCTTGCCATGCGATCCTGCGGAGAGCGCGGGAAGGCAGAGGGGGCGGACCCGGCATCGAACTCTGACTGCGCGGCCGCCCCGCTACCGCCCGGGCTCTTCTCCGCCCGCAGCCGCACCAGGTTGGCGATTGCCACACGCACATTCTTGGTCCTCTCTGTAAATAGAGTGTGACTGTTAAAAACATTTTTCACCTTTACCTTTTTCGTGTGCAGAGAAGGTACACTATGAAATTACAGTTGTAAGCATCCAATAAATGTGGGCACTAACTGATATTGTTGTCACACTCTCCAACGAGAACCCCTCCACGAGTATAACGAACGAACGCCTCAGTCCCTTGACCCTCTCTGTAGCGATTTCTCTTTACATGGTGCCTTGAGTCTGGTGGAGAGAGTCTACTGTATCTTAGTCCTAACTAGTAACTTATCACTGATTTTTCGAAAAGTCTCCCACCTACTGTGTATTTTTTTTCCTTTTTCTCGAAAAATCACTGATGATAACGATCCAGGTCATTACTAGGGATTCGACCTGAGTCCTCTCAGGCCTATTAAACAACTCAGACATTATGTGATTGGAACTACCCAATAGTTTTCGGTCATTTGCGTAGTACTCGCCTATCTCAGCTCGTATGACATCTAACGGAAGACTGGGGAAGGTCTCCTTCAGGCGGACAGCCATCTGCGCGGGGCCCAGCAGCCTCAGTTGAGCATCTACAGGCAGCAGTTGACGTTCCAGCTCAGCCTTGGACGCAGCTGTGAACTGCGTCACTTGCACGCCCAGCTCTGACGCTATAGCTTGTTCTATACGTCGGGTCCACTCCTCGTCCGACTCCCCCTCCTCTTGCTTTACAACCGGAAGATATCTAAACATACATCAAGCTGTTTAAAGAGATGCAACAAAAACAAAGGAACACCTTGTACCGCCATAAAAAGGCTGTCGTTCGGGATCTCACTCCTTGCCGTGGGGGGTTCTAGAGTTTCATATGGCGAGAGTTGCTTTGGGGGTCTGAATCTGACAGCCAAGATGTTGGTTTAAGCTAGAGGGAGCGCGGGGTGGCGGATGGATCCTGAACCTTTGCATTACAATCAAAACTGTGTCGATCTATAGCCAATTGTTTTGAGAACAAAAAACGACATATTGTGTCTGCAACGGCATTGTTCAAATAAATAGGTAAATATATCCTCCGAAATAAGTAGCAGCAACCTTTACCTTGCCGTTAAAATACAATAAGCTAACATTAAAGTAAGGGAGCTATCGGGATGATGAAAGCCACCAACTTTTCATTTCGGGAGGATAACGCTATAGTGAACTTTTAGGGGACCCTAAAGTACACTTTAGGAATTGGTGAAGTCCACCGTAAGTCTACGTAACAAACGTACTCACTTGATAGTAATGACCGTGACAGGGACAATGAGAAACCACAGGAGGTCAGCAAGCCAGTTGGCACCCAGAGTGTTGGAAGACACGTCCATAAGAGGGGGGCGCCATAGGCGTAGCGTGGCGGGCTGTACCACTTTACTCACGCTGCTAGGCACTGTGCGGAACCTTCAACACAAACACAATCATCAGTAAGCGAAATATATCGGGTATTGGCACAACAAAGAGCATCCTCAAATGCTAAACATATCGTGTGATTTCCTGCCATATTTGGATGATCTTATACACCCATCTCCATACAGAGTGCTATCTGCAGTACACCAACTCGCTATTTTTTAAATTTTAGATTACGAGACGCCCTCTACGACATACATGCTCCAAAAAAAATCTGCAGTAGAAGGGTGTTCGGGCCTTGCCCTCAAATAATGGATTTTTCTTGTACCTGCACCCAACCACTATAAATAACAATAGGAACTTGTCAATAGGGTATTGTAAACAGTGGCCGAATAATAGTGTCATCCCTCATTTAAATAATACTTTCCAGAATATTCTTTTTGTTGGCAACACCCTTTTTTGACAACCGTCAATCTCAAACTTTCCAGAAGTTTCTACATACTTAACGGCCACCATACATTCTCGACGAACTCCGCCAAAACCACTGTGCGAAAGTAAATATTCGACAAAACTAATGTTTACATTTTAGTACAACCGGAGACTGGTAATTGAAATATCGTATTGATTGTGTCTACTCTAAAAGCTAAACATAATGTGCTATTTGAACGCGAAACGAACGAGTAAAAGTAGGACACTATGTTTAGCTTTTACAGGAGAAAAGTAGAGAAATGCTGTTGAAATTACCCACTTCCGTAAGTGAAATAAAAATTGCCAAAATGCAACATGGCTACGGTAAATAGTACAAACATTTATCAAGCTTTTCTACTAAATGTGACGATAAAATCATACTGTTTTAGTCCGAATCGTTACAAAAAAATATTTCGCGTGAGGTAGTGTTGTGTTTTCGTGATCTGTCAAAAAACATGTGGACTGGTAGTTGACTGTTTAAAATCGCTCCTGTGGGCTTATTACTCCATTTCATGCAAAAATACAACACTACCTCACGACAAAGAGTCTCAGGTTTACATCCCCCTATAAACACTTTCCACTCGCCCTGTAACTTTGGAGTAGGGCTTGAAGTACTTAGCATTGCGAACCAAGTACATGTAGTCGAAAATAGCGAATGTATATTCAGCCTTAGGCTGAATATACATTCGCTATCTCCGGCTGTACTAAAATGTAAACATTAGTTTTGTCGAATATTTACTTTCGCACAGTGGTTTTGGCGGAGTTCGTCGAGAATGTATGGTGGCCGTTAACTTATCGCCTTTATTGTACCTAACTTGAAATGCATTCTCGAACATTCTTTGGTGTATATATAAACCACCCTTCTGCCCTGCGAGGCAGTTCAGTCTAAGTTCGGTTCTTTTTCGTTCCGTCTTAGCTAGCTCAGTGTTGTTCAGCATTTGTATAACTTCAGCATTGTGATTAAATCGTGTGTTTACAAATTTCCGTGCATCTTTACATCAAAACCTACCCGGAGCGTATACAAAGGGTTTGAACCCGGGACCCTCCGATTACAAGTCCTGTGTTTGAGCACAAGACATTTACTCTGTCTATTCTATACTTACTTAAGTAGTCCATGGCAGCCATTAGTTATCGCGCCCTCAGGCTGAGCATCAACTATCTCCCCCGAGTTACTTCGAACTTTTTCCAAGCTGCGAAACCGGAAGGCGTGCTGGATAAGCACTGGTGCATTCTGCGAACTCATTCCTACACTGCCTATGGCCAAATGAAACGCGATGTGGTCCATGATAGACACATGATTGGATACAATCAGTGGCACAGACTCTTTCCGGGCGGAGCCATTTTGCTCTCGGACCACCAAACCCAAGGTGCAGCAGAGTCCTCTTAGGAGTAATGCACGAATTGCTGACACTTTTTGAAGTACAGCCGCAGCCAGTAATGTCTGAAGTCCGATAAAAAATCGAATAAACCCGAATACCACACCCACGGGGAGGTAAATCAGAAGTGGGATTAGCTTCAGCCCCTCTGGAAACCTGTAACAATAAACAACCAGTTAGGAAAAGAAAATATCATGAGACTGTAGATACACAGCTGTGTATGAGGAAACTGCTCGATATTTATTTGTTCTGAAATACAGGTACCTACTTAGCCTCTTTCCTAGTTGACGTGACTCAGGTAATTTTTAGAATAAATACAGATACTTAGTCCAATGAAATAAATATAGGAATCCAACCAATGATTAGCATCATCGTGCTGAATTACGTCACACTACAAAAAGGCTACCTAAATAATCCATGTACCTTGCACAACAATGAGCAGGTAAGTAGGTATCTAAAAGTAGAGCAACCAAACGGGGGTCTAATACTTTAGTAAACCCTAAATTACCGTAAGCAAATATATTGTATACCACCAAAGATATGATCAAACCTTCAATTCTGACGTAAGATTATCAAAATAGCAGTTAATCAGTCAGTAAATTTAAAATTAAAGTTTGAGTGGCAGCTTGCCAACGGAGCAATGGTTTCCAGTAAAGAGATGGAAAGTCACATAAAATTAATATTTCAGACGATGTTGAATTACTAAAAATAATGTTTAAATTGGTTTAGAATGATTTTACCTGTGTCTATTAAATAATTTATCCATTATTTTAATTATTCTAGACAAACAACATGGTGTCACAAACAAGTTTAAGCAGAAGACTTTTCAATATGGCTGCGGCTGTGTTAGTTCCAAAATTCTCCGCTAAATTTGGCGCCATTTACGAAATAGTTTCCGAAGTTTGAAAAAGTTTTTTTTCTTTTTGGAAACAATCGAGAAAATCCTGACTGTTTTTTCAGAAGTTTAATAAATATTAATTCAGCAGGAAGTACGTACCTAATAAGTAGGTAAAAACTAGGGTGGAGGTAAAAAAGCGACGTGTTACCCCTTTGAGAAAAAATGAAGAGTTACTATCGATATTTTTATTCTTCTATTTCTCTCTTATCAGCTTAGGAAGGCCACTGTCTACAGTCTATACCTACACTACGTGGAATATAGTCCTCTAACCTAAATATAGTCTCTTAACTTTACCTATATGAGCTACTACTATAGTAACTAGAGAACTTTATTCAAATTCCTTGCGAATGTATCTTTAGAACAACTATGCTTTCAGCGAATTACCCTGTCAGGCTCACGACCACGTACCTAATGAGCACAGAAGTACCTAAAATCTTAAATAGCGACGAGTGGTTATGTAATGTAAATGTATAGTAGGTACGCAGTCATACCTAAGATTTGTGGTAGGTGTAGTGAAAGAGAAAATAAATGTTTAAACGTCACCAAAGTAAACAAATAGCATATTTATATTTCTGAAGGTGCGCATCAATAACCCTGTAGAAAATAAAAGGGAAAATTTTAAAGCGCTTCAAGGACAAAGCGCCTAAACATAATAAAGCACATCGAGCTAAGCCTTTAGCCAGACAAATCACCTAGTAGGTAAAACGAAATTCGCGGATGTGTCCGTGAGGCGTGAGATGGTGCACGGATAGCCCGGAATTAATGGAGAGGCCGAAGGGTCAGCTGAGATTCGGTGCCTCTGGGGCGAGGACGTCCAAGGGAAGGATGTGGCCCTGCGGGGGCTCTAGGACCGGACCTGGGCCCACAACTGATCACTTGATTTTTGACGACGGGCCACGAGCATGAGTGCATTGATCGCTCGACCGCGCAGGCCGCTGCGCCGCAGGCCACTCCTGCCCCCTGCCAAGCCTCTTCTCAACACTTCAGAGTGTATCATAGTAAATTGTAAACTGCATGACCAACTGCATGATCCAAACCACCTAGAAATCTGGAAAATTCCGCAAGATGTTAGCGTAGGTAGCTTCTATAGGGTACATGCTCAGTGGGGAGTGAAGGGTTAACCACTCGTTGGGAATCTCGTTGGGAATCTTTGGAAATCTTTATGGATTCTCAGGGAATCTCAAGGAGTCTCTGGAGTGGTTACCCCCTCGGTCAGTACCTAAGTTTGATGGTGGAAATCAGGGAACAGTGCCAGCGTCCCAATGAAGAGTAGTTATAAGTTATAAGAACATACTCAGTAAACCAGAGAGGTTTTCTTTACAGCCTGTACGATTATTGTTATACTTTTGATTGAGCAATGAGGGGCTTACACCTTGGATATTTTTTTTTATGGCCGGTTCCTACTTCTATACATTTTTATACTAACCCAAGGAAGATACTAGTCACTAGAGGTACCTTGAAGTGCCTACTATAGAGAACAAGTATCTTCATTCTCACAGTCTTTTATGTAGGTACTAGGCAGTATCGCAGAACTACCTGTGTAAATAGTGAGGATGGAATGTGGTGGAATGCTGGTTATTTTGGCACGTCGACCATCTACTGCGGGTCTACCGCGGGTCTACTCTCTCAAGGGCAATGCTCTCCTGCGCTCCAGAGCGCTCCAGAGGCCGACCGTCAGCCGTCACGGAGCCTTCGGGGCCCGCAGGCCATCGGGCGATCCTTCTAAAGGCCACTGGTGGGCGGTTCTGGCTGTGGCCGTCGAGGAAACCTCAAGTGGGGAGGGGCTCCCCTCAAGATTACATCTGGAAATTTAAAATCAGCTGATCATTGGATGATATAAGACGCCACTACGGGCTATGGAGGGCCCAAAAAGTGCCTCGCGTATGAAATACCTACTGAAATAAGATCAAAATCACTAATTGTCAGGTTTGGATGCCCCCATCTCCCCCAAATATCAGATGGTATGATGCCACATAAAGAATCTCTGCGGAAGCAGGTTTAGTGCCTATGTATGCCATATGCAAAATGGAAAAAAACAGCAAAATACCTTGTGGTCCCTTGTGGTTCCATCCCCGCCCGCCTTAGATTGTGCATTTTTTGCATCCATATTTTGGGAATGCTTTTAGTGCTTTTCTAATACGGACGTTAGCTCTTGCCAACTCATTTCCCCAAATTTTCGGGTAAGGTACCTTAAAAGGCACGAGTGTAGAGCGAAGATTGTTCAGCGTGACTCATAGAGGCATCGCAATCTGAAATCAAGTGCCCAAGCCTGTGAGGTGAATGGCCTCATAGTTGCGCAAATTGACGGCCAAGTTCATCGCTGGATGTTGCCCCATATCTTGCTGCGGCTGGCGGTTCAATGCCCGCCCTGGACGCTGCGACCTACTTTTCCATCTTTTCTTCCGCAGGTCGATGACCGGCAGCCCGCCCGCCCAGCTCCCATGGAGGTCACCATACAATCACAGCTGCAACGCAAGAGGTGAATGAGTCAAGCCATTCTGAACTGATTGAGTGGCTCATCAGTCCAAGAAAATGGAACAGTATAATACCTAAGCTCAGCTTTAGTTGTTTTCCTTAGGCTGAATTTAGCTAATTTCGAAATGGAATTTACCCGAATTTTTTTCTGTAAGTTAAACTAGGTTGTCATGCGTTGCTAGGGAAATAAAATTCCGACTTTATTTACCTTAGCAACCCATGGCAACCTTGTTTAACTTACAGAAAAAAATTCGGGTAAATTCCATTCCGAAATTAGCTAAATCCAGCCTTACTGAAATAGTCAATGCAGTTGAAAGCCACTTTTCCGAGGAAGTATGTTCTGGTGTCTTTTTATAAGGCGTCTTTTTAACAGCTGAAACTTTAGTTAAGACTGTCCAACCATCCTGTTTCATTATAGTTTTTTTTTTAACAAATTTTTTAACGATTCAATGCAGAAAGCCACTTTTCCGAGGAAATATGTTCTGATATATCTATAAGGTGTCTTTTTAACAGCTGAAACTTTAGTTAAGACTGTCCAACCATCCTGTTTGATTATAATATGGTTTTTTTGACCAATTATTTTTGGAGGGAACTGTTCGATATTTCGATATGTTCTGAAATATATAGTCTCCTTTTAACGTCATAAATTTAGTGGGCAAAATTTTGAGTCTTCCCAAACAAGAGAAGAATTACTAGAACTCATCGTTCACAATGCTCTATAGACATTAAGTAATAGGAAGAGATCTATCATCAACAACCGTTTCCCATAAGTAGTTTAGGTTTTAGCGATGAATATTGAGGTATTTTTTGGAATCTGTATCATGAAGTTAGCTTTTCTGGGTAGGTAAATCTTGGAGTACCTCTTTGGCTACGTGGTAACAAAAATGGTCGTGCCTGCAGGCCGATGTAGGTGCTTATACGGTCGTTCACCTCCTATGCCTTTCGCAACACGTAATACTACCACTCTCGCTTTTATTTTCAACATCTTTGGACTTTAAGCCTATATATGTTATGAAATATAGGGTGAGAAAAAGGGTATACCTGGCATTTCGAGAACTAAGTAGCCACCTTGGGTGTCCAAAGCCCTGAAACAGAAATTGAAAATAAGCGCCTGAGGAATCAGGTTCTGTGATGATGAAGAGCCTCAGCAAAGTGAAGAATAGTTGTAGGTATATCCAGCACCTAGTTTGTTGAAGGCAGTATACTTGCTTTAGGGAGAGGTCTTACTTTTCGGACAGGTTGTATTTGTCTATTCGTGGCCTAAAGAAGCTGTGGGATAAAGTTACAGTCCTAAATATGACCCTGAGAACAACCATCACGTGTACAACCTACACTGTACATATTTTAAGGCATGAAAAACATTTTCGGTTAACTGAAGCATCATGATATAGTGGGAAAACTTACATGACAGAGGTCTTTGGTTCGAAAACCAATTTTGTTTTGGTAACAGCACCAATAGGTGCTGGAGTATATACAATAGAGGTTATGGAGTTCTACCTGATTGGTCTACTTCTTATGACGTCGTCGGGAGACCTACAAGGTCTTGAGAATATCAGTCTCCAGTCGATTTTTGAAAACTTAGGTCGCAGGCTCTCAGCTACATTATTTTCCTTACGTTTCCTTTATAAAATGAGAAAGTAAAAAATTGAGGAAAAATTCCATAGGTTGCTTTAGTACTAAGTGCTTCCAAAGGCCAAATAAGTAAATTCTTGTGTTACTTAGTTAAGAGGAAGTAATTAGGTTCATTAACAACGATTTAGGTATTAATTAGGTACTTAGCATTTCAACATTCTAATAGTAAACGTGTGTTTTTCAGTAAATTATCTCTTACTGCCAACCAAGAAGTTAGGGTAGCCTATGTCGTCACACGACCTTGAAATTTTGGTGTACAAAAATTGATTTGTCGGTGGTGCATGCATGTGACGTTCAAAAGCCATATTATATTTCAGAGCATAAGCCGAAAAAAACCTTAACATGTGAGTAAATAGATATTATTGATATTTATTCAAGGTCATACCATTTATTTATTTATTTATTTTAAGGCTTCCTAGTACGGCAAGGTTTATAGGTAGGATTATCGGATTAAACGAGGTTTAATGAGGCACACGCGCCCCCACAAGCTTCTATAGCAGGCTAGAGCCCAATGTCCTATTTCTTGAGGTAGCATGGGTCGATGACCGCTCGGTCATAGCCTGAACTTGAGGAGGTGACCTACTTTCGTTCTTTCACAGTCGAGGTCAATGACACTGGAACTTGAAGCATGCTCTACCTGCCTGGAAGTAGGCATGAGAGCTCGCGGTGCAGTATATTGGGAAAAGAGTGTTTTTGCGTCGACAAAAAGGGTTAGGGTTGCAGGGCACTGAGATGTAAAGCGAGAGGATCTATCCCCAAAAAGTCGAGATTTTTCATGGAGAATCTTTCCCGGCCCTTGGCCTACCTTGTGTGAAGGAAAACTTAACTGACGTGCGTGGTTGTGATTCTAACCAAATCACAAATCATCCCCTTATTGTATACGGGGGTCACCGAGAGGGTAACCACTCCAGAGATTCCTTGAGATTCCACTGAGATTCCATAAAGATTTCCAATGATTCTAAACGATATTCATAGAAAGATGAACCCCGAAGAGGTAACCACTCCAAAAAATTCCAAGATTCCCTGAGATTTCATAAAGATTTCCAACGATTCCCAACGAGATTCCCATACCCATACCCGAGATACCCCTCGGGGGTCACGTAAGATGGGACCGCGTGTCCTACTAGGTTCTGGTCCTTCTAGCGGAGTAGTTCATAGGCGTAGCAAGGGGGGGCTGGGGGGTGGGCTAAGCCCCCCCCCCTTGGTCTTTGGTCCTGCTACGCCCATGGAGTAGATCCAGGGAGTTTGTTAGTAAAAGGGTTATAGAGCCAACCCCAGCTGCATGGTGTCTGTACTTTATGGTTATATGCCTATTATATTTCAGAACATTGAAATATCCAAAAATATCCTCAAAAATTGGTCGAAATAAATGCAAATGTATAATCCGTATCAGCGGAAAAATTTTCCATCACGCCGGGATTCGAACCCGGACCTCTCGCAGGACACAAAGCGGGCCCCTGAGCGGAGCATTGAGAGGCACCCCTCTATGTGAATTTTTATTTTACTCTATAGATTTTACTATGTAGGTAACCTACAGGTACTTCTATTGTACTCCCAGAAGCCCCCAACAGCTGCTGAAAATCAAACTATCAATTTAGTTGTACCCCCAACCTGAGGAATATCAATCTATACATATTTAAATATGTAATAGCATGATACCTGATATCTTTCTGTGGATTATACCTGACATCTCTTCCTGTAAGAACAAATAGAATATAGATAGAAGAAGAATCACCAATGTTTTTTGCCCAAACAGAACCGAGGGGTAGTAACCGCAAAAACAAGCAAAGAAACCGCGTATAATGGAGGACAATAGGTACAATACACCCCCTGACAGATTGACAGGCAACGGACCATTAGCCCGCGAAAAGGCTCAAAATTTCAAAGTGAAGTAATTCGGAGAAAGAACTCCCAAGAGGTCACGCAACCCATTCGCTCCTTTGGCTATTTTTTTTCCTTTTCCAACAAAACCATTGAGAAAATTTATGACCGCGCTTTTGGCAAATAACAAGGTAAGCAGGCCCCCCAGTGTGGTTTGTTGTTGGGGAATAGCCACTGACCGCAAAAAGGCAGGTCATTTTTCAAATTTACAGAATGCATGGCTGCACCTTCGTGAAAAAACTTGTAGGTATTGACAGGTACAACGTATGGTGTAGGTAGAAAAATATTTAAGAAGTACAGACGGAAAAATAACCGTCGGAACAGGAAAAGAAATTTTATATAGTGGCTGAAGGTGTGAACGTCAAAAAAACTTCATCCATTGCTCTCAGTACAACCCACGGTTCCCAAAGTTATTATTATTTTTTTTTTTCAGAACAAGAATGATCTGAAAGAGTTTAGCAACGACAAGTCACATTTCTGTAGTCTATCCCATAGGCGTAGCAAGGGGGGGTCTGGAGGGGGCTAAGGCTAAGGGGCTAAGCCACCCCCAGGATTTTTCTGACCTACAGATAACGTCATTGCCCCATGCCTACCCCCCCCCCCCCCCCAGGTGAGGAGAAGGTCTGGGGGCTTAGCCCCCCTCCCCAGGTTTTTGGTCGTACTACGCCCATGGTCTATCCACCCTTGGATATAACTGAATTTACTATAGTGGTAAGTAGCCCGGAAAAGACTACACTTCCAGACACTTTTCCAGCGATTCTTTCGGTGAGAATCTCAAAAATAACAAAGTAATCAACCAACATTTCCGCAGACATCCAAGTCCAACACTTTTCCTCTCTCCCTGAAGAATTAAACAGGTATGATACAAAGAGTGATGACTCCAAGAGGACCTGCAAGATAACCAAATGAACCTGCAGGGTGTCAAATTACCTTAGCCGCCTTAGCCTTGAGAAAAGCCCTTGAATTTTTTGATTGAGACCCCAACGCAGGCAATGACATCATAACCGACCGACCTCAACAACTTACCGTGTCGTATAGGACGACACTCGACAAGTATACATATTTATCAAGTTCCTTGGTATTGAAACACCCACTACTCCGCTCAGGTGGCGAGAAGCTGGACAGAGAAAGAAAGAAATTATTCTCAAGTGTACCTTACTTGCTATTTATTTTACAGGCACGGACAGGGCCGGATTAGCCATATGACCAGGTGTGTGCATGGACACCCTATTTTGGTCGCAGGGGCGCCATGTGAAGGCAAAAATAAATAAAATAATTGTGATTTCTTGAAATTAATTAATTAATTTTCCTTCAACAATACCTACCCTTCCAAGTTAGGGTGCAGGCTTGTATTGAATGCAGGAGGGAAGGGGGGGGGGGGGGGGGGGCGCCAAAACGAAGATTGGTTTACCCTAGAAAAAATTGTTAATCCGGCCCTGGGCACGGAGCTGCTATGTTTGCATACAGGCACGATTAATGCGGAATCTCCGGTGACAAATTAGTCACTCTGTTTGATATGGCGGGGTTTCCACTGGTTCCAGAATTTGGCCCCTTATAAGAATCTAAAAAGTTCTAGAGTCTCCTATATAGATATTAAGCCAAAATAATAACCGCATATAATAGGCAGTGCGCGCAAAAAAAATAAAAAAATAAAGGGTCCGACAACAGTCGCACTTAACTTTCTCGCCCCGTTTGATTTTTTTTTTTTTTTCGGGATTTTTTTGAGATTTTTTTGCGGGCGTAATTTTTAAGCAATCCAAAATCGGTTGAAAATGACCCAAGAGCATCTATCTGAGATCACTCCCACCAAGTTTCATGGCTGTCATTCTATTACTGTAGTCCCAAATGCGTTCCGACCATTCAAAAACGTGGTTTCTCATTCTCAACTCATTTTCGACACTTTTTTGACTACAACGGCCGTAATTTTGAAGATAACAGATGTTTAAGTTACATGGTTCTACACAAATTCACCAAATTTCATGACAATCGGTCAATAAATGTGAATGGCGCCAAAACGATCGAACTTTGGTCCAGAACGGCCGTAATTTTCAACCAATTCAATTTTAGTTGAAAATGACCTCGAAGCATCTATTTGTCAACACACATACCAATTTTCAGTGTTATAGATTGAAAAGTGTACCGTCGGCGCTTGTCTAAGTAACCAAAAACACGATTTTTGAATTATTTTGGCGGTTTTTTGACAATAGCGGCCGCAATTTTTGACCAATCAAAAAATCCTTGAAAATGCCCTTCGGCAGTAATTTTAGACAGGTCCATACCAAATTTCATCAAAATCGGATGAACGGTATAGGCGCTAGAGCACTGCACGGACTGACGGACTGACGGACGGACGGACTGACGGACGGACGGACGGACGGACTGACGGACGGACAGACTTTTTCCAGAAACCACTTTTTTGGACTCAGGGGACCCCCAGGATCATGGGAAACCCAAAATCTCAATTTCGAAATTTTGCACGAAAACAATACTTTCTCGCCATATATGGCTAGCGAGAAAGTAAAAATAAAAAATAAAATAACCTCATATATAGGGTGCGTCGGAAGGAGTGGCTGGAATGGAGGGCTATAGCCATGGCAACTCAGGGATGTCGGGTACCCCAAAAAAAACTGCCCTTTCGAACGAACCCAGTGTCCACTTTAAAGTTCACTATAGCCTGGCACCAACATTTCTTAAAGTGACCTTTTAAGGAACACGGTAAACTTCAACAAATTAGCGATTTAAAAAAATTTGCTCACAACAGATAAAGAAGCCATCATCCTGAAACAACTTCCACTGAATTTCTCACTTTTTATCACATAAAAAATCACAAAACTGTTAGGGAAACGGTCCAGCAACCGTACGTAGTGCCGTTGATTGTGGATAGAAAGCGGCCTAAGTCCTCGATAGCAAAACTGATCCCCACTTCCAGTTCTGTCCCCTCTGTTTCTGCCCCACAGGCACCATATGGAGGAAGAGGAAGGTACACCCAGTTTGATTCTTCTAGGAGAGGGAGAAGTTCCTATCGTAACCTGGAAATCAACTTTTGCGTTTGGTTGAGGTGCCCCCCGCCCTCCATATGTGTAGGTACGCCTATGCCCGAGGGCGTAGGTACAGTAGGTATTCTAAGGGGAGGGGGTTGACATCGGGTGGGAATAGTTTTCTTCAGAGCGTACTGAATCAAGTTATAGGTACTGGAACTTTTGAAGAGCTTTACCCTTACAAAATAACACCTTCGGTGGGACGACTCGCAGGAAGAGATTTAGATGGCAGTTCTGAAGGGAGAGGCTCCGAGGAAAATTCCAGAAAGCTGGAGAGCAGTCTGCAGCAATAAACAAACAGGGTAACGAGGTGCTTGGCCTACTTGTCGCGGAGCATCAACTTTTACGAGCCGTCAGTGTCACATTAGTAGTCTCATGACTCAGAAGAATACCGAGAACTTTAACTCTTATTCCGGTGTTTTACTGTAAAATATACTGCCCAACGCCCACATGGTGACCTACTTTTTTAAAGCCCCCGGCGGACAAGTCAAGTCTTTAGAAGAACACAGGTTCCATTCCGACCCTATCAAACTTTTTCTGATCGGCTTCCACCTTCGAGGTTGTGGGGGTTCGGTCCCCCGGTCGGGGGTAGGTCCCCTCTGACATGCACGACGGCTGTGGGCTGGGGGTGCTAACAGCTGTTCACTCCGGCGATTTGGGTGACAACTCCATAGATTTGGTTCGAGTTTCTTGAATGGAAATGATGAATATCCAAAGGAGCCGTGTTTGGCTCTGGTAGGTATAGACCTGGGTAGGTATTACGAGTAGAGGAAGAGGTGAATGCCCTCCAAGACCGCATCATTCTCCTGCAGCCTCCGGATTTCCCATCGGCTTGTGGTCACTTCTTTTGCAGCGAAAACAAAAAATTTCAACTTTTCTTCCCTCTTTTCTCAAATTTACAAGTTCCTCGTACTTGGCACTGTTGATAGGTCTGTACATATAGGTATCCTACCAACCGTTAGACCAATATGTTTGTTAGCGCGAAGTCCAAAAAATTTGCATTTAGCGTTTGTTCGCACCTGAATGTCTTCCTCATACCGTTCCTCTGACGACTGTGGGGGTGACGTGTTCTGGGTCCGTTAGGTACCTAATGAAGGGCCTCCTGCTTGACCTATTACAGGTATACGACAATGAATAGTAGCAACACCTAGAGTGCGGTGTCCTACATTCGTTTCCGGGGTCGTTGGCTTTTCCTCCAACCTGTTTCGTCTGGCAGTATACGCGTGTAAGTCCCAGCATAGTACGTACCTACCGAGAGGCTCCTGGAACTAATCGGGCCGATGCCGCCCACTCATCGCTCTCTGTACCTAGGCTGCACTAGCGCCGGGCGCCAGGACCAGTGGCGGTCAACCTTAAATCAACCTCCAGAATTCGAATGGAGGAAAATCAGTACCTTAGAAAATCTTTGGATTATGTAGTCTGATGGCTGACTTAGTTGCTGTGGTAACTTCTGCTCCGCAACTCCTGCTCAATGTTATTGTCTTGAGTAGCAACTATAGATTTCGATACATCGAACCTAAGATGACGTCATCTAACAAGGGCACGGCTCTTCTACTGTCTCAACTATGAAACCGGAAATAAAAACCTTTAACCCCTATTATCTACAAAGGGGAGAAGAAATTTCGGGTTGTACAACAATGCTTAGAAGTCCTTTATTGCGGCTGATTGCCTGATATACAGATCCTCCAAATTAGATACTACAAATGCAGCCAGCTCGGGGCGACAAAACCGATACTGGAAGATTTACTTTTAAGGCTCCAGGAAGCAGAACGTTTTTAGGCTTAAATGCTCTTACAGAAATGCCCAACCATGCAGACTCCTGAGTTTCCGATCGATATATTGTACAACAGGCTGCCTATCGATCTCTCCCATAAGTGAAGCCTCCTAAAAAGCTTTTGCCCCATATATCGATTTATCATTCTCCTAACTGACCACAACACCCTCGATGAACATGTGGGGCTGACGAGAGGGTAAAATAACCTACAGCATAAAGAGGACCCCCGCGGGGATTGGAAGGCTCGGGTCAAGAGGACTCAATTAAAGGCTCAGGCGCACCGAACCTTCCGTGCCTTCGGCTGACCACTGACCACCGGCCTGTGAGTATTGTTCCGTCAGCTGCCTCTGATGCGATGCGCCTATTGTGACGGACAGGGGCGCGTGTAACCACCAATTGACCCCTTGTGGGCCCCAAAAAAACAAACACATGTAGGTCCGAGCCATACCTGGCGTCTGCAAACACATTTTGTTGTTGCCTCGTTTACGCCTTATTAGAGCTCGAGTGATCTCCCTGACTCCTACATCGTGTACCCTTTACACGGACATATCGTGTCCGTAAATGTTTCTATCATCATGGCGAAATGGATGGGGTTCTCAGAAGAACAAGGAGAGTAAAAACCCATCTTCTCTATTCTTCTTCTCGCTCCGCGCAATTCTAATGCCTGAGATACATTATGGGCCTTCGCCATTTATGAGCAGCTCAGCTGGTTGACGCTGCTACTATATCGCCCAGCATGGTCCTATATGGCCCACTCTGATCGTGTATGGGGTATAGGGTGGTAGAGTCCATTTTCTGGGCAGCAGCACTGGTGAAGGCTGCTTTCATGAGCCAGAGTGGTACGTACTGGCTCATCTTTGTTGTGGCCGGCACTGGGCCACTGTGCATTGTGAGGGCGACTGGTCCAGGATAAATTTCACCGAAATAGTTGGCCAGTGATTGATGGAGTGCCGAAACCGATCCGGTTTTTGCGCATGAGACACTTTCAGCTTTCTGCGGAGAGAAACTGCGGCGGCAGACAAGAAAGTCTCGCAGGCTCCGGCGACCTTTCCTCCGCTAGGAACCGGAAGCCATGACTCAGCATTGCACCCTATTCGGAAGTGCACTGGAGATCGACCAGCCCAAGGTTCCTCTGACTGACAGAACTTATCTGCCCGAAGATTGCGGGGAAACCTTCGATACGGTCAACCACGTCAAACCGATGACGAGGAATGCATCTATAGGGTGATTTCAACCGAGAACATTGTCCAGATTGCTAAGCCAGGTTCCGACCCATGTTCAAATCCCTGCCACCGAAAAATATGGTACAGTAAAAAAAAAGACTTCAGAATTTTTTCGTGCATTTTTTGTTTTTGCAACGTTGGGAAAGCGGAAAAATTGATGAAACAATTTTAAAAGAAGTTCCAGATTTCTTCACCCCCCTCCCCCCTCCCTCTTGCCTACCTTTGAGCCTGAAATGTCACAAGAGAACTTTGAATCCGAGGGGTTAACCACTCGTTGGGAATCTCGTTGGGAATCATTGGAAATCTTTATAAAATCTCAGAGAACTTTGGAATTTTTTGGAGTGGTTACCCCTTCGGGGTTCATCTTTCTATGAATATCGTTGGGAATCTTTGTAAATCTGTATGGAATCTCAGTGGAATCTCAAGGAATCTATGGAGTGGTTACCCCCTCGTTTGAATCGTTTCTACGGCAATTTTTTTACTTGAACTCTGCGTATACCATTTTAGAAGGAACTCTACGATTAAACGGTAACCAAAAAATTACCAACATACGTATAAGGTACCTACCTACTTACCATAGCTATACCTATATGCACCCATGAATAGGTATAGCGTATAGCAGTAGTTAAGGTACTTCTCCTACTTCCACCAATCTCAAGAGACGAGGCCAAGTCGCATAAAAAATGTCAATTAGTTTTTTCAACGTTCGATGGCCTCGCGATAGCTCGGGAGCAGTTTGCAACATTGCCATTGCCAATGTCTTTTATTGATCGTCGGTGCAGCAGGCAGCGGTGCACGGTGACAATCATCTCGACCGTATACAGTTGGCACGATCTCGCAAACAGATGGGAACAAATTAATGCTGAATGGAGAAGATGTTTTGAATTACTTTATACATATAGGACAGCAGTCAGAGACAGTCAACTAAGGACAGTAGTTCTCTCTCTATAACTAAGAAATAAATTCGTTCACTATACGAAAAAGAAAAATAGTAACTATAAAAAAACTCATCATAACGATATAGAAGTAAATTTACCATAAGACAATAGGAAAAAAAAATTCAACCCTCTCCCGAAAAAATCTAAAGGGCACATGCACCCGCCAGGAAAGTGGTCTTCCGCCGCAAATGGGTATAGGCACCTACTATACTTAAGATATTCAGGGCTGTATAGAAGGCTAGATAGAAGGATGTACCTCCAGGTACGTAAGCATTACGTTCTCTGTACCCTATGCCTAGTGTACCTAAGTGCAGTCTCTCTCTATAAGCACCGTCGGGGGACCATGTAAATTTATTCGCTATAAAGAGAAGGTTTCAAAATAAGTCATCGCTCGTTATTAAGAGGTTATCGTTGTAGAGAACTGATTGCATGGAAATATTATGGTGTAGGAACATTATGACGCCATCACCTGCAGTTTTTTATTTGCCTATTGTTACTACCCCTAAAAAGCAAAAGCAGACTGTCCGATACAGACAGATGACAGATCCTTCCGTGTTGCAATCCTCTTTGCGCGCACGTGCTTCCTCTCATATTGGCTGATTCAAAACGGAACAAAAAACTGCAGCTTGCGAAAAAACATACAAAATATGAAAAAAATGTCGAATTTAAAAAACACACATTGTCCCCTATTGGACAGGCATGTGCCTGATGGTACTCAGGTCCTCAGGTTCTGAAGACCAGATGCTGCTAGCTCTACCTACCCTCCCTGATTCGATCAAATAACCAGGAAGAGACGGCAGACAGAAAAAAACGATTCAGTGTTTTTACTAACCCGTGGGTCATGTTTTTTATCGACCCCCTTACTTTTTCTAAGGCAAATGAGGTGAACGACCGAGGGTGATTTAAGGGATGACGAAGGCGGGATGTGCCTAGAAAAGGACCAGTCTCAATTGCTTCCAAGTTCTGCTGTTGTCTTGAGTTGCTTTTCGAAATGAAGAGTAGGTATAGCTTTTTGAAATTTATTTCTACCCATCTCTTGCATGCAACATCGCTAAGAATTTTGTAACATTATCAGTCCCATCATTTATAACGGAGATATTGGGTTTTGAAATTTCAACCGCCACTCTACTGGAAGTGTTCTTACAGGAAAAAACCTGTTTTTTAATTTGAAGAAAAAAATAACAGACTTGAAGTCTTATAGAAAATAAGTGTGTTTCTATTGTCGTTTTGAAAATTCAACCCCCACCCCTGTTGTAGGTTGGAGAAAATCCTAGGGGGGAGGGGGGTCTTTCCCAAGAATGCGCCAGTACTACTTCAATCATGCAACCAGATTGGTTTAAATAAAAAATTCGTAAAAGCAAAATAAAAATCTGAATCAAACTATTCTCGTTTGATTACGGGTTATAATAAAAAGAACCACGCGATGGACTGGCGGCAAAAAATGGGCAGGGGTAGGTATACCTGGTCGAGGGGTAGTAACGGTACCTCCCTATAGGTATATCTTCACCCCACAACGTGTCAGCTGCCGCAACCCTCAGGCTCCTTCGTTTGTTTACAGCTTTTCACTTCCCCCCGAAACCTTTCTTTCAAAAAAGAAGGTATTAGGGTGCAACGGATGGAAACTGCGCTTGGCCTTTTATTGTACTGTAGTAGCTTCTCTCTATAACGACCATGAAAATTCGCTTGTTATAAAGAGTGTAGACTTCCTTGAGAAAGAAGTAATGAATTTTGTCTCTGTAGGTATATAATACAGAGATGCTATTACTTTTGCTTTTGTGGCTATCACATTATACCCGCTGAAGTAATCGAGGGAAATGGTTACATTTTTTTGGCATCATCAAAATCACAGTCCCATCCACAAAAAAATTTAAATTGTAAAGCTGGTTATTACAACCTAACTAAAAGCTGGTGTTCTCAACTTGAGAGAGGCTAGAGGCCAAAAGCATATCGGTTGGATCATTTTCGTTCAGACCTACCGGATCGAACACTGCAGTATATAGGTACTTTCTTATTTCCTCCACATATTCGCTTTGCAATTCGCCAACATCGAATCTACTCCTCAATCATAGGCGCAGGCTACAATAACCCAACGTCCTGCAGCTATCCTGGCTGATTCAACCGAAGCTTACGTTCCCAGAGGAGGTCCTACGGAGTCCTGGCTAAGAAAATCGGCGAATTCTACCAAAGGAAGTTGTCGCATGAACCATTTTATGTTTTGTAGAAAGGAAACTTGACGAAATTTAGGGGTTTATTGACCCCGGTCGAAAATTTCGCAAGCCGCAGTCACGTCCTGATCGGCTTTACCTTTATGTAATGCCTGGACCTGGAACAATGAACCCGCGCCAAGGTGCAGTGTTTAGCCATTCCACGCGAACACTTCTCCTTCACTTCCTGCTTACTCCTATACCTTTGTTCCAAAACATTTTGACTATTTCATCTGGTGGGTGAATACTTTTTACTACGAAGGCTAGGAGCTGGGGAGCCTCGAAAGAGACCGAAATTCTGTACCTATACCTGATAGGTCTTTGTTTGCTAATGGCAAGGGGAAGGGGAAATCAAAATGTAAGGGTGTGCTAGGTTTGGGGTGGATTTCACCTCTAAAGTTCAATATACTCGTGCTTACAATGCTAGCTTTGCCCTCCCGAAAAGACAAGTTTGATACCTTCACCATCCTGACGATGGCGCCCTTATCATAACTTTAGCTGGACATTTAACGGCAAGTTAAAAGCCACCCTATAATTCTCATAAAAATATGACTATTTATATGCAAGATAAAGGCGACTATATGTAATAGGGCCCGTATATGCCTAGCTCCCTAGCTCCCTAGCTTAAAATCTCAGTCAGAAAAATCTCAGTCAGAAAAATAAGAAAAATATCAAAATTTGGGTTACTTGAAAGCTGTGGAAGGTGGACAGGAGATAATTTTGAAAGAGTGGCACCCATATTGACCTAGGAGTGAGTATCTATTTTGACAGCAGGTCATTGCACTCCACCTTGCCATGATTAACTTATGGAAAGAACTATGAATGAGGAAGTGTCTTCTCTTAGCTTGGAACGAGCTCTGTCATACAGGACGCCTCTGCACCATAGGCGCCACCAAGTTAGCTGGGAGAGGGGTCTGTCATACAGGACGCCTCTGCACCATAGGCGCCACCAAGTTAGTTTGGAGAGGGGTCTGCCATACAGGGCATCTCTGCACCATATAGGTACCTCTCCACCATAGGCGCCAAAAAATTAGCTTGGAGAGGGGTCTGTCGTACAGGGCACCTCTGCAAAATAGGCGCCACCAAGTTAGTTTGGAGAGGGGTCTGTCTTACTGGGCATCTCTGCAACATAGGCGCCTCTGCACCATAGGCGCGACAAAGATCGTTTGGAGCGGAGACTGTAACAAGGGAATCTGCACCATATTATAGGCGCCACCGCGCCAGCTTGGAACAGGGCGCCTATTTACCATAGGCGTCGCCACACGCGCTTGGTATGGCGTCTGTTATAAAGGACGCCTCTTCACCATAGGCGCCACCAAGCTCGCTAAAGTGCAGCCGAAAAGCCACTATACTCTGTACCGAGGGGTTAACCACTCGTTGGGAATCACTGGAAATTTTTATGAAATCTCAGGGAATCTTGGAATTTTTTTGGAGTGGTTACCCCTTCAGGGTTCATCTTTCTATGAATATCGTTGGAAATCTTTGGAAATCTTTATGGAATCCCAGGGAATCTCAAGGAATCTCTGGAGTGGTTACCCCCTCGCTCTGTACTCTAATTGTACACTATTTCTGTAACTAGGGGTGAACAGCCAGTGCTATACTGCGACATATGATCAACAGGCTGTTGACCCCACCACAATTAGCGATAATTGAGCTTTTGGCAACTTTGTCAGATAGCTCTGTTTCCCACTCACTTATCTGATACTCCATTGTGTCGCCCATACGTCAACTTGTCTGTTGGTGGCTATTTAGGTGCAGCCATGTGGGTGCTTATTCTTATCCCCATATATTCTAATCATTAAGACGTTTTGATCTCCCAGTTAAGGGTCCGCTATACCTGACGGTGCATTTTTTTGCCACCCATAAGATTAACATTGCGAGCGGCGATTCATTTTCAAGGTTCACCCTTGGTTGGAAAGACACAAAATTTTGCCTATACCTAGCCCTAACAATGTTCTAGGGAGCGTTAGAAGCAGATTTCCCATTTTTTTACTGGTTTTCGAGATACAGCACTTTTCTTGAGGTATGCGATGCTAGCATTTGCAAAACAGTTGCAATAAAAGAAACCAGTGAGAAATTGGGAAATCTGCTTCGAACACTCCCTAGAACATTGTTAGGGCTAGGTACAGGCAAAATTTTGTGTCTTTCCAACCAAGGTAAACCTTGAAAATGAATCGCCGCTCGCAATGTTAATCTTATGGGCGGCAAAAAATGCATCGTCAGGTATAGCGTCCTCTTAATTTCTGGAAAAGGGTATGTGAATACAAAGCACACAGCCTGCTGGTCCTTTTTCTTATGAAAAAGTTGGATTTTTTCATTGGCTCTGAAATATAATATGTCTTTTTAATCGCTTGGTAATAGAATTCTTACCTGTAAGAAATATAAAAAGCTCTTCAACTTAAAAAATTCCTGATTTTTTTGCACACATTAATTTTTTTCTATAAAAATTGCAACTTTTACCGAGGATGCGTGGTTCTTGCACATTGTCTTATTTTCGATGATTTTTTTTTTGTCCATGCATTTATTTGGTGCTTTTACAAAGTTTGTGTGGTAGTGAGCTGCTATACGTGATCTGGTCGAGAGCGTTGATGTCAAACTTTCGAGACCCACAGGTCAATGACCCCGCTCCAGGGTCAGCTCTTCATCATCTTCTAACGACCGAAATAAGTTGGTTACCATAACCGAACGAAGATCTATTCACATACACTTTAATTCTTTTATACCGCCTAGCTACTACCCACAGACAACAGCCCGATAGCTGAGTGGTCTCGATCACTGCCTTTGGAAGAAGGGGCACCAGTTCGATCCCGATCCTGTCGAAACTTTTCTGGTATTTTTTCACCTCTTGTGTGTTCAGCACGTCAAGTGAAACGTATATCGAGGCTGTGATGGTTCAGAATCGACCTAAAACTGTAGGTCCCCGTCGAGTACAACCGCCCGATGGATAATTCTTGAAATTGTCTATGGGTCGAAAAAAGCCCATTAATCAAAATATCAGCGACGGCATATAACTTGTAGCAAATCGTAATTGGGTAGGGAAAGATGGCCATTATCCTTTAAATATGGAAATAATGCTTATGGAATAATTGCCCGTTTACGGAGATATCTTACCTAGGTTATAATATTCGATTATTTGATAATGATTCAAGTCGCCACAGCCTGGTTGTGAACGATCCAGGCTCGAGTCATTGAACCTGGGCTGAACTCAATGCGGGCCAAAACATACCATCCATTCAGTATACGCTACTATATACCTTACAACTACGTAACAGCCAATCATGCACATTTATACCGATGAATGACGCCTATAAGGTTGTTCTAGTATCAGTAATCAAATGGTATAGGTAAAGAAGGTCGTCCATCTAGCCGCGCTGCGACGTTCTGGTCCGCATCCTACTTCATTCTACTGAAAACGGCGACAAGGCTAGATGGACAACAACCTTAACACCCTTCTGTTGGTGCTTACGAGGGGTTAACCACTCTAGGAATCTCGTAGGGAATCTCGTTGGGAATCTCACGCAATCACTGGAAATCTTTATGAAATCTCAGGGAGTCTTGGAAATTAACCCTTCGGGGTGCATCTTTTCAAGAATCTCGTTGAGAATCTCAGGAAATCTTCGGAAATCTTCGTACAATCTCAGGCAATCTCAAGCAATCTCTAAAGTGTTTAACCCCTCGGGTGGTTACAGCCCATACCCTTAGTCCGAAGGCACAGAGGTTAATTAAAGGAACTGATTGTTTGGCCGAAGCGAAAGGAAGATTTAGTGTGACATCCGTGCTTCCAACAGAAAATTCCTATGGTCCCGGGATTCGAACCCAAGACGGTCTGATAAGCTGGCTCATGTTCTGTGAGCAGGGCCGGCCACTCCATAATGCGGGTAATGCGCGGCGCATTGGGGCCCGGGGCCCCGAAGGGGCCCGCGGGCCCCCAGATTTTTTCCAAAGTATTGCCCGGGAGTGGTCCGCATTGGGGCCCGTGAACGCTGTGGGCGGCCCTGTCTGTGAGGTCAGGGTTCACATTTTGGCACAGGTTTCTTGTTTGTAGCTTGGAATATTCTCGTCTTAAGTGACTCCTTTTCCGGCTTCGGACGAAACGCCTTCAGCCAAATCAACACAAAAACAACTATTCTTCTTCCTCTTGGGAGGGCACTAACCTTTCTAAAAAATATTCCTAGCTGACTCCATATTTCTGACAACAATACTTTTGTTGACAACAATACCTTGGAGACTTGTAACTGTAAATTGTCAGGTCACTACCCCTGGCTGTCACAAATTTCTACAAAAACACAAACTTTTTCCTTTCTTCACATCTCTCAGCTGTCATCACGGTTAATTTGACTACCGTGCCTGTGCCTGAATATGCATTTCGTTGGGGAAGTTTGTCATGTTTTCGGCTTTTGTTGTGGTTGACGGCAAAAGGGTAGTTCACCCCCCACCGAGAGTTCAACGCTTTCAAAAAAAAAAAAAATTTGACTCAACTACTCCAACCTGCATAAGGTGTTTTTCCTGGAGCCAATCTTCAGCCTATTCACACAATGCGGACATTGCTGGATATTTATTTGTTATGAAATATAAATCATATTTATTTAGCGTCTATAACAACACCTATAACAACACCTGTAACAACACCTATAACAACACCTATAACAACACCTATAACAACACCTATAACAACACCTATAACGAGAACCTAATGAGTGAACGTATACAGTCCCTTGAGAAACCCAGAAGCAATTTCAAGTCCTCTCTGTAGAGGACTCTCTTTATAACGAACAAATTTACATTGTTCCTTCGCAGTCGTTATAGAGGGAGACTAGATACTTAACTAACTGGTGATTTTACGGTCGAGTGACTTTGGTTAGTAAAATATTTGTCAAAAATTAATCACCACTTAGTCCCTTAAGGGTGCGTCCCACCATACTCGGTTAACGGTTAAACTCCAGTTAAATTCCGTTTTTACCGTGCAATAATTGAAATTTAACTGGAGATTATAACCGCTAACCGAGTATGGTGGGACGCACCCTAAGGCTGATACATTCGCTATTTTTTTACGTTTGGACTTCAAAATTTGTGAAAAAACTATTGGATATTTAAATATTCTGAAACATACTTAATGTCTTTTTAACGTCATTGTCATAACTCATGAGGCTATGTTGTGATTTTACGATCGAGTGATTTTTGTCACCACAAAAATTGTCTAGGTATAATAAACCGATCGTGAAATCACAAACATAGCCTCATGAGTAATGACATTAAAAAGACATATTATATTTCGGAATATTTAAATATCCAATTGTTTTCTCACAAAGTTTGACGTAAAAAAATACCTAGCGAATGTACCTATATTCAGCCTTAAGAGACATATTATGTAGTTTCCTCTTCTTTTGTCTTTCTATACTTCATTCAGCCAAGATTCTTCCAAAAGTTGTCTCACAGTGACATAAATATTTAGTAATAGGCAAACGATGTTAACAAATTTTTGAGTTCCTAAATAGAATATGATGAGTTTGTACCTACATGTTTTTGGACAAGAATGAGCTAATGCTTGAGTTATTTTCAATTTTCCACTTCAAAGGTATTTCGGTACCTGAATTCTTCAAGTTCATTGCAAATGTAAATGCCTAGTGATGTCAATCACGTTTCAGGTACCTACATAATTGTTATTTATTTGAATAGACAGGTATTATATCTACTTTTGTCTACATTACTGTCAATGTCAATGACTCTTTAGTGGTTCATTAGTCACCATGACCATTTCCTAGTGATCTAAGAATTATCTCTAGTCACGATAAAAGTATTCGAATTCAGGGAGGTAATACCTATACTATCTCCACTCAGCGGGGTTGAAACGTTATAGAGCGTTATTGCAATGTAAGGAATTTTCATTGTGACATTATTTAAATACCTAATATAGGTACAGGATTCATTTTTTTAGGACACTGTTGGATACTTATTTAAAAGTTCGGAAATACAATATGTCGTCTTAAAGTCAGAAATTAAGTGGTAGGTACAACATATCCAATTAATTTCTGGCATAACTATATTTCAAAACATTTAAGTAAATATACCTATCTAGTCGAGGGGGTAACCACTCTAGAGATTCCTTGAGATTCCATGAAGATTTCCAAAGATTCCTAACTATATTCATAGAAAGATGAACCCCGAAGGGGTAGGTAACCACTCTAAAAAAATTCCAAGATTCCCTGAGATCTGAGATTTCATAAAGATTTCCAATGATTTCCAACGAGATTCTCAACGAGTGGTTAACCCCTCGTATCTAGTAGCGTCCTGAAAGAATGGACGGAAAAAACGTAAACAAATAGCTAAAAACATTTAAGTCTGGTTTCCATGGAAACCATTTCATTCATCAGGAGAATCTACGACCGATATTTTGGCCGCCTGTCAATCACTTCGGCCTAAGATGAAAATCAGCAGTTCGGAATGGGATTGGGGTCAATATTTGTGGAGAATGACGAAACCCTTTGCCCTAGTTTCGTTCATCTCATCTAGTTATCTAGTAAATATCATGCCAAGGCCAGTACCTGAACTTCATCTGTCCGCAGCCCAGTTCATGCCATCTCACCAGGTTGTGGGTTACGAAATGCCCCCATTGCCCCTCATAATCCCCCAGACGGAGACAGATTTAGGGCAAAATTGGGGGGGGGGGGGGATACATGGGGGCAGCAAGGGTGGACAAGGGGGGACAAGCCCAGCAACTAGACAATTTCAAGAATTATCCATCGTGCTCAGCTGGCAGCACTATACCAAATACCTATACCAGCTCCCAGTCATATTTTTTTTTGTAAACAACGGGGTCCTACAGTTTTAGGTGGGTGCCGGGATCAAACCGGTGGTGTGAAGATACAAAAAACCATTAAAATGCTTCTTTGGTCTATCTGCCGAACACCAATTCATCAGGCCAGGAAAGGCCTAGGGCCGAGCAAGCTTGAGCGCGACAATATCCCACGGCATGCTACGTCAAGACTACGACCCACATCCTTACGTTTACATCAAAAAATTTCCCGGACTCGGTAGGAACCAGGTATGCTAGAATCACCACCTAAAAGTGAAGAATCCTAATTTTTTTTCCTACAGAAATTTTACTCATTTCTCGAAAAAACGAAACGAAAAAGGTAAAAAAAATTTATCTAGAGTGTGTAATTGAGATTCGAACCCAGAATTTCATGCACGGTAGTCCAGTGTCCTAAACACTTGACCACGGAAGAGTACCTAGAGGTACCTAGGTACCAGGAAAAAATTATTTCTTGGTTCCCTCAATAGTTTTTGACGCGGAATCTAGTGATTGTTCTTATTGTTCACTTTGGAGTAATAAAATAAAGGTAAAGTGCTCACATCGGATTATTAATGATTTGATTACAAAGCTCAGCCGGTAAGCTAAACAGTAGCGCAAGCTCGCGTGCACGTGCCGTCCCGAAGTTTTGAGCTGCTCCCGCAAGCACAGCATAGAGGGAAAACTCTTTGTGTTCCCTTATAAGCTAAGCGTCGGGGCGCCTCTCCAGGTATTACAGCCTGGATATGCATCCACACAGAAAAACTTTTATTCGTTTATTGTTAAATTTTATTTTTATTTTCAGTGGAGCTAGGAAATGGGGAATCATTATTGACGACATATTAAGGCTGTATATACATTCTCGACGAACTCCACCAAAACCACTGTGCGAAAGTAAATATTCGACAAAACTAATGTTTACATATTAGTACTGCCGGAGACTGGTAATTGCAATATCGTATTGGTTGTGTCTACTCGAGAAGCTAAAGATAGTGTGCTATTCGAACGCGAAACGAACGAGTGAAAGTAGGACACTATGTTTAGCTTTTACAGCGTAAAAAGTAGAGAAATGGTGTTGCAATCACCTACTTCCGTAAGTGAAATAAAAATTTATCAAGCTTTTCTTCTAAATGTGACGATAAAATCATACATTTTTTAGTCCGAAACGTTGCAAAAAAATATTCGGTAGTGTTGTGTTTTCGCGATCTGTCAAAAAAACATGTGGACTGGTAGTTGACTGTTTAAAACCGCTCCTGTGGGCTTATTACTCCAATTCATGCAAAAATACAACACTACCTCACGACAAAGAGTCTCAGGTTTACATCCCCTTATAAACACTTTTCACTCGCACTGTAACTTCGGAGTAGGGCTTGAAGTACGTAGCATTTCGAACCAAGTACGTGTAGTCGACCTTAATTTAAATAAGAAAAAACTGTCTTTCTTCTGAGTGTTTCAACAAGATAATGTATAGTTTCGGTAAAATAGAACTAGACATACAAACTTCAAGTAATACAATAGTAGCAAATTTATGATTTTTTGTTAGTTCTTTCTATAAATAAGTAAAATGAGTATAACATACCTACCTACAACATCTAGATGATCTTTTTTGCGCCTCATTTTTGTAAAAATAATACAAGTGTAACTCACAACTGTCAAGAGGCATAAGGAAACTGGTTTTGCACTCCTTCCTGTTACAGGCTTCATGGTTTTTTATGCACGTTGTAAAAATATTAAAATGCCCATTATTCAACATAAAGTATAAATAATAATCGATTGTGCCTCTCAGTGGCCGAGTGGTCATGGGGTCCGCTTTGTGTCCTGAGAGGTCCGGATTCGAATCTCGGCGGAACGGAAGAATTTTCCGCTTCCGACATGGATGTATTGGCTTCGGCCCACTACTAAACTGGCTTCGGCCCACTCATATTCGGCTTCGGCCAAAAATATCCAATAAACCAACTCATCGACTCATATATGTTCTCTGAACGTCGCGCGTTGAAAAAAAAATTGAATTTTTTAAGAAATATGTCAAAATCGAAAAGGAGATAATGTATGAAAGAAGAAGTCTCTAAATTACAAAACTGAGAAATAGGAAGAAAATAAACTGAATAAAAGAAAATAAAATAATTGCAGTGGATCAAGAGCAGCAAAATTATTCTCAAGCCCAAAGTGAACTTGGTATTACCTGTTCGATTGAGATATTTAAAAGAAAGCACTGTTTCAGTGTTTCTAGGTTCCTACAATAAGGTACTCTCTATTTTTTCAGACCTGACCACCTTCCACCTAGGGAGGTAATCAACCCAAGTGGCTCCCAACTTTTTAAAAAATGCAAAAATTAAGAAGATGACATAAATGTGAAGAAGGAATAAGAAAATAAGAAAATAAATGAAGGAATAATGGAAACGGAGTGCGGCGCCGGCGCTGATTTGGATGTGTATCCGCGCGCTACCAATAACCATGCTTCTATAGCTTCTATAGGTCGTTATCTGAACAGTGGACAGAGAGCTCCTTGCTCACTGGTGACTAGTGGTTGCACGCGGTACGTCACGTTACCCCCCCGAGGACCCCAAGACACGTGTGCTGCCGAGGTGCTGCTGCCCGTGCTGCCAGTCTAACAGTACCCTCCGGCCAGTACAGTTCACCGCTGCTGTATAAAACCCCGGTCCAACCTCCCGCAGCTCCACAGTCGTCACCGAGAGCCCCAACTGAAACTACTACTCACCAATCACCATGAAGGGCCTTGATCCTACCGGTCTCTACTGAAAAAGTGTGCAAGCTTCAAGTATTTCGCCCTTTTTTGCAAAAATTTTAGTGAACGAAATGGTGCCTGCGGTGATGCAACTTGACCCCACGGGTCTCTACTAGCCCTCTTCATGGTTCCCCAGTGCTGAAGGACTATGCGGGTTTCTTCAACTTCAATGCGGCAGACGATGACGAAAATAAAGAAAAAGAAGAAACGGAAATGGGGATGGGGGTGCTGCTCCTTACGAGAGACTGATCATCTTATCCGCTGCTCTAGGTGAGTTATTTTATCTTTGGTTATCAGCTGATCGTAGATTTGTAACCTCTGATCATCAGCTGATCTGTGTAGGCGCCACCAAAGCTGAGACCGGCTCACCGGTTGTTGCAGCTCGTTCATACGTTCCCATTCACTATGCCCCTTTTATTTATTTTAACATGCAATTGTTTATCTTAATGTTTTACGTCTCGGAGGGTAGGTTTCACCAGTATTATACCGTGCAGATAAATTAAGTAAATTAATCTTCACAAAAAAATAGCAGAAAATTTTATTTCCCGCTAAAAGTCCAGTAGCTAACGTTATAATAAGGGCGCTATCGGC
The DNA here is from genome assembly GCA_950004255.1 of Mesopsocus fuscifrons. Lineage (NCBI taxonomy): Eukaryota > Metazoa > Arthropoda > Insecta > Psocodea > Mesopsocidae > Mesopsocus > Mesopsocus fuscifrons. The sequence continues at coordinate 19,076,576 of OX465376.1, read as the reverse complement.
AGAATGGTGAAACGCACCCGCTTTTCTTTTCGGGAGGATAACGCTATAGTGAACTTTTAGGGGGCACTATAGCAGACTTTAGGAATTTGTGAAATCCACTCTAAACATAACATCTAGACGGATAAGCTGGTATAGTTACGGGGTAGGTACATATACATATTATATCAAACCAAAAAAATTCACGAAATATGGAATTTTCGTTTTTTTTGTAGGTACATCCCTCAAAAGTCAGACCCAATTTTTGCGTAAAACGTATACAGTCAGGTTGGAAGATTCTAGTGCCACAAAAAATTTGGCATTAACACTGGATGAAATACTGATGGGTCGAAAATCATTAAGATAAGAAATGTCTGATTCCATGCAAACAGGCACCCTGCCGTATTTATAATGGTAACCTTGACATTTCATAACATCAACACATGGTTGAAGCTTGCAACAGTTCCTACACGTTATCGCAACCCAAGTAGGCAAAGGGATCCAAGAAATCGTCAGAATTACCCTGTACGCCTATAGAAAAATCCTGCTGTAGGTAAGGTAGGTACCTAGATTAGTATGCCTACATATCCAAATTTTGTGGAAAACATACAGATAGCAGATATAGTTCCAAGATTCGTGCTAAATGGAGAAATAAATACTGAAATAAGTGACGTGTTTGACGTGACGTGACGTGACATACATGACCAGCGAATTTCGTGACCAAAATTTATGTTCACGCCAATTTTCGGCGTCTAAGTTCGTTCGTTGCTTTTTGAGCAGATCTGTCAGGGACGGTGTCAGGTAAAACTCATTGCCAAAAATACCTACAAAATACCTATATACCTACCTACAACAAAAGTTCAAAGGACCAAATTTTTTGACCTATTAGGTATTTTGGAACCTGCTGGATATTTCTCCATTTAAAATGAGCTACAGAGGTGCATGGTCATACAGCTGAATCAATTTTTAGTCTCTTTACAGGAGACGAAGGGAAAAAATTTGACGTCAGTGATTTTTTTAAAATTTAGGTACAATTTCATTGGCGGAAGTAGATGATTGATAGAAGGCAATGCATAGATGGTGCAATATATTAAAATTTGATGCAAGGCCCTGGTTATAGTCGTAACTCAGATCAGTTTTTGAGTCGTTACCGGAACTTCGACCTCTGCGATTTTTTTGTTGACGTTCAGGTACAATTTGATTGGCGGAAATGGATGACTGATGTAGATGGTGCAATATTAAGAATCTGATGCAAGGCTCCTGGCCAGTGTTGATGGTAGCTCGCTGCTCTCCTATAGTAGGGCACGGACTATAGTTACCTAATCCTTTGCGTCAGTGCGCGGGCATCCCGTGTTGCAAAATACCTGTACCTGTCCGTCCGGATCTCTGCTTCCGACTTTCATCCCTGCTGGTGACCCACAACAACAACACGGTCCATCATTTCGTCAGAATCACTCCTAAAACATTTTTTCTGTGAATGGTTCGCGTAGGATCTCCAGAATCAAAGAAGGTTGTTCTTTATTGCTCTTTCTATGGCGGAAGATATACCTGCTCCTACCTGGTTCCCCTACATCTATTCTATTTTTAAATGTAGGTATGGAATTCAGTTTCGAGTAATATTTCAGAACATACGAAAATAAACCCAACGTTAAAGGGACATATTATATTTCAGAACATTAAAACACCCAAGTTTCCCCAAAAAATGTTCAAAAAAAAAAAAAAAATCCAGTAAAGACCACAGTTAAAAATAATCAAACCTGGAGTCAGGTCCAGAATAATGAGCGGCCATAAAAAGGTTAAGGTGCGGAAATTTCATTCATAAAAGGGTTACTTTTCATTGATTCATTAGCGATGACGTAACAGGTGTTGATGTGAATGTTTACATTGGGGGTATGGGTAAGGTATAGGTACGGCGGTGGAGTGACGCAATGGCAGTCCTGAGCGCTCTTCACTTTCGCGCGTTTGTTGCTCCTGAGCCAGGTTCAGGCAGGTTTCACTTTTAAGGGTCGGGCAACGTGCGAGGATAGCCCTGGAGCTGGAGCCCGCATTCCTGCCTCCAGGCACCCTGCCTTCTGTACCTATATATTCACAATTTACGTACTAATTGTTCGCTAGTTTATTGGTCCTTTTTAGTAATTTTATCGGGTGGAAGGTTGTCGAGAAAAATTTGTGGGAAGATGGGAATAATTATTTTCCATTTTTCCCTGGGTTGTAAGAAAGAGCTTCCAGGGGGGGGGGGGGGGGGGGGGGAATCGATTTCCCTCCCTAAACCTAACCTATAACCTAGCGATATGAACGAGGGGGTATATAACCACAGAGATTCCCTGAGATTTCATAAAGATTTCCAATGATTCCCAACGAGATTCCCATGCAACGAGTGGTTAACCCCTCGGATATGAAACTAAGCTGTAAACATTTTTCACAAATAAATTCTCAAAAAGAAACCCAGTTATTTAATGTTTGGAAAACAAATAAAAAATCACTGGAAAGTTGCGTTTAAACAGCTGGGAGGGTGCACTTGAATTTTCATTTTTTCAACCAGAGAAATAAAAATAATTCGTCACCTATCTAACTGAAACCTATACCTATACCTATCAGTAAAGTCTTTCTCCTCCACTGAGTATAGGCAATCGTGGTGTTATGAGATTGAGACCCCATTAACATCACAAATAGGTGTTGTTAATTAAAAGATTGTTTTAGTTTGCCAAGTGGAATGACTGAATGCATCGACTAACCACTTCCTTATGGCACCGTGAGAAAAACCGCCAACAAGTTCTTTGCCCTCTCTTTCAGTACCTGTACCTACTATGTTGCTATTGAAAAATCAATCCAGTCTCCCTACGCCTGGGTATCTAATAAAGAACGCTACTACTTAAGACCGAACGATTAGCTATTTGTTTACATTTTTTCTGGATACTTTATGAGGAAGCTATTGGATATTTATATGTTCTGAAATATAATATACCTTTTTAACGGCCGAAATTAACAGGCTTTTTAACTTCAAGTGTATTGTATGCGTTTTAATGAGCATTCTCTTCTGGAGGTGTATTCCCTTTCTTGAACGCCAGCAAAGCCACCCAACTAACACCTTCAAAATGTATTGTAAGAAGATAAGGCAAGCCATGATGCAATAAACGGGGAACTGTTCTTCTTACAAAAAATTTTGAAGGTGTTAGTTGGGTGGGTTTGCTGGCGTTCGAGAAAGGGAATACACCTCCTGGAAGTTTCTGTTTCATTCCCCGCCTCACAGAGAACGCAGAGAGGTCAGGGTATATACTATTCCCGATCCGGGCAAGTTTCCCGATTGTCTTGCATGTCTCGCTTCTCGTTAGTATGAATATAAAATTCCATATCGCAAGTTTCGGTCCACTCTTGTCTGATTTCTGCTACATCGGGCACGAAATCTTGATAAACTACCATCACTCGAAACATGTCAATAAAGCCCTTAGAGCACCAACTGTAGTAGGTACAAGCCTAACCTAACCTAAAGTACCTAGTATACCCACTGCGGCTTCCTGTTCACCTCGCGTGAAGCCCCCCCGGCCCCCCACGCGACCCCCGTCATTGTCGCCAATGAATGAACTTGTTTATGTTGTGCACAACCTTCGCTGGACATTTGATGCGCTTTACTTCGAACATACTTAAGCTGCCCGACCATTGGGCGGACGCGCGGCGAAGCGAAGCGAAGGGAAACGGAAGATATTCCATAAGTGGACGAGTAGCCTCGTCCCTCTATACCTACTTCCAAGACAAGTTTTGCTGTAAAATCAAATTCGGTCCAATAGCAGAGGGAGAACATTGAAAAAACAGGATAAATAGTGTCCGAGTGAGTGAAGCGTGGGAGAAGAAAATGTAAGAACCTTCGCTGACGGTTCCTTCATTTTAAGTTCCCACAGCAAATATTACTAAGTCCATCCTCTGCCTCCTAAAGAAGGGAATAGTAGTTGTTGTAAGTCTCGACCATCGACCTCTCAAGCTGGAGAGCTGAGGAGTTCCCACACCGCCGATTGGGGCGAACAAGGACGCCGCACCGCGGCAAACACTGAAGCACTATAGCGACTACAGTCTATACGTGCGCCCACTGCTGCATTTTATATACCTTATCCATCTCAGCTCGTTATGCCCTGCATATTGATTCGTCATTTTATTATTATTTGAATCAGAAGAAACGTCTTGGTATTGGAGTGGCTTAGCTGGCACGAAGCAGGTCCAGGGATCGAATCCTGATAGGTTGGATTTTTTTCTTCTGTTTTGTTGACCCTGTCCCTTTCTTTCAAAGATGGGAGAACCTAAAAGGATTCTTCTAGGATCTGGTTATTTTTCGATTGATTCTTCTGGTCCTGCAGGAGCCGATAGAATACCAAAGTATAGCAAACGCCGAGCGGGTAACCACTCCAGAGATTCCACTGAGATTCCATGAAGGTTGCCAAAGATTCCCGACGATATTCCTAGAAAGATGAACCCCGAAGGGGTAACCACTCCAAAAAAAATTCCAAGATTCCCTGAGATTTCATAAAGGTTTCCAATGATTCCCAACGAGATTCCCAAAGAGAGGTTAACCCCTCGGCAAACGCATTCAGTATTCTGGAAAATCTCTTTTTGGTTCCAAGTGGTGATATCTATATGGGCACAGACGTACCTTCTGCAGGTACAAGGTACTGCAATCCAGGGAAGGTTATTGGTAGTTTAGGTCAACGAATTGCAATTACCTGAGGAAGGAGGTACCCAAATTGTGCACTAATTAGACGAAGTGAAGAGTGAGGTATCCAACCTCGAATTGCGCAACGTCCCGAGAGGCCAAGCATTCCCCGCGAAGCTACGTACGGCCGTTCACCTACACGTCCTCTACCTGTATACCTGTACGTCAGTTCGTCAGGGCAGCCAAACTAGCAGAGGTACGTTCACCCGTGCCTGCCGTGTATAGCTTTAGTCGAGGGGGTAACCATTCCAGAGATTCCTTGAGATTCCATAAAGATTTCCAAAGATTCCCAACCATATTCATAGAAAAATGAACCCCGAAGGGGTAACCACTCCAAAAAATTCCAAGATTTCCTGAGATTTCATAAAGATTTCCAATGATTCCAACGAAATTCCCAACGAGTGGTTAACCCCTCGGCTTTAGTTGATCAGGGTATAGCCCCTTGGAACAGTCTCTAGGGGAAAACTGAGAGCATGGTCATACAGGTTCGATCCCGAACCTATGTAAATGTTTTTCTTATGAGCACTCACCTTAAGTGGACTGGGAATATTCCTCAAGACTGGGAATAATAATCTATTCAACGAAATGTCATTCTTTCCTTGAGATAGCCATCAAGTAGGTACGGAGATAACAATGGAATGTCACATACCTAATAGTTTATTCATTGCACGAAAATTGACGAATGAAAGTTCACTTCCCAATAAAAAATGTCACCGGCCCTTTTTAGGGACAATGGTTTTTGTTATGAAAATATGGTGAAAAAGCCGAGTAGGTTCGCCGAATTTGGAAACTGGTAGGCCGCACTTTGAGAAAAAGTCCCATATTAGGAATATGCCAGTCGAAAAACTCTTCACTTAGATCCGCCAAATCGTGGGACACATTTTTACTGATTTCTGTGGAGCCTTGGGTGAATTCCATGAATTTTTCCGGCGACGTCTGGACAAAATGTTTCACTTTATGATCAATTTATGGTCAGTTCTTAGTACTTACCGTACTTTTGTAGGTAGGTACATCTGTGCAAAGAAAAGCCAATGAGGCATTGGTTTTCCTACAGAGAGAAATTATTTGTGCAACTAGGATTCGAACGTGGTTGGTACGGTCCAAACAGAGCGCCTTACGATATATATCTACCCGAGGGGGTAACCACTCCAGAGATTCCACTGAGATTCCATAAAGATTTCCGAAGATTCCAGACGATATTCTTAGAAAGATGAACCCCGAAGAGGTAACCACTCCAAAAAATTCCAAGATTCCCTGAAATTTCATAAAGATTTCCAATGATTCCCAACGAGTGGTTAACCCCTTGTATCTACCCTTGTGTATAGTTTATGGCACTGTGTACGTACTGGAACAGGTACAGCATCGTCTGAGACTTGAACCTGGCTTGTGAAGACGCCTGCTGAAGGAGAGAACACTCCCAAAACGCCTGCATGAGTTTTAAGTCGCACTAAGTTGAGGTTTGCTATTTTTGGTTGCTCCCAAGTCAGTTGGAAACAATATGATTGCGCTAGAGAAGGAAAGGTACCTAATGTATTCAAATTTTTAGTTACTTTCTCACTTTGCATTCATCTTTGTACTTCCTCGGCGTGTAGTCGAGACCTATACATGGCGCTAAACTCAGGAAGTGACACTTGCCATAATTCTAATGATGGGGGCCAGGCTCGCAGGGCAGGGCTCTTAATAGGAAGTGCGAAATCACTTTTACTTTCGCCATGAGGAGCCCGCGAGTGAAAGTACTTCCTACTCCCTTCTGGATGCCCAGACCCCGCAGTGCCCCTCAGGCTGCAGTATCCGCTTCCGGAGTGACTCATGACCTGGGGTTTTCTCCGGCTCTTGACGCAGGTCTCGAGAGCCTCCTGTGCCTCAAATACCAACGCTATCTATTCCAGCCGTGACAATTTATTTTATACTAATGGGCCCCTCACTCTTGCACAATCTCTTTCTCTCGTAGCTGATGATACATTTCCGCCGGCCGCTGGCCATGTACGATGCGTCCCCACATAAAAACTGCCACCCCTCCCTACTGAACTAGCATCCCTTCCCTCTCCACTGACGATCCATCTGGGGACTAGGCAACCGTGAAGTTAATATTCTCCTTCGCTAGGGCATTACAGAGGGTAGGTCAAAGCCAAATTGTGAGTTCTTCCAGACCTAGCAGGGTGAAATCGGGAACTATAGGTAGGTCTAGTTGATTGAACAAAAGATTGCGCAACCCAAGCTCTCACTCAAAGACAATATGAAAAGGTTCGCGACACGCGAAAAAAAACATGCCGGAAATAAAGGAACTGTTTACAGTTATTTTGGGTAGAACGTAGGGGTTTCCTTTTGTTGGGACATCATAAATCTCCGTGAGGGGTACCGTTACCCGATTTGAATGCATTGCGTCAAATTGGTGCATCGGGTTCAACGGTCGAGTGCTTTTGTCACTTGGAAGTGGGATTTGGGTGCTGGGTCCCTTTTTTGCGTAGTTTTGTATTGTTTCACCGCCCGAAATTGGCCACGGGGGTACCCAAACTCATTTATCATCTTTTCCTCGCAGTCTCGCACATCAATACATTTATCCTGTTCCATTTGATTAAATGGATTTCCCAATAGCAATAAGAGGCACTTCCGGTAAGTCACGGATACTTCGGAATCAATTAATATCCTCCGAAATGGATGTAGCCCATGGGAGGCTAATGATGTCGACGCTGAATCTATAAATTCATTGATGTGGGTCCCAGTCGCCAATGAATGGGTGACTCATCCCTACCTGAATCGGAGTGGCCGAAGCACGGATGACACGTGGCCGGGGTGTCGGGAAAAAAATTGACCCAATTCCAGGTGGCCATTAAAGAATTTTAAAATTAAACGTGAGGGCCCGTAGGCAGTCGTCGGTTGGTGGAGTATGCGAGCCAATCTGGTCACTCGGACAGTGATGCGTCTAACGGTAACTACCGGGAAACCCTTAATGCATCCCGCCAGTCCGCTCATACTAATCTTATGGAAAGTAGCGTGTTCTTATGAAATGGGAACACTCCTCGAACGTAATAACACGGCAGGTTCCTTGAAAATTCCCGGTGGCTGAGGATGTGGGTCACAATCCTTTTTTGGGTCTCCGGCGCTACCCGGATGCCATCCATTACCATTGATCACATTGTTAAACTCCTAAAATGTTCCCGGAAATTTCTTCACCCTTTCAAGTTTCAAAACCCCTCCTAGAGAGGCATTGCTCCTTCGTTCGCATGCCGCGTGAAACTTCCTGAAGAGTTCTGTAACTTATAGGCTTCGGTAAAGCTTTCCCTCCTATTTTTTGCCCTCTCTTGATACAAATCCTTCATCAGGGGAATCCGGCTTCTGTTTCCTCTCTAAAGTACGACCTTGATGGTTCCGGGTCAGTGGATTATCCATATATCCCGCAAAACTAGACGAAGAACTGACCTAGGGCACTGTAGCGACTGGTATGTGCCGCGTCCGGCTGGCGAGACCCACGTGGTTGACGGCGTCGTCACCGGTCTCCCAGGGCCAAGGTGAATCATACGAAGCGGGGTGGAGACATCGATTGAAACGATCGGCGGACCACTGTCTGGTCGAGTACAGTCTGGATGGCGGAAGTATAGACCCTGACATTGCACCGTCAGGCGTCAAGGCTCTGACAAACCATAATCGCCTACTGCTCTGGGATATGAAGGTATCGGAGCTGGCAGAACGTCTTTCCGGAAGTTTCTTCAGGATTTAGAAGTTCTTTGCATGACGGACGTTGACATAATGGTCACCCGATAGAAAGCTCCGACAGATTTAATATGTCCCTGATTCATAATCACAAGCTTCGCTTGAGAACGGATTGAATGAACCGGGGTGGCCCTGAGTGGGACTGAGGACAACGTTCCATGTTGCGGATATCAAGATTGAGGTATGCGTCGTAGTCGTGAATGAGTGAGTCACTAAACACGGATTCGGGTTTTCTTGCGCCCTCTACCTCTCCGTCGACATCTGACATCCCATATAAATTTGTATACAATCTATACCAAGACTGTTCGCGAACAACTCTTGACCCCATAGATATAGTCACCAAAGATTCAAACATGGCTTTGGCGTATATTTCAGTGGCAAATTCCGCGAGGACGCTGGTTTTCTAGGAACCGTGAGTGGTTGCTATTTGCTTAACGAGGTCTCAAACATGTCATTGTTTTGAGTGAGTCATGTCATCACCACGGACTGATTCGGGTTCTGCGAGTCTTGGGACCTGCCAATCGGCTTCTGGGCGGGAAGGTCTTCTGCGAACTTCCCCCGGAAGCTGAGCGAGTCGTAGTGACGGCTGCAAACGTCTTCCGGGTTTCCGATTGCGATTTCTCCGACGTCCTCGCGCATCTTTTCATTATTCTTGCGAATTCCATCGTCCCTGAACAGGTGTTCTCATGGTGAATTCCACAGTCATCTTCAGTCCTCAGGCGTTTAAGGAAATCCCCATTAGTGAGGACATTTTTCTAATGAGCGTCTTAAGGCGTCATATTAACGACGCATTACCGGCAATTTTAAGGAAAACAGTTACTGTGGAACCTAAATTAATAAGAATTATTCCTTCCAAAGCAAACTGGAGGAATTTGGATACATTGTATCGGGATCCTCTGCGCAGGCAGAGTCCGTGGATGTAGAGCAGATCACTCGCCAGTTATTAATAGCGCCAGATTCGGCCTTGGAGTGTATGTACCTGTGTCGTTATACCTCTGGCACCACCCTACAAGCCGCTTATATACTTCGTCCGAGGCTCCAATGAAATTTGTCTCACAATCACGGCCTTGATCTACCTGTCGCGTACCTTAGGTCCGTCGTCATAAGTTTTTGTCCACCCGGCGTCAGTACCTACTCTTCGAGGTCTCCCGCCAGGTTGATTGAACTGAGTCGTTTACAGTCGACCCTTTATTTTTATGATTTTTGCGTAGGTACTGCCTATCAAAGTCAGCATATTGCAAATCACGCACATAGGATCATCAAATTTCTTTATCTCTAAAACCATTTGGTGATTGGGTCCTTCCTATATCATTAGCTGCAGCTGGAACTAGTATTCAGTTTCTGAGGTATTTTGCGGAGAATATTGGTACCTATTTATGAGTAATACGTAAAGGTCTGTAGTCATATAGAAATTAACATATAAATAATATAAAACTCCAGAGAGCGTAAGTATCAGTTGCCAGGCTAGATGGAGCAGTTGCTCAATCAAGATTTACATTTAGAAACCAGAAAAGATACAAAACAGACGATAATGATATAGCAAAGTATCTTAAAAAATAAATAAAAAGATAGGCCGTAAAGAGTAACCAAGGCCAGGGAACGGCCTTGATTGAATGTCACACTGCGAGTTATGTCCGCATGAATATTACGTTGTCCGCGATACCTATCCATGCTATGAATGAACTCTCCATAGGCCGGTGGGGGGTCCTTCAACACTTCGGGACCCTTTTTTTATCACTACACGCCCGAATTCAGGGGAATTTTCCGATTTTATAACGTAGATTTTTTTAGTACCTTCCTCTGCTCCTACACTATTTACCTGCCTGGGCCAGGGATTGGTATTATAGTTGAATTACGTCTTGTAAATTTTTGATGTTGTCAAAGAAAACGAAATTTAGCCGAAGCTGCTTTGAGAGTGGGCCGAGGCAGTAAGCGGAAAATATTTCTTACGCCGGGATTCGAACCACGATCTCTTAGACCACAAGCCGGTCCCTTAACTGAGAGCCACTTAGGTATGTTGAGCATAGGACAAAAATATTTGCACTGGCATTTTTACGCCCGAGACGGCGACAGTCGGGCATATGAACACTGCACCCGCAGGAGCTAAAGGAAATTAATACGCACGCTGGTCATACATACGTAAGGCTTCGGGTCGTATTACCCCACATGCACATTGCCGCCAAGTCCAGTCTGCGTGTGTCTCAAGAAGGTCGTCCATCTCGCCGCATCGCGCTGGCGTTATAAATATGGACGACCTTCTTCAGACTTGCACCAAATCATAGTCTCTTTTTTCTGTCGATTGTAACAGGTTTTTCTTTTTGTTCCCAGATGGCCCAATCAATGAAAAACATCGCATTGAAGAGGAGAAGCATCCAGCGTTAGTCACGACATAAGTACTGCCACTAACATATCTCATGTTTAAATATTAAGTTAAGTTTTAGTTGACCCCTTCATGTTAACGCAATCGAAAACCATTTCAAGTTATTAAAAGTGAAACCCTTGGCGTAAGCTAAGTAGAAGGCCAGGGTTTTAATTTTATTTTTTCGCATTTTAGACTGCCATTTTTTTTCATCCCCATAGGTACCCATCATATTTTAATGGACTATTTTAATGCTCTGAAAAGAGCCCCATATATACTAGCTATGGAAACTGCCAATTTTTTAGAATAGGGGTATTGAGCGCTAAATGTTTTTATTAAATAGGCTCCTAATTACTGGAAAGTTTTCAAAATTTAATGAGAAAAACTGGAACAAAGTTGAACGGAAAAAATGAGGATAATTAAGGATAATTAAAGATCACCACATAATCCTGTTTGTTGATATTTTTCCGACCATTTTTTTAGAAATATTGATAGTATATCTTCAACGTCAGAAATTGTCAAAAAATTGTCAAAAAAGAAAAATTAACTCTCCACTGATTGATGAATAAAGTTCCAAAGAACAAAATGAGAAAAACTCATTTTTTCGGTTTCCAGTTTTTTTTCTGAGCATTTTTCATTTTTCGAAAAAATCCGCCACGGTGCTGAGGGCAGGAAGGGTGTTTAGGATCACGTTATAAGACTGATTGTTTAATAGTTTTGAGTTGTGGTTGCTTTGGCTGTTTAAACTATTTTTTTTTTGGCAAGTACCACCGACGCTGACTATCTGCCTTAAGCTCTGCATTAAGGTCGTCTATACGCGTCGTGTTTGTTTACGTTTTTTTGCACACTTTATGAGGAAACTATTGGATATTTAAATGTTCTGAAATATAATATGTCTTATTAACATCATAATTTATGACGATAAAAAGACATATTATATTTCAGAACATTTGAATATCCAATAGTTTCTTGAGCATAAAAAATGTAAACAAACACGATTGTGTGGTCGCTCTTAAGGTCTTTGGTTTAAGGTAGGGTAAGCAGCTCGAGTCCGTTCAGTATTCATTTGGGAGTGTTGAGTCGAATTTGCGTAGGTATAGGTACCTACCTACGGTCATAACATCAAATCTTTTAAGTCGAGGCATTATTTTCAGTATATAATGTTTCTCCAAACGTCAATCATAAAAACATTTTGAGTTTTTTTTTGGAATTTGAGCAAAAAATATTTTTGTACGATCAGGGGTAGAATTTTGTTAATAAATGTTTAACAAAATATTTGTTGGTTTACAATAAAGTGTAATTTTTGTTTATGAATGCAACCCCTGATACGATTTTGTACTGTACGTAAGCTAAGCATGAGGAACAGCGAAGACGACGCATGACACATCCCAGCGACTTTTTATATGTTCGTGTATTTCAATACCTACTTCTTATAATTGTATAAAACATAAAGGAGATTTATATATTTTTAATAAAAAACGATTATTAAAAAAATGTGTGTATTTTTTGGTGATTTCACAAGTTGTGTAGTGTCCCTTAAAAGTTGACTATAGCGTGGCAACGTTTCTTTTCTACTAGATAACGCTATAGTGGTCTTTTAGGGAACGCTCTATATCTTATGACAGTTTGGATCAGTTTACTAAAGTCCGCTATAAGAGTCCATGATAGTGTAGCAACAACCTTTCTATTCATCTAAAATTTCTAGAAAGCTATACACATACGCACCTATAGATACCAAATCTTCTTGAGACACGGCTATAGCTTTTTGGGAAAATTACGAAGAAGTAGGTATGACTGAACCGAGTTTGAACAGACCTAGGTACTGGCAAGGGAAAAAAATTGTTCGAGCTACAAAAAGCAATTTCTCATTTCTGAACAGTAAGTTCAGCCAACGTATTTTTTCGCAATTTTTTCGAAAAAAGTGGCCGTGCACAACTGAGAGAAAATTATGTAGGTACGTAGGTACTATATGCATGTCACAAACCCAACCTAGTTAAATCGGTACCTATTTCCGATACCCTGCGTGGACTTCCAAAATGCGGAAACATGAGCCTTTTGAACTAAGGGAGTTCTCTCCTTCCCCTGGGTCTCCATATTAACTAAGGGAAAGACATACCTACATAAATATAAAAAAACAGGGTTCCCAAAATTATTTTTTGTTCAGAATCAGAAGTAGACTTGAGAAGAAGAGTCACAATGATCTAAAAGAGTTTAGCAACGACAATTCACATTTCTGCGTAGTCTATTTACGCTTCGATAGAACTGAATTTGCTCTCAGTAGGTATAACGTAGGTACTCGTAGGTATTAATAGGTATACCTATACGCTGACACACATTCTTAAGTGATCTTAAAAGTATGGTAAAACCGCTTTAAAACTAATATCATGTCAAACTACTTAATTAACTATACTAATTATTAGCGGAATTTAGCATAACTATGCATAAATTGAGTTATGAATTAATATGGTGTTGGGAAACAATGACAATATGGAACATCTCTATGATTGTTTAGGAAATAGAAAAGGACTTGTATAGAGATCTTGATATCTTGATATATGCGCAACAGTCACAATGCAAGGTCCTACTCCATATTTTCATATTCATATCTATATTTACCGACTCTGTGGTTACCTAGGTAATAATTAAGCTACTCTCCTTACTAGTCGACAACTATATGCTTGGAACAGCGTGCTGGGACGTATACGTATTAAGGTAACAGGTACTCACTTAACTCAAGTTATATAGGTAAGGAAGAAGGTAAGTGAAGATTCTGTCTAAGGTACTGTAGTTTACCCCTAAAGCCGAAAGGGGCTCCTTTGGATATGACCACTATAGAACTAGGATTTGTATGCACCACATATTTTTTTTGAACATAGCAGATATAATTCCTATCCTAGCTATTCATAATATTTTCACAATATTCACTTTTTTCAGTCTTTATATAATCTTGGGAAACTTGGAAATGGAAATTTTCCAGGATGGCATTATATGCATTACGGATATAGGACGGGTGGGGAAATGTGAAAAGCCCGTGCCTGAAAGCCTGGGCCAGCCCGGGCTTCGGGCTTTCGGACCGGGCCTTATTAGTTACTAATTGGCTGAGGTCTCCCCAGTATGTACGAGACTTACAGGATAAGGAGAAGGATATCCAATGATTCCAACTATATTTAGCCTCTATAGCTTTTCATTGCTATAGGTGTAGCTCCCGTACAAATACGCCTTCAACTTGCATGAGAATTTTACGATATATTTCGGTGTTGTTGGGTTGCGGGCAAGTCGAGCTTCTGCCGGGGCAAGCGAAGACGTTCCGCCCACGAGTTGAGCCTGAGCTTAAGTATCGTAAATTTCTCGCCTTGGCGACGGGAGGGCAATTTACGCAGAGGCTCAGGGTGTGGCGAGGTCGTAAAATTTGCCCGGGCAGTCGCCTCCAACTCATCTACGCCGCTTCCACGAAAATAAAAATGAATCACTTTGATGAAAACATCTTTGTGAACGAGTTTTTCAAGTATACTTGCACAAGAAAACCTCTTGCATGCAAGATCAGCGCAAAATCAAGAAGTTTCTGCGAAAAAAGAATGAATCAGTTATATGTTGGTATTCAGAACCGGTTCCTGAGGACCTAAAAACACGAGATGGCCCCTCAAAAAGGTACCTGTTCGGGTACCTAGTTCTATTGTCCCTCAGTATCACGCCGCCCTAATACGCTGCCTAAATTATGACACGTTTATAGGTAACCGGTCATCGCGAAAAATTCATACGTGACATCGTGACCAAACTTTACGCTTTTTCCCCAAAACGTGGCAATTTTGATTACCCTTTCTGGCTTCTTTCCAGGTGCCATTTTTCTTGGTATGAAGTCGGCACACATTATTGGGGGAAGCCCTCGAGCTGCTTTTTGGCCAGCCTTTTTTTGCACCAAAGCCCGTAAGGTGATAATCACATAACTGATCACTCCCGAAGACACCAATAATTCTGGAGATGGGTAGAAACCATAAAAACGTGTTTTACTCCGAAGTTGTCTCATCCTATATAGTAAAATTTGGTCTTGATCGGGGAGGAAGGTCGTTCCACTTGCAGCCAACAAAAAAATCAAAATCCAAAATCACAAAACCTGAAAAGGGCGAAAAGAGTAGCCTTGGAGATTGCGCAAAACGTGAATAACCTGTGATATAATAAAGATGTAGGCCTGAACGCGCAGGTATCCCACACCCAACCTGATTTTTTTGTTCTCACTATTTATTGCCATTTTACGATTTTTTTCCAAACCATTTTTTAAAATGAAGGTCAGTTGGCCTCACAGGGGTGGACAAATTGTTTTGACTCCCTATTTGTCATTTTAGTGATATCTTTTTGAAGCGAATTATTTCTTGTTCTCTTTCTTTTCTTTACAGACCCATTTTTGGTCTTGTTCTTAGACAGGAAACGTATTCTTCCAGGTTGACTTTGGCAACTGGTGAATCCACCCTTAGTTTTGAGGGATGCGTCAAATAGGCATGTGGAGGGGTAGTTATTAAATATTTCATGTTCCATATAGCCTTGTCTTGTTCTTGATTTTGTTCTTGTTCAGGAAATATGACAAATTGTTTGTTTCCCTTCTCAAAAAGTGACACATAGGGTCCAGATCAGGCTATTTCTATACCTACTCAGGAAAGAAAAACAAAACTAGCGGAAAACAAATCGTACAAAGAGACTATAGTGCGGTTTCCTCGTAGTAATCAATGAATGAGTGACAATTGTTATGAATGGACTAGTTTTTGTTTACACTCTACCTATAGGACAACAAAGATTACAACTCAGATAAAGTGTTCGTTAGTGCTAAAGCGAATTTAGATGTCTAGGTATAGGTTCCTTATGTCATGTCTTGGCTCTATGTAAATAAAAGGGTGAGACTGGGACTGGTGAGCGAGATCAGGCACTATACACTAAGTAGGTACTAGGTATATGTACCTAAACAAAAAGTCAGTAAAAGGCACTACCTACTGAAATTATGGCAGTGGTCGAATCACATTGGTCGAAATATTACTTTAGTCTGTCGAAGAAACGAATTAATGGCCACAATGGCCGCCGGGTGGTTACCACCACCACCTTCGGAAGAGCTCGGGGTGGCTCGGGTTTTTGCCAGCCTTTCATTGGCTACACTGCACTGTCCACTGCAGCACGAAGGGTTCCTTTGGCACACTAATCTTCCAAAGGCAGTATTTTAAACGGAGGAACCTATATACATACCTATACCTTGGTGTACCTTTATAGGTTCCCTACTTGTTTCCTCCTTCCAAGGCCCATCGTTTCCAAGGCGAAAAAAATGAAGAACCGCCTTGAAATACCCCTTTCTCCAGGAAATAATACCATGAATAACGGTACTAGAGGGAAGCATCTGGAGAATGGGCGGCCACAGGTCCATAGTTCCAGAGGGTTCTCCAGGTGGCAGCGAGGCAGCAGGCGTTAAGGGTGCCTGCACGTGTATAGAGACAGCAAAAGAAAAGCAGCTGCCCAAAGGGTACCTAAGGTTCAGAAGGTTCTGGAGCAGGTGGGCTAGCTTCTGGCATGTGCCTGTTGGTCTATGCCTAATCAGTCCTTCAGGTACAATGCCTACGGATAGGATGCTGCATTGGGGGCCAATCAGAAAACTCCCAAATTTAACCATTAAGGCGGAATATACACATTATTTTTTATTATTCGTTTCTGTTATATCTTTTCATTTTTTTTCTTACTCGATCAATCACCACATAGCCAGTTAATTTTTTACCTTAAAAAGACAATTTCTGAACATATAACTATCCAATATATAGTTATCTACCTTTACAATAATAATATAAACAACAGGCTGAATTTCACCACTTTCCGATAGTGTCTATAACGAGAGGATTTAACGAACGGATTTACGTTATCGTATGTTTAGCTTACGACAAGTGCGATCGCAGAGAAACAAGTGCAAGCGCAAGGTATTTGTCGTAAGCTAAACATACGAAAACTTAAATCCATTAGTTAAATCCTCTCGTTAAAAGACACTATCGGAAAGTGGTGAAATTCAGCCTTGAGTAAGAATACTTTTTTTGCACCCAGGCTCCTATAGCACCCACAACAAATATCATTCTAGGAAAAAAATATTTTTTACCCAATCAAATATAGGTCGTATACCTTTCCTTGTTGAGAGGATGCGGCAGATACCTTTTTGAATATGTATAGGATCTGAAATAGAGGAAATATAGGGGTAGGTTATGGTCGAGGTAGGTATATGGCACGTAGGCACCTGGTGAGTCCCGTTATAGGGCAACCCTCTCATTAGGGGTCGGCAGCGTTCCGCATTCCTCGTCTGTATGGGGTTGGAATTACAGGGATGATTTAATTGACACTACCCCTACCCTCCGGACTTTTTCCGACACAATATTTTTGATTTATAAGGCCGACTAGCTCGTGCGGCGTCAGTTTTCTTCATACCCCTTGGGGTATAGTTTTCACCAAGAAAAATTAAAAAAAAATCAAAATGATTCGAATCAGTTGCTAAGGTATTCAAGAAATTTGAGCCTCGCTATTGGTGTTGCTACGGGGTCAGTTTTGCTTTTAATTTCAAATCAACGTTGACTTCTCTTGGTGGTCCACATCCGCGTTTGTTTACGTTTTTTTCTGCACACTTTATGACGAAACTATTCATTACTGAAATGTTCTGAACGATCGGTTAATTTCGGACAATTTTTTGTTGAAATATTTATGTTAGAAGAAAAATGGCAAGTATCTTAAAACATTTTTTTTTTTAACGCGCGACGTTCAGAGAACATATGCGCCGATGAGTTGGTTTGTTCGATATATTTTTTTTTGGCCGAAACCGAAGACGAATATGAGTGGGCCGAAGCCAGTTTAGTAGTGGGCCGAAGCCTATACATCCATGTCGGAAGCGGAAAATTTTTCCGTTCCGCCGGGATTCGAACCCGGACCTCTCAGGACACAAAGCGGACCCCTTGACCACTCGGCCACTGAGAGGCACCAATGTCGTTAAAACATATTTATTAGATCAAGTACTTATACCAGAAATCACAGCACACCCTGTTAATTTCGGCCGTTAAAAAGACATATTATATTTCAGAACACATTAAATATCCAATAGTTTCCATATAAAGTTTGCAGAAAAAACAAATAGCGAATGTTTGTTTGTTGTTAACGTTCGTTTACAGTCCACTCTTTACAGTAGGAGTATACCGTCGTATTCAGTACCTAGGTATACCGTCGTATTCAGTACCTAGGTAGGTATACCGTCGTATTCAGTACCTAGGTATACCGTCGTATTCAGTACCTAGGTATACCGTCGTATTCAGTACCTAGGTATACCGTCGTATTCAGTACCTAGGTATACCGTCGTATTCAGTACCTAGGTATACCGTCGTATTCAGTACCTAGGTATACCGTCGTATTCAGTACCTAGGTATACCGTCGTATTCAGTACCTAGGTAGGTATACCGTCGTATTCAGTACCTAGGTATACCGTCGTATTCAGTACCTAGGTATACCGTCGTATTCAGTACCTAGGTATACCGTCGTATTCAGTACCTAGGTAGGTATACCGTCGTATTCAGTACCTAGGTATACCGTCGTATTCAGTACCTAGGTAGGTATACCGTCGTATTCAGTACCTAGGTATACCGTCGTATTCAGTACCTAGGTATACCGTCGTATTCAGTACCTAGGTAGGTATACCGTCGTATTCAGTACCTAGGTATACCGTCGTATTCAGTACCTAGGTATACCGTCGTATTCAGTACCTAGGTATACCGTCGTATTCAGTACCTAGGTATACCGTCGTATTCAGTACCTAGGTATACCGTCGTATTCAGTACCTAGGTAGGTATACCGTCGTATTCAGTACCTAGGTATACCGTCGTATTCAGTACCTAGGTATACCGTCGTATTCAGTACCTAGGTATACCGTCGTATTCAGTACCTAGGTAGGTATACCGTCGTATTCAGTACCTAGGTATACCGTCGTATTCAGTACCTAGGTATACCGTCGTATTGAGTACCTAGGTATACCGTATACTTAGGTATACCGTCGTATTGAGTATACCTAGGTATACCGTATACTTAGGTATACCGTCGTATTCAGTACCCAGGTATACCGTATACCTAGGTATACCGTCGTATTCAGTACCTAGGTATACCGTATACCTAGGTATACCGTCGTATTCAGTACCTAAGGTATACCGTCGTACAGAGTAGGTATACCATCGGTGTATGGCGCATTATAGGTACAGGTAGATACTCAAGAGCCTAGCTCTCAGGTTGAGTAATTAATTATCATTATTCCAGGTTGGAATCTGATTCACGTTCATGGACTGATTGTAACTTGTTAACCGATTGAGATATTCCAGCAGCGTAACCGATCTCGATTGCAATTGATCTGCGGACTACCGAATGTATTTACTCCCATAAACGTGCAATACTGTAAGCAATATTTGTGGAAAAAATAGGGTGATTTCATGGTAAACTTGAAAATATTCAAAAATTAACTGCCTCCCAGACGCAAAAGGTATGGCTTGGATCAACGCCCATCACAAAATTGGAAGGAGTAGCTATACTCCAAGTCAGGCTGGGAGCATACCGATTTCTCATAATTTCTTGCAAATCTAGGGCTGATCAAAACTTCTTCTTGATGAGGGAAATATCTGCTCAGGGTCGGATTGGCA